>OX392525.1:13287480-13291480 GCA_947623375.1 Apotomis capreana | reverse complement strand
CTAACCTAACCTAACCTAACCTAACTAACCTAACCTAACCTAACCTAACCTAACCTAACCTAACCTAACCTAACCTAACCTAACCTAACCTAACCTAACCTAACCTAACCTAACCTAACCTAACCTAACCTAACCTAACCTAACCTAACCTAACCTAACCTAACCTAACCTAACCTAACCTAACCTAACCTAACCTAACCTAACCTAACCTAACCTAACCTAACCTAACCTAACCTAACCTAACCTATCCTAACCTAACCTAACCTAACCTAACCTAACCTAACCTAACCTAACCTAACCTAACCTAACCTAACCTAACCTAACCTAACCTAACCTAACCTAACCTAACCTAACCTAACCTAACCTAACCTAACCTAACCTAACCTAACCTAACCTAACCTAACCTAACCTAACCTAACCTAACCTAACCTAACCTAACCTAACCTAACCTAACCTAACCTAACCTAACCTAACCTAACCTAACCTAACCTAACCTAACCTAACCTAACCTAACCTAACCTAACCTAACCTAACCTAACCTAACCTAACCTAACCTAACCTAACCTAACCTAACCTAACCTAACCTAACCTAACCTAACCTAACCTAACCTAACCTAACCTAACCTAACCTAACCTAACCTAACCTAACCTAACCTAACCTAACCTAACCTAACCTAACCTAACCTAACCTAACCTAACCTAACCTAACCTAACCTAACCTAACCTAACCTAACCTAACCTAACCTAACCTAACCTAACCTAACCTAACCTAACCTAACCTAACCTAACCTAACCTAACCTAACCTAACCTAACCTAACCTAACCTAACCTAACCTAACCTAACCTAACCTAACCTAACCTAACCTAACCTAACCTAACCTAACCTAACCTAACCTAACCTAACCTAACCTAACCTAACCTAACCTAACCTAACCTAACCTAACCTAACCTAACCTAACCTAACCTAACCTAACCTAACCTAACCTAACCTAACCTAACCTAACCTAACCTAACCTAACCTAACCTAACCTAACCTAACCTAACCTAACCTAACCTAACCTAACCTAACCTAACCTAACCTAACCTAACCTAACCTAACCTAACCTAACCTAACCTAACCTAACCTAACCTAACCTAACCTAACCTAACCTAACCTAACCTAACCTAACCTAACCTAACCTAACCTAACCTAACCTAACCTAACCTAACCTAACCTAACCTAACCTAACCTAACCTAACCTAACCTAACCTAACCTAACCTAACCTAACCTAACCTAACCTAACCTAACCTAACCTAACCTAACCTAACCTAACCTAACCTAACCTAACCTAACCTAACCTAACCTAACCTAACCTAACCTAACCTAACCTAACCTAACCTAACCTAACCTAACCTAACCTAACCTAACCTAACCTAACCTAACCTAACCTAACCTAACCTAACCTAACCTAACCTAACCTAACCTAACCTAACCTAACCTAACCTAACCTAACCTAACCTAACCTAACCTAACCTAACCTAACCTAACCTAACCTAACCTAACCTAACCTAACCTAACCTAACCTAACCTAACCTAACCTAACCTAACCTAACCTAACCTAACCTAACCTAACCTAACCTAACCTAACCTAACCTAACCTAACCTAACCTAACCTAACCTAACCTAACCTAACCTAACCTAACCTAACCTAACCTAACCTAACCTAACCTAACCTAACCTAACCTAACCTAACCTAACCTAACCTAACCTAACCTAACCTAACCTAACCTAACCTAACCTAACCTAACCTAACCTAACCTAACCTAACCTAACCTAACCTAACCTAACCTAACCTAACCTAACCTAACCTAACCTAACCTAACCTAACCTAACCTAACCTAACCTAACCTAACCTAACCTAACCTAACCTAACCTAACCTAACCTAACCTAACCTAACCTAACCTAACCTAACCTAACCTAACCTAACCTAACCTAACCTAACCTAACCTAACCTAACCTAACCTAACCTAACCTAACCTAACCTAACCTAACCTAACCTAACCTAACCTAACCTAACCTAACCTAACCTAACCTAACCTAACCTAACCTAACCTAACCTAACCTAACCTAACCTAACCTAACCTAACCTAACCTAACCTAACCTAACCTAACCTAACCTAACCTAACCTAACCTAACCTAACCTAACCTAACCTAACCTAACCTAACCTAACCTAACCTAACCTAACCTAACCTAACCTAACCTAACCTAACCTAACCTAACCTAACCTAACCTAACCTAACCTAACCTAACCTAACCTAACCTAACCTAACCTAACCTAACCTAACCTAACCTAACCTAACCTAACCTAACCTAACCTAACCTAACCTAACCTAACCTAACCTAACCTAACCTAACCTAACCTAACCTAACCTAACCTAACCTAACCTAACCTAACCTAACCTAACCTAACCTAACCTAACCTAACCTAACCTAACCTAACCTAACCTAACCTAACCTAACCTAACCTAACCTAACCTAACCTAACCTAACCTAACCTAACCTAACCTAACCTAACCTAACCTAACCTAACCTAACCTAACCTAACCTAACCTAACCTAACCTAACCTAACCTAACCTAACCTAACCTAACCTAACCTAACCTAACCTAACCTAACCTAACCTAACCTAACCTAACCTAACCTAACCTAACCTAACCTAACCTAACCTAACCTAACCTAACCTAACCTAACCTAACCTAACCTAACCTAACCTAACCTAACCTAACCTAACCTAACCTAACCTAACCTAACCTAACCTAACCTAACCTAACCTAACCTAACCTAACCTAACCTAACCTAACCTAACCTAACCTAACCTAACCTAACCTAACCTAACCTAACCTAACCTAACCTAACCTAACCTAACCTAACCTAACCTAACCTAACCTAACCTAACCTAACCTAACCTAACCTAACCTAACCTAACCTAACCTAACCTAACCTAACCTAACCTAACCTAACCTAACCTAACCTAACCTAACCTAACCTAACCTAACCTAACCTAACCTAACCTAACCTAACCTAACCTAACCTAACCTAACCTAACCTAACCTAACCTAACCTAACCTAACCTAACCTAACCTAACCTAACCTAACCTAACCTAACCTAACCTAACCTAACCTAACCTAACCTAACCTAACCTAACCTAACCTAACCTAACCTAACCTAACCTAACCTAACCTAACCTAACCTAACCTAACCTAACCTAACCTAACCTAACCTAACCTAACCTAACCTAACCTAACCTAACCTAACCTAACCTAACCTAACCTAACCTAACCTAACCTAACCTAACCTAACCTAACCTAACCTAACCTAACCTAACCTAACCTAACCTAACCTAACCTAACCTAACCTAACCTAACCTAACCTAACCTAACCTAACCTAACCTAACCTAACCTAACCTAACCTAACCTAACCTAACCTAACCTAACCTAACCTAACCTAACCTAACCTAACCTAACCTAACCTAACCTAACCTAACCTAACCTAACCTAACCTAACCTAACCTAACCTAACCTAACCTAACCTAACCTAACCTAACCTAACCTAACCTAACCTAACCTAACCTAACCTAACCTAACCTAACCTAACCTAACCTAACCTAACCTAACCTAACCTAACCTAACCTAACCTAACCTAACCTAACCTAACCTAACCTAACCTAACCTAACCTAACCTAACCTAACCTAACCTAACCTAACCTAACCTAACCTAACCTAACCTAACCTAACCTAACCTAACCTAACCTAACCTAACCTAACCTAACCTAACCTAACCTAACCTAACCTAACCTAACCTAACCTAACCTAACCTAACCTAACCTAACCTAACCTAACCTAACCTAACCTAACCTAACCTAACCTAACCTAACCTAACCTAACCTAACCTAACCTAACCTAACCTAACCTAACCTAACCTAACCTAACCTAACCTAACCTAACCTAACCTAACC
>OX392525.1:6172480-6487480 GCA_947623375.1 Apotomis capreana | reverse complement strand
CGAAAAGGATTGTCTGACCAGGCGCTGCCTGAAAAGATGCGAGTCAGGCAATCCCCGTACCGCCGAGATATATACAGTGCTTTTCTCAAAAGATGTGAGGAAATATTAAGATTACACTTTCAAAATAACGGATAGCAAATTCCGCGCTCCACAGCATGAGCATGTAACCGAGAATAATGCTCAAATGAGAGCGATCTTTTAGGGTCTGTCTGTGCCACAATCTTCATTAAACTAGTTATAGAAATATTACGGAGATTATGTTCGACTGTAGGACACTGATTCCAAGGTCACGAAATAAAATAAAAAATAAAAAAAAACGGCGTCCCTGGGGCGTCATACCCTCTAAAATGAATTAAAACACAGTTAGTGAGTATGTTAGCAACCTTCGGTTAAAAAGAATAATGGACTCACTATATATTTGTCGGAAAACACGTTGTTGGCTATCAGGTGGGTCGTCTCGGAACACAAGACAGCGCTGTAGGTGCCCCCCATCCATTCGATTTTCTGTTTTAAACTTGCCTGCAAATGAAAAGATTATTTAACCCTTTGAGCGCCAAGCGGCAAAGCAAATTCACCGTGCCACTGACGCCAAAACAAAAAAAAAAAGTGCTCCAAGATGAACAGAGATTGAAAAACAGATAGTGGTTTGAATTAGCCTGTTTTTGACGTCAATAGTCGTCGTTGTGGCACGAATTCCCGATGACGTGATTTGCCGTCTTTGGCGGTCAAAGGGTTAACATAATGTTATGGCTCAGCCATGAATTTGTGCACTATAAGCATGCTATGAATCGCCGCGCGCGTTTTCCTCTATGCCACGACCAGACCCTGGGGAATTCGGCGCACAAATGATTTTACAGGCCTATAATAGGTTTCAAATAATTTGTCGTGTCATTTAAAATTTTTAAACCATTTACAAACTGTTTCACACTCCAGGGTGGGACCCTGATACAGGCTCAGCCTAGTTTGGGGTCTGCCAGGTATCTCACTATATAATGCAAACTGGTGTAAAAGCAAATATACGTTTTTTATTTTATTTTGTGCACTGAATACCCCAGGGTATGGCAATGACTTAAGAGCGGCGCGTGCAGAGGTTCCTGCGGACAAAGTCCATGGCATGCTTGCCGCCCCACACGCCGGTTACCGTTAAGGCCAAAGTTGTGGCATATTCGTTATGCCGCGTCAAGAAGTAGTCCCACAAAGTTGTGTGTTTTACAAAAGCGGAGGATGATATCACAAATGAGACTGGGTCTCACATTTAAAAGTAAAACAATGATACCTTCAATTCTTTCGATAAGCCACTGATTGTGACAATTAGGCCTCGCATTGCCACTGTGTACACGGGGTGACCTTTGGACGGGATGGTGTTGCCTTCCGTAAGTGAACAGGACAAGCATCGAGGACCGACCAACCTGGATGAACAAAGTGATTACATTAACCTTTTGGACAGACCAGCATCGGTTCAGTGTCAATGATGAATATATGGGTAAGACTAGGGAGTGTTTCGAACTTAAGGGTCGATTGCAAAAAATTTTACATAGTTAAGGGCTTTAGTTAAAACGAAACTTAATTGATTCCTTTGTGTGACAAAAGTTACCCATACATTTTGTATGACTAACTTTCGTCACACAAAGGAAGCGATCATGATTTTTTCTTAACTAAGCTTTTAACTATGTACAATTTTTTTGCAATCGACTCTTAACTTATTTTTAAAGTAACACTTAACCCCTCGTATGCTTAGACACGTATCCGTGCCAGTTCATGAACTGCCTAAGCACGGATACGTTCTAAGCGGGCTGCATACAATGACGTAAATCAGCCGCACCCGAGTGTCAAATTCTGAATTGGTTGCCGCATACGAGGGGTTAAGTTATTTTTACAGTAACACTTAAGTTATTTTTACAGTAACACTTAAGTTATTTTTACAGTAACACTTAAGTTATTTTTACAGCAACACAAAGGAATAAGCATTTGAAAGGCTCCTGAGCCTCACCCATATCAGTTATACGGAAACAAAGAACATTAGAAATAAATGTTATTTGGTTATAAAATAATAATAGCCAAGGTAGGAGCCTCCTGTATGCAAGTAATTTTGTCAGAAGTGGTAAATAAACCATAAAAAGCTGCTAATATGAGTGAGTGAGTGAGTGATGTCCTTAAATAACTAATATGAAAAGCACAACAAGTAGTCATTATTATATAATAATAATAATAATAATAAGTCATTATTAGTGCTCATCAAACAATAACTGTACATCAGAAAGATTCAGCAAATCATGACATTTATGTGATATTCTTAAGAAATAAAAATACGCTAATTTTGAGCCCCGAAATGAATAACTTGCCAACCTTTTCTCCTATTCACATAGCCATAGAGTACGCATAAAAGAACCTCTGTTTAATGATTTCTATAATAATAAATAAATATTAAGGTACAATCTTACACAAATCGACCTAATGCAAATCTTAAGGCTGATTTAGACGATGCCAATTTTCAGCCGCCTAAATTACGGCGCCAGTGATTACCGCACAGCACACCTCCGACCGTTTAGACAATGACTAAGTTCAGCCGCCTAAATCTCGCCGCCAGTCGTGTTTACACGGTGCTTTTTTTCAGTACCAGTCATTAGTGGCAACGAGAGACGCGGAGGGGGGGTCACTGGCGCCGAAAAATAGGCTCGTGTTCTATTCCGCGCCAGCGCTGGCATGCGGCGAAAAAATGGCGCGGAAAGTGTTTACACGGTGCCTTTTCGAGGCGCCGTAATTTAGGCGGCTGAAAATTGGCATCGTCTAAATCAGCCTTTATACTATGATAACATCCATGACCCAGGAACAAATATTCATCTTCATCACATAAATATTTTCCTTGGCCGGGATTCGAACCCAGGACCTGGCTCAGTAGGCAGGTGCACTACAACCTGCGTCAACCGCGTCATCAAATACTTGTCTATAAACATAACATGGACAGATTCACTTTTACCACTTAACTCCAGTTTCTTTACTTCATATTGCAGTTTACACAAATATGTATAAGGCTAGTGAATAAAATTACCCAATGATCCAAATTAAAAACTACGTACAGACATTTTGTAGACTTCAACTTTTCATACAGCTCTCCATCAAATTCCGATAATACAAATATATCGCTTTTGGCCGGCGGCTTCTCAAGATTGAGGGAGCTCTCGTGTATCCATTGTGCCTGGAGTCCCCCACCTCGGTGATTTTCGCAGGTCTGAACGAAAAAAACAAATTAAAACTTTCGAAATTGAAAATACAAATATAACGTATATAATACTGTTTTTTATGGTATAATCTTTTCAATTGACCTGTGGGATACCATGGATGACTGGTCTATTCATTTATGAACAAATCAGTCAATATAATGACTAAAAGGAAGATTAATGAAGCAGTGAAAAAGAAAATGTTGTTGTAAACAAAACACATAATAAGAATTACCGTGTAAGCAATGAGCATATCTTCTGAGCAGTCATTTTCATCGTTGCAGTGTCTCGGGATAACAAATGTTACTTTCACTTTAACATCAGTCATAATTCGTATATTTTGTTATTGAAATCATTTGAAATCTATAACCTAATAGCTATTTTGCCCGCTTGTTTACAGAAATGTCAAAAAAAAAATCGTTACAGATAACATATTAGTACACATTAGTTGGTTGGTGTATGATCGCGTTCACGACATTTTTTATCCAGCAATCTCGGGCTGGAGTCAAATCTATGCTGGATCGTCTAGATGGTATATTATGAATGGCAATGTCAAAACTCAAAATTGACAATTCGTTGGTTAATCAAATCAATCTACTTAATCTGTGGCACGCGTGATTTGACTGTTGTTGTGCCGCTATTTCGTGGTGATAGTAATAAATAAAAATGCTTTTCTACTCGTTTTTCAAGTCCCTTGTGGGAAAAGACGTCGTCGTTGAGTTGAAGAATGATCTCAGCATATGCGGAACGTTGCATTCAGTCGATCAATACTTGAATATAAAGCTTTCGGATATAAGCGTCATCGATCCGGACAAATATCCTCATATGTTATCAGTGAAAAACTGTTTTATCAGAGGCTCTGTAGTCCGCTACGTCCAATTACCAGCTGATGAAGTGGATACCCAGCTCTTGCAGGACGCAGCGAGGAAAGAAGCGACAGTTTCAACGAGATGAACATAACCTCAAAATGTTTGTTTTTACCTTGGACTGTTTGGATGTTAAGTATGTGTAAATAATAAGAATAAGTCTTAATAAATTTACTTTGTATTAATGATTTTTATTTTTATATATAAATGCAGGTATACCTTTTTATTGACATACTATACTCCTGTAATTTTACTTACCAACTTATTATATTTTTTATAAATTGTGACTTATGTAAATGCGATTAAATTACACTTAGCCTATCGTCATGCTAAAACTAGAAACTTAAATAATTTAATTCATACAGATAGTGAGATCTTAATTTATTATTTACCTTTGGTACTTCCTTTTAATTAAGTAACTAAGCAACAACAAAATGTATGGTATTCACAGAAACTAACTACTTTGCTGATAGTACTATCTGTTAATAAACTTGTTTGCATCGTTATAGAACGACCATATAGTAGGGGATCCCGATATAGAACGACCTTCACCGAGATGTTTATTTGATGAAATGTATTTTATATTTAATTTAATATGTCAATATATGGCATATTAGGTGTGAAATTAAAGGATCGCATCCGGAACACCACGCTGCGCTCCAAGACTCAGATAGTCGACGTAGCTCAGAAAGCGGCCAAGTTGAAGTGGGACTGGGCTGGTCACGTTTGTTGAATGCCGAATGAGCTGTGGGCCAAGATCGCTACAGAGTGGAAGCCCAGCAGCCAGAAACGGAGACGTGGCAGACCTCATCGGCGATGGCGGGATGAGCTAGACTCTTTTCTAAAGGAATGGCCAGAAATTGCCCAAAACCGGGAACAATGGAAGAAGAGTGGGGAGGCCTTTGCCCAGCAGTGGGACATCATGGGCTCATAATAATAATAATGTCAATAAATATATTGCATATGGGTTGCCTAACAAATTTTAGTCCAGGGTATGTTTAATTAATAATAAAAAAATTTTTTTTAATCATTTGATTATTAGATAAATTCTATACCAATCGAAAGTATGAAGCCCATAGAATATGCAAACGTTAGGTTGCCTATTCTTTTCCCGTCACAACTATCGGGTAGCCAGGTTTAAACAGGTAAATCTATACTAGCATTTTGCAACGGTCTGATTATTGAATTGAAATTAAATAACATTAAAGATTATTTTATTATGAACACGGTGGCAGGCTATCCCCACGCGTTTCGGCCGCGCGAAACATTAAGGCTCCGTCCACACTTGTATAATTTTGCCGATCCGATCCCCGTCGCGTATCATGAACGGAAGTGTGGACGTCGCGATCATGCAACGCTCGCGAGAAATCCATGTTGATACGCGTATCTTCAGTACCCCGCACACTCGCGATCAGGAAAGTGTTGCATGATCGCGACGGCGTGACGTCCACACTTCCGTTCATGATACGCGGTGAGGATCGGCCGTGATCCATCTCGAGTGGGTTTTTGCCCGATCATCAAAGGCGCTATTTGAGTCATCAATCCACGCTGCGGTCATTGGTTTTTAATCCTTAATCTTTACGATAATTAAAAAATACCATAGCACTGATGGACTGTCTACTTTGAGAGGCGTTTCCATGTGGCGTCTTCCGGCACGCGGTTTCCACTCGAGAACCTTTCTGCCGCATGCCATAAAACAAACACAGTCATACGAAGGCCATGTCTCCGTGAGCGGGTGCCTTAATCGAAGGCCTCCCCACGCGGCGTCTTCCAGCACGCGGTTTCCACTCGAGAACCATTCTGCCGCATTATGTATTATAAAACGAGCACAGTCATGTGCTAAATCTCCATGAGCACATGACAAAAATGAAGGCCTTCCTCGCTGCGACTTCCGGTACACGGCCCCCACTCAAGAATATTTCTGTCCCAAGGTTCAGTGAGTGATCTCAGCGGGCGACATTTTTAAATGGGACGCAACTTCGCACAGAACAACGATCACAAACAAAATGAAATGTTCGGCGAAAACGAAATGCCAAAATGATCGGGGCGGTGATACGGTGCTACGATACGGATAGCGTCCAAACTACTGCACGCCGAAATGATCGGTGCGGCGATACGCGACGAGGATACGATACGGCAAGTGTGGACGCGTTTCTTCGCGCGACGGCGCAAATGATACGGAGTGCCCGCAGTGAGCGTCCAAACAGCACGATACGCGGTGGAGATACGCAACGGGGATCGGATCGGCGAAATGATACAAGTGTGGACGCACCTTAAGAGATACTACGTCATCATACCACGTGATCAATATTGTATTGATTTTGATTGTGTTTGTGTCTGACAAGCTCAGCTGATGACCTGACAGTTTGTCGTTGCCACAGATAATGCCACAAATATCGAATGCTCAAATTCAAATACATATAGTATAGTAGCATGCTCAAGATTTTCTTTTACAAAATGTTTACAAATGTGGCAATGCCATCACCAGTCTGGCCATCGAAACGTAGTGATTACATACTCTTTGATCGAAACGTGATACTGCAAATTACCACGAAATTTTAAAATTCTAGCTCTAGTATCGCTGTACAAACAAACTATGTCTAAGCAGTTTTGGTACTTTTGACATTACTGACTGACTGATATATTGAGCTCTTCTTCTTCTTGCACATATTTCATCGCCATTGAGCATGGACTTATAGGTTTTATATTTCAGTGCCAGTGAGTCATTCAACTTTGACACTGGCAGAATTGACCCTATGGGCAGGAGCCATTTTTTTTTTACATAACAATTGAATTGAATTGAGTCATTCATTGCGCTTGTCCCTTTTTACAGCCTATACACATTTTATTATTTTATTTATTTATTTTTTACTCGAGCAGCAAAGTTAGGATACGTTACAGTGACTTTTTTATTGTTTTACAAGGAGCTTTTAAATAAGACAACAGGAGTGCGAACTCTGAATAAGTGTTCACACAAAATTAAATCTTAGTGTAAATAATTAAAGTATATTTTACAGGTGAAGGGGTCACGGTCAGACAGAGACAGCTCGCACATAGGTAGTGTGTCCGTTTCTAATATTGCCAGTCACAAAAAATAGTAATAATTAGTAGTTTTGAAATAAAATGGTAGTTATTAGTAGTTTACATTTTTCTTTAAATTAACACTATTCACTTCAAATAATTAAATATTTTATTCGCTAAACTTTCTTACGCGTCACCAAAGAAACTAACGGAAAAATTTGTGAACGTTATACAATCCGTTAGTATAGGTATAATAATAATTTTATCTTAGGGCAGGATAAAACCTTTAAATTTGAAATCTTATCAATATAATTGAAAATTGTCAGCATTTTTGACAGTGCTTAATGATGTCTTTTCTGGTTATTTAAAAAATTACATACTTATATTTGAATCATGGTAAGAAAGTGCTGAATTAAAGGTTGCAAAGGAAATCTTTTGGTAGCTGTAAATCAAATCAAATCAAATCAAAATCATTTTATTCAAAATAGATCCATGTAGAATGCTTTTTGAAGGTCATTGCTATACATATACAATTCAAATCATCTTACAACTAAGTCATAGCATGTAGTATATCTTTTCAGGTAAGATATGGTATATGAAAGCATGTCAAATTTTGATAAAGTACTAATAGAGTGACAATGATTTTACAAAATTACCGGATAATTCTGAATTATGTTTTACTTCGACAAATATTATTCGTACTAAAAACAACCCGAGCAAAAATTTATTGCAGTAATGTCGTTTTCAATATACTACGATAATCCTTCGCTATCTAAGGGTGGTTTAGGTTTCCAACTAGCATTGTATACCCCCGTGAGTTCGTTCTTGTAACCGTATGAGTGAATGTGCGAATAGGTGCCGTATCTTTTAAACCACGCGTGACTCGTACGAGCGTAGACGCGAGATTTTACCCTATGCTAATATAGTTAAGTAAGTGCGAGCAGCAAAAGATGTAGTTCTAGCGAACATAAACTCTGTACGCTCGTCCGGTTTTTGAAGCGCCTACGGCCAAAACGACCTCAGTTTTAAATATCGGTGTAATATACAAACGAACACACAGTTAACTATTCACCCATACGCCGTAACCGTTGCAATAAGGTTTAAATTCGTTTACAAATGTACAAAAGTACCAGTGTCTTCGATAGTAGCATAAATCAACATTACACAATGATGTAACTGGTGTGTTTTAGACTTATTTTATTTATTTGACCTTTATTTCACAAAAGCAAAATTACTTTAATCGTACAAAAGGTGGTAACTTTTCTTTAATGCCTAGAGTTATTCTTTACCAGCCAACCTTAAGACAAAGCAGAAAACTAATAGAGTGACAATGAATTTACAGTTAACATTTAAGTAAGGCAAAGCAGAAAATATTTAGGCGGTGCTGACTTTCACATAAGTAACAAAATACACAAACTCGCTTGTTTTGCTGTTACGTCCCGTTTTTCACCGAGTTCAAAAACAGGAGGTTCTCAGTTTGACCTGTAAGTATGTATGTTTGTCTGCGATTTTCTCGCGTTTGGCGGAACCGATTTTGATGCGGTTTTAAGAAAAGTATTTGTTTAAGTTAGGAGAAGGTTTTAGTGTTTTATCCGCCTTCAAAAAATAGGTTCTCACTGTTGACCCGCATATAATTTATGTCTGTCCGCGATTACAAAGTTGTCCATGAACAACTTTATAATCTTGCACAACCTAATTTTGAATGAACAAAGTTTTAATTTGCGTCTGATAGTCATCATCTTCCGAAGGTATAACTCCTTAGCGGTTAGGAGTTAGGGGATAACTCAAACGAGATGCATGCCTTGAAGACCTCCTAGATCACCCCGCCATAGGTATTTTACATGAATCACTAGGTATAAAGCAAAAAAATAATAATTATATAATATATAAATACAGCGTGTATATTTGATAGAACCACAAACTTTACGGGTCTTAGTATAGGCATTTATTAATATATTGCACCGTAAATTATTAAAAAATCTAACTTTTTTTTCATATAAAGTAATTCAGCACGCAATGTATTTGTTTGTTGTTGTTTTTTGACCCTTAACATCGTGATGTGACAACTGTCACTAGTCACTAATAATAACTACGCCATACATTGCTACTCTTCAAAAAATAATTATGCTATGGCAGTCAACGCTAAATTAATAATTGTTATAAATATCAGATGATAGGACTAAAATATCCGTCTGGCTTCAATTTGCGGTTATATCAAATATACACGCTGTATAATAATGGAGCGCTATGGTACAGACTTCAAAAGGTTATTCAAATGTAATTTGTACTTAAACGGGCTATTTTTGGCTCTTTAGTTTTTTTAAAGTCAGTTCTTTTTGATTTTATTCCGCCATAGGCTTAGTAACCGTTAGTACTGTAATAAAAAGTAGTGCACAGTCTTGCTTTCGTAAAACAGAGTTATATACAGGTAGTTTATAAAATAACGGTACTCACAGTCTTACCTAGCTAAATTAATTTATGCTAACCTACATAACCACTTATTTTTTTTATTATTTTTTTAATATCCTCATTAAATGTGTTCATGTCCACGTACATTAGTATCAGAATATGTTTTTGTTTTTAAATATGAAAAATATTAAGTTACCTAGTTACAGAGTCCGGTATGTATAGAGACGGCATACTTAGCATTAATGCAGGTGCGTCCAAAAGTGCATAGTTTGCGTCTGGCGTAGATAAGCTTTAGAACCTAAGAACATTTTAATTAAATAAAGACAGTCTAATATCGACCACCGTACGAATAACTTGTATTTTAATTATAAGTTTAGTTTTTAAAAAGTAGTTTTCCCTCCGGCGCGATTTGACTGGCGCTGCGGACAGGATACCGGTACGAAATCCTGCGCCTGTGAGGATCACGAATTGATCCGAGTGCATGACTTTCGTTAACGTGTTTACGTGAGAACTGGTATCTTCGAACCAAATAAATTTGTCTCAGTGCCTGGAGGACAACACGAAAACGCCTGCGGCTATAATTGGAGGAAATGGGGAAAAGCGTACTGTGAGTAGACCTCTTCACTGTCCCGTCTATCCCTGTTCTTATTCCATTGGCTGTGTAATTTAGTGTAGACTTTATAATAAGCTCTCTATACAAACTCTATAGTTGTGAATTATATCGTCCTAATATTAAGCTAGTTAAGTGTGTTTAAAAACGATTATTAAAATACTAAATGGAAGAAATAGGAGTAGTTCCCAGAGATAATAATAATATTGAAGAAAATATAGTAAATCAAAGAGAAAACATGGATCAAATTAAAGTAATTCCTAGAGAAATGATGGATTTAATTCCAAAATTTGATGGTGATGAAAAATTATTAAATTTATTTTTAAGTAAAAGTGAGTATGTAATTCAAGCTTTTAGAAACCCCGAAAATCTTGCTCAGGATTTGTATATATTTCATGCAATTACTGGCCGGCTAACTGGCAAAGCCGCCCACTTGATAAGTGAACGCCAAGATATCGATACTTGGATGCAATTAAAAAAGCTGTTAACTCAACATTTCGGCGACCCGAGGTCGGAAGAGTGTATTGCGATAGAATTAGACAATTTAAAGATTAGGCACAGTGAATCATACGCTAGCTTCTGTAATCGTATCCAAAATGTCAGAAGTACATTATTTGCCAAAATAAATTTAATTGAAGATCCTCGTGAAAAAGAAACGAAAAAGACAATTTATAATCACTTGTCTCTAAACGTCTTTCTTTATAATTTGCCGGAAGACATGTTACGCGTAGTGAGACTCAATAGCCCCAAGCAGCTGGAAGACGCGTTAACAATAGTGATGGAAGAAGTCAATTTCTTAAACCAGTATAACGCAAAAAATAGAAACAATAGTAAGCCTTCACAGCAAAGGCCCATTTTCCCACAAAATAATAATTTTGGACAGAATATGAGATTTTCTCAACCACAACATGCAGGATACAATTTTAATACCGCACAAAATAAATTCCCACAAACTCAAGGTTTTAGATTTGGCATTCCCAACCAGTCAGCTCCACAAGGTTTTAGATTTGGAAACCCTCAAAATCAGGGATACAAACCTTTGATGCCCAATCAACACACACCGAACTTTAAATTTGGGATTCCCCAACAAGCAGGTTATAGACCATTTGTTTCTAATAACAATCAATTTAGATCTAATAATTTCCAGCCAGCACACCAACCGCAATTTAAATTCGGTATTCGACCTCCATATCAACAACCACAAGGTCAAGGCCAATCTTCGCATCAATATAATAACGATGTCTCTATGCGAACAGCACCCCAACCAAAACCAAACTACATACCCCCGCGAACAACTAACAATTTGTTTTACGCAAATGAACTTCAAGAAATCGAACCTGCCCCTGAAAATTTCAATGAACCGAACGCCCTTGACTCAAACTACCAACATTATTACGTGCAAACTGAAAACGAAGAATATTTCTTAGACGATCAAAATGAGACTGAAATGTTACAAGACTTGCCTGAAAATGAAAATTTTCCCATAAAAGCCTCTACGACAGATCCCCAGAAATAGTACACCTTAACCATCATAATGCCTTAAAACTGCCACACATTGAAATTCCCGAAATAAACTCCAAATTCATGATAGACACTGGAAGCACACGATCATTCGTAAGCCCTGATATTGCAAACAAATACTTTTCCGAATTTAAATATACTGAACCATTCGAAGTAGTAAGTACCCATGCTCGAAGCTCTCACGCTGAAGTAATCGAAATCCCATTGCTGAAAACTTTTAAGAGTTGTGACACTCATAAATTTTATGTATACGAAGTCGATAATAGTTACGGAGGACTAATTGGCTCAGACTTACTGAAACAACTTGACGCGAACATTGACATGAAAAACCAAGTACTGATAACACGAGACACACAAATACCTATAATTTACCGTCCACCTTACACAATTCGCATTGAACCCCGATCTGAAACACGCACGAAAATTCCCGTAAATCTTTATAGTGGAAATGCAATTATAAACCATATAGATTTCGGCGAAGGTGTACGAACACCAACAGCACTTGTAGAATGTACAGAAGGCTTTGCAACCACGGTTATCCAAAATACATCCGAAAATCACTTTGATATAAAATTTAGTAAACCTCTCAATGTCACACCATATGAACCAAAAGAAATAGAAATTAACGGTCTACATTCAGTAGATAGCTGTGAAAAGGATGAAATTTTAACACAAAATTTAAGTAAATTACGATTAGATCACATGAACTCGGAAGAACGAAATCAAATTTACAATTTGTGTTTAGAATACAAAGATATTTTTTACACTGAACATTTACCATTAACCTTCACAAATCAGGTAAAACACAAAATCCGAACCACTAACGAAGACCCTATCTATATACAACCATATCGCCAGGCCCCAGTAGAAGCAGCTGAAATAAAAAAGCAAGTACAAACATTATTAAAGGATAATGTCATTCAAGAAACTCACTCACCTTGGAGTGCCCCGGTACATTTAGTCCCAAAGAAAATGGATGCTAGTGGAGAAAGAAAATATCGCATGGTTATTGATTATAGGCGACTTAACGACATTACCATTGACGACAAATACCCACTCCCGAATATTACAGACCTTTTTGACAAGCTAGGTAAAAGTAGTTATTTCTCGGTACTCGATTTAGCGAGCGGATATCATCAGATTGAAATCGAAAAAGAAGATCAGCCAAAAACAGCGTTTTCTACACAATACGGCCACTACGAATTCCTGCGCATGCCCTTTGGGCTCAAGACGGCTCCAGCAACGTTTCAAAGAGCAGTAGACAACGTTTTAAGAGGACTGCAAGGTATTCACTGCCTAATTTACCTCGACGGCATTATAATTTTCTCATCTAGCCTAGAAGAACATATGACAAAACTTAAAGCAGTTTTCGAACGACTCCGACAAACGAATCTAAAAGTACAACTCGATAAAACTGAATTTCTATGTAAAGAAGCTAATTACTTAGGACATACCATTACACCCGACGGACTAAAACCTAACACAGATAAAATAGATGCTATACTGAAATATCCAATACCGAAAACAGTTACCGAAATAAAGAGCTTTCTTGGACTCATTGGATACTACCGAAAATTTATTAAAGACTTTTCTAAAATTACTCGCCCGATGACGTCTTGTTTGAAAAAGAATAGTAAAATTACAATTGATGAAAATTACCTGAAAGCTTTCGAAAAATGTAAAGAACTGTTAGTAAGTGCACCTCTATTACAATATCCTGATTTTACGAAGCCCTTCATATTGACAACAGATGCATCTGACTTCGCCCTGGGCGCAGTACTTTCTCAAGGTATCATAGGTAGCGACAAACCCATCGCTTATGCCAGTAGAACCCTAAATGATTCTGAAAAACGATACAGCACTATCGAGAAAGAGCTATTAGCCATCGTATGGGCTGTAAAACACTTTCGTCCCTACTTGTACGGCAATAAATTTACTATTTTCACTGACCACAGACCCCTGGCTTGGTTAGACTCGCTAAAAGAGCCCAATAGCAAGTTAACTCGTTACAAACTCAGATTAAGCGAATATACATTTAAAGTCATACATAAAAACGGAAAACAGAACACAAATGCCGACGCTCTCTCACGCATACGATTAAACGCATTAGGAAATGACGGCGATAACGACCAATTATCAACAGCAGTTAACGTAGGAGATACTGACCAACTGGATGACTACATACAACGACTAACTGATGACATAGTTAGGTTAGGGCAACAAACACATGACCCTCAGAACCCTACTAATAACGAAAACCAGCCCGATATTAATTCTAACACCTCTGAAAGAACTTTAAGTGCAAACGAAAGTACCTTATCAGCACCGACTGACACACAAACAAATTCTAGTACAGATACTGTCCATTCCGCTGTAGATATGGATACAAATGGCATACCCATTCTGCATGAAGCTATTGACACCAAACCGAACCAAATTCTAGTAAACGCCTGGCTTAAAAATGAACTTTTAGTTAAAATAGAATCACATCTAAAACAGAAAATCTTAAAGGTTTTCCTACCCTTAGACAACACTGAATTAATAAAGAAATTCCTCAAAGATTATATTAGACCCAAAATTAAATATTTTATACACTTTAACAATACCGAACACAGACGCCAATTTTCAGATATAGTCATTGCATTATTCCGAAAGGATACCATACAACTTTACGAATGTACTGAAAGAGTAGTAAACGTAACTGACGAAAAAGAACAGGAAGAAATTGTACTTCGATACCATGAAGGCAAAACATGTCACCGTGGAATCAAAGAAACAATTTCCCATTTAAAACGAACTTATTTTTGGAATAATATGGAACAAACAGTCACTAGTATAATTAACTCGTGCGAAACCTGTAAAAGAATGAAATATGACCGACGTCCTTTCAAACCACAAATACAGCTTTCACAGACTCAGACTAAACCGTTTCAAGAATTATTTATAGACCTATATACAATAGAAGGCAAATACTATTTAACTATCATAGATGCTTTTAGCAAATTAGCGCAAGCTTTTGAAATTCCCGATAGGTCTACCCCCGAAGTTGTTCGTGCCCTAATAAAGTATTTCTCATTTTATGGTATTCCCACTAAAATCAGTTCAGACCCTGGTTCCGAATTCAATAACAGACTTATGAGCGAAATGCTTTCATTTTATAAAATAAACATTCACATTGGAACCCCTAATAACCCGAACTCTATGGGAATGATAGAACGCTTCCATTCCACAATCGCAGAAATATATAGACTTGCAAAGTATGAAAGGAAACATACAGATGCCGCTTCCGTAATGACGTATTCAATATTGGCCTATAATCAAACTATTCATTCAGTAACAGGACTCACACCGTTCGAAGTTGTCTTTGGACATACCGAAAGTAAAAACCAGTTTAACGCAGATTTTGATAAAGAATATACCCAGCAGTTAGTTAAAGACCATTGTAAAAGAACAAAATACCTATATGACGACGGGGGCTTAGACAAAAGCACAACCTCCGAAGGAACATGCTCAGGATTGCCATCTTCCATGTTTGTCACAAGTAGAATTCAAATAAAAACGTAACGTAACACATCAATAATCTTTTTATTCGTTACAATGATTTAATTACATGAATGTATTGAGATTAGCTAGATTAACATGGATGGAACGTTTCACTCGAACTCAACAACAAATGGCCGCGTACAATCTTCGGGTATTCGCAAAGAGGTGTGTGCGCAACGACGGTTCGATAAAATGTGTCGAAACCGGGCGGATGTTACCGGCGCGTCAACACGTCAGTGTTGGCTAACCTGTCTGGTGTCGTGTACCAACCTAAGAAATCTAGTGTTGCCAATCAACAATAATAATAACATAATCTGATAAACGTCATCTACTGACAACCGAGTGAAACGTTCCGTTTCAAATCAAATTAGTCTTAATAAGAGGGTATAATTCAAACTAATTCTTGACAGCTAACTTCATAAACACCTCCGTAATGACATCGCAAGCTGTCAATGCGACACGGCCATACTGACGATTTCACACGTCCTCGTGTGATGGATCTATAACAATAGAAAAATCGAGCAGATTATCTTATCTCTTACTCTCGGTCATTCCTGACCCAAAAGAGAGAAGTGAAACAGCATGTGACGATACTATAGCATTGCACACGTTTTTTTTTTTTTTTGCAATTCATTAAACTGTAATGTAATGTATTCCTCAACATTTGTCATTCATGAAAATAGTATGAAAATTACAAGGTTGTGTGTAAAATGTAATAGTATGAAAATTACAAGAAAAATTACATTGATGACAACGTCGCAATTCTAAACAAAGTTCGTTACTAACTGGTGCTTACCCAGCAGCTTATGATCGGTCACTTATTTTTTTTTTTCTTTTTTTTTTGTCAACTTTCTTTTTTTTTTTTTTACTTTTTTTTTTTTCTTTTTCTTTTTTTTTTCATTGCTTCCCCAGCACGGAGTTTTTTTTTTTCTTTTTTTTTTTTATATTTTTTTTTTCTTTTTTTTTTCATTCATTTTTTTTTTCAGGTCGTAACCAGTGATGTAACGCATTGTTAGCTGCGCACCGCGCACTCACTACAGTTATTTAAAACTGGAGCTACGGCTACAAACTAACACATGCGCAACTTTCACAATATTCATTGCAGCATTGCATTAATTAAGCATCACAATAAAGAAAATAAATGACCAATCAAACAAAACTAGTTTTTTTTTATTATTTTTTTCTTTTTTTTGTTTTTTGACGAGTCGACAAAACAGGTATCTCATTCGTGGCCTAGGGCTAATCTAGCCACCCACTACTCACATCCCCACGGTCTCTGCGAGAGAGACCCGACCTTCGCCAGCACTTTACCGCGCACCGCGCATCCACGGACTGCTCAGAGCAGACGCCGACTTCTACCGGACTACGGCTACGATGAAGTGACTGGTACGGTTGACCAGCCGAACTGAGAACCTCCCTATTAGTCTCACTATCTTGCTCGTCTACTTCAAATGGTACGTAGCTCCCGGGCATTTCCCTCAACCTATCGTGCAAGTACGCGCATGTTTGGAACTCAAGTTTATGGCAAAGGGTCTTGCAATTCACAATACTACATGTCAACATTTCTAATAGGCTCGCTTCAGTACTAACAATTTTAGTTAGACTGATACAAGTCATACAGAAGCACTGATTTGTACAACTGTTTGCCATGGAACTTAGTGGAAATCAACTCTACCATAAGCGATCACTCGGCAACCGAATTACAATAAAATGAGAACTCCTCACCAGATTGCCTCATATGGTGTGGTGACGTCACACATCAACCCTCTTCGCGGTGGATGAAGGTGCCCCGTTGCTCGCCTTCGCGCAGTTCCTTGCGTGACGTCTTGTACCTGGCAGCTGAAGCAGACGACTCATGGCTTCGCTGTTAGCTGCTAAGGTCGCGTATCTTTTCCTGAAACAAAAACTCCAAGCACAGTATCACAAAGCTCGGTCATTCTAACCTTAAATCCAACAAAGAAAGAAGATTCAAATCAATCTAACAAAGTTATGATACGTTAATGAGAACATAATCCACGACGTAGATACAAGAAAAGATTTAAATTAAACCATTATTTGCACTCTAGTAACAAGCCTACTTCGTATGATAATCCTTGATAACAAGTCTTTCCCGGTTATGAAACATTACATTATTAATTAAAGTCAAAACTTAAGCCAAGCAATAATTTCAAACTACATTTTAAGGTCACCACAATTAAAAGTAACATTAGGATCATTTAAGCGAATCTCAAGCTCACCAGTTCTTACGGAAGTTATAGGCGCTAAACTATACACCAGCTAAAGTACACCGAGTAAAAAAACTATTCGACACGTCAACAAGTTCAATTCTACAGAACGACTGGAAAATCATGAACAGAGGGTAGATTATTACCGCAGCCGCCCCTACTACTAAGTGCTGGGTATGATTGAGGCACCATCATAGCGCAATTTTTAAATCCTAAAATTGAATAATAGTAAACTGCGTAGTAGTCATATCAATCAACACCAAATCTCTGTAGCAAAATTTCGCGTCTGGTCATAATTATTATATCACTACGAAAACAAACGGTACAAAAACGCGTAATAAACTTTCTTTCAAATGATTATTAATTTCTAGAATGCAATATTCAACTTTTACTTGGTGGGTACCGGTAATACTTTTTTTTTGACAAATACCCACTAAACTGAACAAGTGCGACTCAAGTTTACCCTTGTATCTAGATACTACACTTTTGTTAGTGAACACCATATCGGAATCGTAGTGAAAAGTTAACGACTGACCTGATGTGTTTTTAAAATGTGTCGGTGAGGCCATAGTGCCTACGGCCACGCGTCGCTTGTAGTTGATCGTCGCTTCTGGGTCACTTCCACTAGTGCAACGACTGACGATGTGTCCCGCTGTTCTTCAAGCAAACAATTAACTTCGATGTGGTTTGCTGCTGACTACTGGATTTTGTCGCGGAGGGTGTAAGTTATAGCCCCGATGATTTCTCTTTTATACAAAGTAAACAATCGAATTTTTCATGTCCGTTTATATCGCAATGAAAATTTGGTCATTCCGTTTTATTCGCTTCGTGTTCCATCATTCTTCGTGTTCGCTCATGGGCCCGTAGGTAGTATCCCAACTTCTGATGACGACGGGGGCTTAGACAAAAGCACAACCTCCGAAGGAACATGCTCAGGATTGCCATCTTCCATGTTTGTCACAAGTAGAATTCAAATAAAAACGTAACGTAACACATCAATAATCTTTTTATTCGTTACAATGATTTAATTACATGAATGTATTGAGATTAGCTAGATTAACATGGATGGAACGTTTCACTCGAACTCAACAACAAATGGCCGCGTACAATCTTCGGGTATTCGCAAAGAGGTGTGTGCGCAACGACGGTTCGATAAAATGTGTCGAAACCGGGCGGATGTTACCGGCGCGTCAACACGTCAGTGTTGGCTAACCTGTCTGGTGTCGTGTACCAACCTAAGAAATCTAGTGTTGCCAATCAACAATAATAATAACATAATCTGATAAACGTCATCTACTGACAACCGAGTGAAACGTTCCGTTTCAAATCAAATTAGTCTTAATAAGAGGGTATAATTCAAACTAATTCTTGACTGCTAACTTCATAAACACCTCCGTAATGACATCGCAAGCTGTCAATGCGACATATATAAATATTTGACAGATAAAATGTTAGCTAGAAAAGAAAGGGTTCAACAAGATAGGCAAGGAGAAACCAATTTCGACTTTAAGATGACAATGATGTATAACCGTAGTTAAATATAGGTATAATAACCTCGATAGGTGTCGCGACCTGTCTTCGTTTTGTCTTATTTATTGTTACATAAATTGATAGTAGATGACGCTAGCAGTCCTAATTTTATGTTTGACAGGTTGTAGATTTCATGTTTAGTTATATACAAGTTTTAGTATATTATTGTCCTCAAAGATGTCGCTGATCCGTGTAAGGGATCTGCTGCATCACGCTGTTAAGATTTTTCCTAGTTTGATAACCCCGGCTCTAATGTATTTTATAACCAACCAAAACCAACCAACAGAGACCTGTATATTAACCAATATACGTACTCCAAAAGTATCAACGTCTTTGATTTCATCCATGGTCCTTCGAGCCGGATACTAGGAAGTGTCCACACTGGCGACGTTTTTACGGACGGAGTGCGAAGACCAGCAGCAGAGGATTGCTGGCCGAGGAGTGGCAGCAGGAAGGAGTAGCCAGCACAAGGCTCCCTGAAACCGTGACGACTGTTCCGAGAGGATACGGAACGAGGTGACAAGTGTCAAACTTACCTTGGAGAAACTGTGAGTTACTTTAAAGTAATTATTAGAAAGTGAACCTTATTGAAGAAAGTGAATTTGACCCTTAGAAGAAAAAGGAATTAACTCGAAGCAAAAACATTATTTTAAAATTGGACTTTAAATTAATACATAGATTAATTAACTTATTTAGACTTAGAATAATTCTGCACAATTTGTTAATACGGGAAACCTATGCCCAAATTTTCTATGTCCTAAAAATTCAAACACTTAGAAAATTTCGGATTGCTTTTGGACTTGTAAAAATTTCAAATTTTATTCTATGGACTTGCAATTTTTTCAGAATGTATAGTATGGACTTAGAAAATTTACGTGGTATATTTATTAAAGTTAATTTTCTTTAAATGTTGAATAGGTACGAGTATGTCAATTAATTTAACCGCCAGATGATTTTTGGTATGAAAAGGGATAACATTGTTTAATTGGCTAAAACTTAAATGTAGTAAAAGCAAACCCTTTCATAATGTCTGTTTCAATGGAAGCATTAATTAAAATACAAATGCAAGGATTTAACCAAATAAACAGCGCATATAATAATTACAAAAAGTCACGTAAGGATCACATAACAGAACCTTACTTGGAGGCAAGACTTCAAAGATTGGAAGAGCAATGGCAAAATTTCTCGACATGTCACAAGCAGTTGATGGAATATTACTCTACTTCTGACAACTTTGACTCTAGTTCCTATGTGACAAAGGGAGTGTATGATTTAACAGATAAGTTATACCTAGAATATAAAATTGCATTAATGACTGCAGCAATAGCGCTTATTCCCAAACCCGAAGAACAAAGGGCAGCAGTCACGGGCGTTGCAGAAAAGAATTACCAACCGTCTATCATTAAACTTCCAAAAATTATTATACCAATTTTTTCGGGCAAGTACACTGAATGGGTGACATTTCGAGATCTTTTTGAATCCTTAATTCACAACAATGACACTTTAGACAACGTGCAGAAAATGCATTATTTAAAAGCATACCTGACCGGCGAGGCGGAACAACTACTCCGTCAGACGCCAATTTCTGATGCTAACTATAAAATATGTTGGGATTTATTAAAAGAAAGATACAATAATAAGAGATTTATGTGTCAAAATGTATTAAAACGATTATTATCACAAAGGAGCAGTGGCTGTGAGTCAGCAAGTTTTCTAAAAGAAATAGTAGACACCAGCACCGACTGTTTGAATGCTTTGTACAACCTCGGCATCGACGTCAGTACTTGGGATGCGATTGTGATACACTTGCTCACTCTCAAGCTTGATTCAGAGACAAGGAAACAGTGGGAGTTTACAGCTTCATCAAACCTCGACACGGACGAATTACCTACATTCCAACAGTTTAAAGATTTTTGTACAAAACGATTCAGAGCATTGGAATTTGTGGAAGTAAGTAAGCCATTTAACAATAATTTAAGCACAAACGCACTGAAACCGCAAACCTTTAACGTTGCCCAAAGCTTTCAATGCGCATTCTGCTCCGAGTCTCATAAGATAACCTTTTGTAAACAATTTACCGATTTAGATATTGATGCACGATGTAAGTTTATCTCAACCAAGGGCTTGTGTTTTAATTGCTTGGGATTTCACTCAGTCAAGATATGTCAGAATCCGACGACATGTAGAGTCTGTCAGCATCGTCATCATACGTTGCTTCACCAGAATACTAGCGTAGACAATAGTACGTCTTTATTGAATGCGGTGAAGGCTACAAGGGTACTTAATTCACCTAAGAGAAGCTTACCTGTAAAGAAATTGTCATCAAACTTACGTACAGTAACGTTGCATTCTTGTATCAACGATGACAGCACAAGACAAACAAATGTAAATACGATGCCGGAAAAACTTCGATCTGAAAAAGTAAGAAATTTAAATGAAAATCAATATTCACGAAATATTAATAAAAAGAAAACAAAAACATACTACAATTCAAAATATATAAAGAAAGTTCTGGAACCAAAGTACTTACCTCGAAATGAATTGATGAATATCTGTGAAACTGCAGATAATGGAATTATACACAAAGGTCAGAAAAATGTAGCTAACTATCGAAACCAAAAATCTGTTCCGAATTTAGAACTCACCTGGAACTGGAACCACGATGTAAATAATTCGACGAACCTTATGCCGCGGACGAATCCTGAAAAAAGAGAAAATATGGGAGCAAACGTAACGAAAATGAAAATGAGGAATTATTTAGGTACATAAAAGGAAATATCAAAATATTTTTTATGATAATTGGGATAAAGGATTTAAATTATAAAATAAGCACAACTTAAGAAAATAATAATATTACAATATTACTTACCCAATTATATTTATGTCTTCAGTAATTGGCATAACAAATTGGTTCGGACGAAATTATGCTTGTAGTCATTTTAATATTCTACTTATGTATACCTACTATAGTTTTATTCTGTATTTATGTTAATAAGGTCAATATTAAATTGTTTTATAGAAATGTTTAGGATTTATCACCATGCTAACTTTATTTGATTTATGTCCATTAATCTGAACCTAAGTGAGATGCAATTAATTTTTAATGTTTTTATATAACCATACATATTATGTATTACCACCAAGATGCAACTTGTCATTTAATTGGATTACAATTCCTCATGGTGGGCGGTATACCATATACTTATGGACTCGTGAGACGGTCCATGGTGGGCGGTATGTATAACCGTAGTTAAATATAGGTATAATAACCTCGATAGGTGTCGCGACCTGTCTTCGTTTTGTCTTATTTATTGTTACATAAATTGATAGTAGATGACGCTAGCAGTCCTAATTTTATGTTTGACAGGTTGTAGATTTCATGTTTAGTTATATACAAGTTTTAGTATATTATTGTCCTCAAAGATGTCGCTGATCCGTGTAAGGGATCTGCTGCATCACGCTGTTAAGATTTTTCCTAGTTTGATAACCCCGGCTCTAATGTATTTTATAACCAACCAAAACCAACCAACAGAGACCTGTATATTAACCAATATACGTACTCCAAAAGTATCAACGTCTTTGATTTCATCCAATGACGATATTTTCATTAGAGGCGTAAATAGACGACGTGCTAAGGACAAACCTAGGTATCAAAAGGCCAAGGCTAAGGGCAAGGTCCACAGAAATATAATCCCAGTTGAATCAAACGCGAGAGAAACCAGAGTCCCAATTAAAGATGTGCGACGTCCTCCACAGGTTCGTCCTGCTGCTGACCCAGGCAGTACTGACCCGGGCCCTTCAACTTCATAAAATCGAGAAGAACCCCGGCGTTTTTCCAATAAGAGAGGGTACCGCTCTTGTTAGTTATAATAAGTGGCTAGTTATTAAGATATTAGATATAAAACTTATTAAGCAAGACCTAGATTTAAATATACATAGATATAAGGAACTGGATAGGTTGGTTGGTTCATTTTCTAATATTAATGCCTCATACTTAATATACTGGGATGACGTAAAGCGACAAGTAAATCACATGTTAGATATCACTGTGGAAAAATACACTCAATTAGTTCCCAATAGCAGGCAAAAGAGAGGACTCATCAATCCTCTAGGATCTTTAATTAAACTTATCACTGGAAATTTGGATCACGACGATGCTATTAAATATAATAATCTGATAAATGAAGTCAAAACCCGACAGCATTCTGTAGAAAAGAAAACAACACTCATATCCGAAATGGTGAGACTTTTTACAAATACTACTGTAAATATAACTGACAATCTCATACAATTGAATACAGCCATAAATAAAGTTAATAACGACATAACTGAAATTTCAATAATATCTCATGTCAATCAGATAATACAGGCTTATAACTTGTTCTTTCATAATTTCCAACTGATATATTCTAAATTGAATGAGATTGAAACTGTACTCGCATTTAGTAAAATAGGTATATTGCATCAATCTATTGTTAACACTAATGAACTTGTAAAAACATTTAAGCTCATAGAAAGAACAGATAAACTTATTTTTCCATCAAATCCTGAAAACATTGTAAAAATTGAACAGTCAATTACATTGAAATCATACTTTAAGAATTCTGAAATAATGTTCATTATGGAAATACCATTAGTTAAGAGAGAAACTTACTTTTACTATAAAATTGTTCCCTTACCTATTACCGAACCTGAAACAAACCTCACCCTAATTATTTTACCTAAATATCCTTACCTTATTGTGAAGGGGTTGAATGCTAGCTCGCTCTCTACCCCATGTAAACTCATCGAAGACGAAACATTCCTGTGTGATGAAATGCAATTAACAGTACCCATCAAAGACACTTGCATTCTCGAACTCATGCGATACTCAAGTAATGCTCCGTGTATGCAAATCCCGATAGAAGTGGAAAATGTGAAGATAGAGTTTTTACAGAAAAACAGATGGATTTTATATACCAAGGCAACTACGGATCTTGAGAGAACGTGTGCTAACGAAATCCTTCATTACACACTTTTGGGCACATACCTGCTTACAATTGACGATAATTGCGAATATAAAATTGGACAACATTATCTGAGAGAACAAACAATAAATGGAGAGAAAATCATATACCAAAAACTACCTTTGGTAAAGTTTCCTGAAAATCTGAAAACCGACATAAGACGGAGCGCTGATCCAGTACAACTGAAAGGAGTTGAGCTGACCGACCTGAAAGTGTTATCGTACGCACTGAAAAATAGTGAAGTGGAAAGTGGAAGTGTAGTGAATACGGAAAGCGTTAGCATAGGAACCATTGTTTTATATGTAATCTTAATTATAGGTTTTCTTTCATTCTTTTCGTATAAATATACACTTTTGGTATGCAAGTCTTGCAAAAATCAAAATAATCCTCCGAATAACGGTTCTTCGGATAATTTCGAACTAAAGGAGGGAGGAGTTACAGAGTCCGGTATGTATAGAGACGGCATACTTAGCATTAATGCAGGTGCGTCCAAAAGTGCATAGTTTGCGTCTGGCGTAGATAAGCTTTAGAACCTAAGAACATTTAGGGAAGAGAGTTGGTTGTAGAGAAACTCCGTTGTGATGTCAGATTTGAGATAATTTATTTACAAAAATTTGGTTTATTTTATATACAATATTTACATTAGAATTAGAGTAGGTAGCACCCAGCATGATGCTACTTGGTGGGGATACAATATTTGTACTCCGACAAAATGTCTTCCAAGATGGCGCGTTACGTAACACTCTGAGCTTGTGTGCGCGCGATCGCGCGCCTATAAATTAATGCGAGCAAAAGCGCGAGCCCTTTCGGTCGCCAGCTCTCGCCGTGTTCACTCGTCCCAGCGTGTCTCCTGTGCTTGAAGACTCGAAGCTTGAAGTTCTGAAGGTCGAAGAGAGAAGACGATGCTGGCCGAAGATATATTTATACAACTGTCTTTTTCAAGACAAACAACCTGCTCTTTTCAGAGCAAACGCTCAGGCGTCAATCTCGCTGTTTCTATGGAAACAACGTCAATCAATCACCTACATGCTTCCCCTCCTAGTGAAAACGTACCGGCAGGCGGATAGTACGTCCACGGCGGGTTGTTTGGTTTTCTTTGGTAGGTGTTGAGTTGGTTTCTGTTTGTTGTTTCAGGTTCTTTTCTGTTTTTTGTTTCAGGTTGTTTTTGTCTGAGTATTGGTTGCTTTTGTCGTTCTTGCTCTTCTCGTTGTTACAGGCACTCGGCGTCGTTGTATCTTGTATGGTGTTATTATTCTGCGTCGGTGTATTTTTCTCGGTCGTAGTGTTGTTACAGGAACTCGGTGTAAACTGCGTTGATGTAGATGTATTCTGTTTGGCGGTAGCGTTGTTACAGGAACTCTGCGTAGTCTGCGTCGAAGTAGGTTCTTGTAAATCTTGCTCGACGATAGTATATGCGGGTTTTAGACGGTCTATTGATATGTTGGCTTGTCGGTTAGGTAGTTGCAGTGTGAAAACCTTTCCATTTCGTTTTAGCACGCGATACGGTCCGTCGTAAGGTGCTTGTAGCGGCTTCTTTACGGCGTCGACTCGTACAAAAACGTTGTCGCATGTTTGAAGGTCACGGTGTACGAAGATAGGTCTTTTGTTGCTATGTGATTGGTTCGGCATAGATCTCAATTTGCTTATTACTTCGCGCAATCGTTCCACGAATTCGGCGTCCATGTTGGATTCGGCGGCGAGGTCGCCGCGCGGCGTCGATTCCAGGAATTCGCCCGGTAGTCGTACACTGCAGCCGTAAGTTAGTTGTGCAGCGCTGACGTTTGTGTCGCTTCTCATCGCGGTGCGAACTCCCAGTAAGACTGTAGGTATTTCGTCAATCCAACTTCTTGTTGTTTGTAGTCTTGCTTTTAGTGCGGCCTTGAGTGTTCTGTGCCAGCGTTCGACGATGGCGTTAGATTGCGGATGGTACGGTGTTGTCCGGGTTCTTTCGATGCCGAGTAAGCGTGAAAGGGACGCAAATACTCGACTTTCGAATTGCCTTCCTTGATCCGTAGTGATTGTAGCGGGACATCCGAAACGCGAAATCCATCCGTCGTAAACTGTCTTGGCGACGTCTTCTGCTGTTATTTCGCATAACGGGAATGCTTCGGGCCATCGGGTTGCTCTGTCTATCATCGTCAGTAGGTATTTGTGTCCGCTTGCTGCTGTACTCAGTGGACCGACGATATCAATATGGACGTGCCGAAAGCGGTCGGTTGGCGGGAAAGTGGACAGCGGACTCGATGTGTGTCGAACGATTTTCGCACGTTGGCAGTGTAAGCACGCTCGTCCCCACTCCGCGATTTGCCGGTTCATCGTTGGCCAAAAGTATCGCTGCGTTATTAGCTTGCGAGTAGTTTTGACTCCAGGATGACTTATGTTGTGAATAGAGTTGAATGCGATGCGGCGATATTCTTCTGGTAGGTATGGACGTAGGCAATCTGTTGATGTTTCGCAGTGTAGTTTTGTGTTTGATCCGGGTAATGTTATTTTTTTGATTGATAGATTTTCTTGTTGTGCGAGTGTTTCGATGATATTGCTGTCTCTTTCTTGTGCTTCGGCGAGTTGTTCGTAGTCGATTGGCGATGGGCAGGAAATTGTCTCTATTCGTGATAGAGCGTCGGCGGCTGCATTCAGCGATCCACTGATGTGTCGTATATCCGTGGTAAATTCGGATATGTATAGCAGTTGACGTGTCCGACGTGGCAATTCGTTGCTTGTGTTCGTCTTGGTGAATGCGAACGTGAGCGGTCGATGATCGGTGTAGATAATTATTTCTCTTCCCTCGAACATCTTGCGGAAATGCTTCGTTGCCATGTAAATTGCTGTCAACTCGCGGTCGAATGTGGAGTAGCGTGTCTGTGCGTCGGTGAATTTCTTTGAGAAGTAGCCGAGTGGTTGCCATGCGTTGTTTACGAATTGATTTAGCGCGGCTCCTGCGGTTTTGTCACTAGCATCGCTGAAGATCGCCAATGCCGCATGGTGCGAAGGATGGGCGAGTAAAGCTGCGTTTTTGATGCTGACTTTACATGCCTCGAATGCTTGGTTTGCTTCAGCGGTCCAGTCGATTTTTGTTTTATCTCGCTTCTTGACGTTGTGTAGGTATGCGTGGAGTGGTGCTTGTATGGTTGCGGCGTCCTTGATATTTTCTCGGTAGAAATTTAGCATGCCGAGAAAACGACGTAATTCTTCGACTGTTTGTGGTTTCGGGAAATTGGTTATTGCTTCTACTTTTTCTTCGGGTGGTTGGATTCCTTGTTGCGAGACTTGGTAGCCGAGGAATTTGACAGATGGTTGACCGAAGACGCATTTTGATGGGTTGATGGTGATGCCATATTCTTCCAGTCGTTGCAGTACTGTGCGTAGGTGTATTTGGTGCTCATCTTCGTTGGTCGAAGCTATGAGTATGTCATCGACGAATGGGAATACGTAGTTGAGGTCACGTAGAACTTCGTGGATGAACCTCTGGAACGTTTGACCTCCATTTTTAAGTCCTGCGCAGATCCGAGGAAACTCGTACAGACCGAATGGCGTGATGATGGCGGTCTTCTCAACATCTTGTTCGCTGACAGGTATCTGCTGGTATGCGCGGTTTAGGTCGAGAGTTGAGAATATTTGCTTCCCGGCGAGTTGGTATGTGAAGTCACGCATGCGCGGTATGGGGTAGCGGTCGGGCTTGGTAATTGCGTTTAGCCTTCGGTAATCTCCACATACGCGTATTTCCCCATTATTTTTAGGTACGACGTGTAGTGGTGATGCCCAAGGACTTTTACTTGGTCTGCAGAGGCCTTGTGCCATCATGTTTGAAAACTCCTTCTTCACAAGCTCGTAGCGGTGGGGAGCGATGGGGCGTGGTCTGCAGTGGAGGGGCGGACCGGTTGTCTCGATGAAATGTTCGACGTTGTGTTTTGGACTAAGCTTCATGGATGTTATTCTTGTAATTCCGGGGAAATCGGCGAGTATATTGTGGTATGATTGTTGCACGTCTATGCTGCGAACGGTTGGGATGTCCGCAGAACAGATTTGTGCGTTTGTTGTGAGTAGCGTCTTGCCGTCGATGAGTCTGCGATTTTTGATGTCCACGATGAGATTGTGGTGCTTCAGAAAATCGGCTCCCAGGATAGGCTTCGATACGGCTGCGATGATGAATTTCCATTTGAATGAACGTCGGAGGTTGAGATCGAGATCGAGTGTTTTCTCGCCGTATGTAGGTATGACGGTGTTGTTTGCGGCGTACAGTTGAAACGGTAGTGGTTGCTCTTGCGTGCCTTTCGTTCTCGGTAGTACGGAGATATTTGCACCCGTGTCTACCAAGAACGTGAGCTTCGTTTGCTTGTCTGTCACGAAGAGGCGGTGAGAGGTTTCGTAAACGCCAGCGTCCGCCACAGCTAGCGTTAATTTTAGTTTTCCGGCTGCGGGGCGGTGATGGGTTTGAAGCTGCACGGTGGCGTGCATTTCTTCGCGTCCATGCCGAAACGGTGGTGGTAGTAGCAGTACGGCATGGGCGAATTGTTGCGGCTGCGGCTCTGTGACGCGTTTCTTGAGCGTGAGTGGAAACGGCGGCGTGGTCGGCTATCTCTCTGATTTTCATATGGACGTGGATTTTCGTATGGTCGCGATCGGAGTTCGGCAATTTCTAGTGATAGTCTTCTGATTTCGGTGATGAGATATTGCGGGTCGAATGGTGGATGTGGTTGGTATGTTGGTTGTTGCGGCAGCGGCAGCGGCGGTTGTAGAGGTGCGGGCATGGCGGGTGCGGCGGTTGGCGCGGGCGTCGCTATTGCGGCGATGTGCGATGACGGCGTGTGCGACACCTCCATCATCCTGTCGGCGAGGAGAGCCAGGTCGTCGAGCGTGGTCTTTATTTGGAATGCCTCGCTGACTGTGAGCACGGAGCGGACGTGGGGCGGTAGATGGTCCAGCCACATCATTTGTATTGTGCTCTCAGGAAACTTTTCTCTGTTGAGATTCTGCATCCGGCGTAGGAGCTGGCTCGGTTTTTGGTCGCCTAACTCGACTTGTGACAGCAACTTCTTCGTCTGTGTGCTGCTGGATTCTTCATATAGGGAGATCAGACGCTCTTTGATGGCCTTGTAGTAGTCTTTTTCCGGCGGCGAGTAGATGAGATCCGAGATGTTTTGAATGTCTTGTTTTTCAAGTTGGGCGATGACCATCTGCGCGAGTTGCGCCTGGCTTCGCTTGAGTTCGGCAGTAGCGGCTTCGAAACTGCAGAACCACAGTCGCGGTTGATCCCGCCAAAACGGCGGTACGCGAAGCGACAGTGATATGCCGGAGACTTCATGCGACGACGGTGCTTGCAAATCAGACGGCGCGGGTGGCTGCATCTGAGGCTGTGGTGCGACGGCTTGAGGTGCAGGTGCAGGAGCTTCGTTGTTCATGATGTTTGTTTCTTGATTGTCTTCTTTTGAGGTTCTTGAGTCGCGGGTCACCACTTTAGGGAAGAGAGTTGGTTGTAGAGAAACTCCGTTGTGATGTCAGATTTGAGATAATTTATTTACAAAAATTTGGTTTATTTTATATACAATATTTACATTAGAATTAGAGTAGGTAGCACCCAGCATGATGCTACTTGGTGGGGATACAATATTTGTACTCCGACAAAATGTCTTCCAAGATGGCGCGTTACGTAACACTCTGAGCTTGTGTGCGCGCGATCGCGCGCCTATAAATTAATGCGAGCAAAAGCGCGAGCCCTTTCGGTCGCCAGCTCTCGCCGTGTTCACTCGTCCCAGCGTGTCTCCTGTGCTTGAAGACTCGAAGCTTGAAGTTCTGAAGGTCGAAGAGAGAAGACGATGCTGGCCGAAGATATATTTATACAACTGTCTTTTTCAAGACAAACAACCTGCTCTTTTCAGAGCAAACGCTCAGGCGTCAATCTCGCTGTTTCTATGGAAACAACGTCAATCAATCACCTACAAACATTTTAATTAAATAAAGACAGTCTAATATCGACCACCGTACGAATAACTTGTATTTTAATTATAAGTTTAGTTTTTAAAAAGTAGTTTTCCCTCCGGCGCGATTTGACTACCTAGTCTTAACGAAGTTTGTCACTTATCAAATCAAATTAACAATTACGGGCTTGCTGCGTTCTGTTAAAATAACGGATGCCAAAAGTGTGTTTTGCTGGCTTAGTAGCTAACATTCACTTTATTTATTTACGAGTATAACCATAGATATATAAAATAAATTCTAGCTACAGTGCCAGCCAACACACATTTTTAGACTTATAATAAAACGGAGTAAGGATGAGTCCCTCTTTATTGCTAAATATTTGGTTACCCTTAGCAGTGGGACAAACTGCCCTTTTGGTCGCTTTCTCACTTGGATCGTTCGAACGAAGAAATGAGCAGTCCAGGTATACTAATAGTATATGCTAGGTCCATGTTGTTTTATTCATTTATGTTCTTTTACTTCTGTGCTTCTGTTTCTGTTATTGTTACTGGGTCACGTCACGTTTTATGATTATGCCGTTTCATTGTTTTTTTGAAAGTGATGGAACAAAACAGTTGCAGCAGTTCCTTGGATGCAATGGACTTTAAGATTGAGCCCGAGGGTATATTTAACGATCAAGGTGAGTAAGGCTACTCGTATTCTCTCATTCATGAAACCGTGGTACGTAGATTTTGCCCTGTAATGGTTGCCTTGTATAAAATGCTGTCTTGTGAAGTCTAAGTGTGATAATACCACATTTTGTATCATTTTAAAAGTGATAACTGCATTGAGGTTATGGTATTTCATAGCGAGTAAACCTTTTGAATGTTACTTTTGAGTATAAAGTAGAGTATTATGTTTTGTCATGTGTTGGTCCACAGCCACACAAGAGTACTCTAACAATGGCTGTGACGATGTTACTGCTTACCATATTAAGAAGTAATTGTGAACTCGACAGTGTTTTTTTTCATTGGCAATCAAGGTTTTAAAAAACCGGCCAAGTGCGAGTCGGACTCGCGCACCGAGGGTTCCGTACAAACACTTTCCATCCCTAAGTGGTTAAGTTAAGTTTGCACCTGGTATGTATAGCGCCCCATATAAATTAGGTGCAAAGTTAGGTATTAATAGGTATTAAAAAAAAACTACTAACTAGATCTCGTTCAAAACAATTTTCGTTGGTAGTTTTTATAGTAATGTACATCATGTTTTTTTTAGATTTTTCATTTTCTTATTTTAGAAGTTAGAGGGGGGGGGGGGGGACCAACTTTTTGCCACTTTGGAAGCGTCTGTCACGCAAACTATTCGGTTTAGAAAAAAAATGTTATAGAAACCTCGATATCATTTTGGAAGACCTATCCATAGATACCCCACATGTATGTGTTTGATGAAAAAAACAATTTTGAGTTTCAGTTCTAAGTATGGGGAGCCCCCAATATTTATTATTATTTTTTTATTTTTGCATCAAAATCTTAATGCGGTTCACAGAATACATCTACCTACCAAGTTTCAACAGTGTGGCTCTTATAGTTTCGGAAAAAAATGGCTGTGACATACGGACGGACAGACGGACAGACAGACAGACATGACGAATCTATAAGGGTTCCGTTTTTTGCCATTTGGCTACGGAACCCTAAAAATGACATCTTAATTAATTATAAAATTTTAAAATTAGTAGATTCCTGATCCAAATAATGTATAATGTTGGGAAAAAATATAATAAGAAAACCTTTATAAAAATTAATGTTCTGGACTATCTGGGCAATGAAAGCTCTGAATTCTGTTAATAATAGCGTCTGTGTTCACAGTGCATGTCAAGGAGGAAATTTTAGAGTGCCTGAAAGAGGAGGCGGAGTGGGAAGATAGTGCTGCTGATGTCGCCTCTTTATACGCTGGACACGAGGTGAAGGATGAGCTCGTGCTGGGGCCGGAGGGCCTGCAGCCACGCGACATAGCCTTCACACTCTTTGGTAAATTGCTCATATCCTAGAGAAATTAAAGGCAAACCCAACATTCAAAATTTACAAAGGCATAACCAATACTTAATTTTAAAATTTGTTGTGTGGTATTATTCTCACCAAGCTTGAATTGATCTAGTTTGTAGATATAGTCAGTTTGTCTTCTGGTGCACAAAAATAATTACTTTACAATTTAATAAAATTCTTATTTATTTTTATTATATACCAGGTTGGTCCTGTATCAGAGCAACAAATTAAAACATAGATTCTACCCCTCAATCTGAACAACATTTATGAAAAACCTTTTAAAAATAACTCATTTATAATGTAAACCTGTAAAATAAAGTTTATTCAAAGAAGCAATGTATTGCGTAACATTTGATATTTAGTAAAGTGATAGCTATTTCAATGCTAAGGCAAAGTCAATGTTATCCCACAATATATTTTTATACAGTAACTGTAATGGTTATTTTAGATGGTAATCCTAACTGTGGTATATAAACTTTGGTGAAATCGTGCTGAAAAACAAAAAGCGATAAAACTAACCTAAAGAAAATTCATCAATTTTATGCACGTCATACATAATTCATTGTTGGTATGCATAGCTCCATCTAACGTCAAATAGCGAAACCCGCTATAGGCCTTGGATTGGTAAGGTTCCATCGATAATATCTCATACTGAAGAACGTATTTCTGCTTCTCGCTATAAGAGGGCGGTGTAATCAAGAAACAAACATTGATAAGCCGGGTCCACACAGGGCGAGCGGCCTCGCGAGGCAATTGCCGCGCGCGGCGGCGCGGTCTGTGTGTACGCGCCTCGCCCGCGGCGCCCGCACGCTTTGCCTCGGCCGAGCGCTGCCGCGGCCGAGCCGCGCGCTGTCGGTTTTTGTCCGTGCTCAAAGGTGCCTCGGTCGTTTGCGCGCAGTGTGGACGTACACGTTTTTGCTTCTGTCAAATTATGACAGATAAAACAAAATGGCGTGCGACACTTACGTATTACGCGAAACGGAATAACCGTAACTACATATTATGTGCTATTTGTTTGTTTTAAACATAAAAAAAATATTGAATTAGCTTTTTTTGGAAAATTCTTTGTATGAACGTAGCAACAAGTCTAAAGTCAAAACTGATTGCGTGCGGCGGCGCCATATTGTTTTATCTGTCAAATGGGCGAACAAGACGGCTCGGGCTTGCCGCGCGCGGCATTCGGTGAGCGTAATTTCATCCAATGCCCGAGGCATGCGCCGAATGCCGCGCGCGGCAATTGCCTCGCGAGGCCGCTCGCCCTGTGTGGACCCGGCTATACAGGATGCCTTACTGAAATACCTTGCCGATAGAGGGCACCTGTAATACGAAGAGATCTGCTATAACATTTTGATTGCAATCCGGAAATATAACAACATACTCAAATACAACTAACGTATTTAGACATCATCAAATCTTAACCTGCAAATACTATACGCGCAGCGCACTATTCTAAGGGTGTATACACAATATGTCTTACAATACGAATTTAATGCAATCTTCCCAAAGTGTGGAATCCAACACTGATTCTACAAATCGACCGGATGAAAGTGAGCAGGCAAAAGCAACTCAGCGCAAGAGAAAGCAGCCGGATCACGAGTGCAACATATCGATCCAACTTGCAGATTTTCGAAATGAAATAATGTCGCTCCTGAAAAACTTTACAACGAACCAAAAATCCCAAATGAAAACACTTAACAAGATATCCGATGATATAGTAGGTATCAAGCAAGAAATAGCTAATCTACAAAATAGCACACAAAGTCTATCATCAGGACAGACACAGTTAAAGGCTGATATTGAAGATCTTAAAACAACTGCAGCGGCCTCAAATGCAAAAATTGAAAGCCTAGAAAGTGACGTTAACTCGCTTAAAAGTACTGGCTGTCCGACGCCACAACCAGTGGCTTGTGAAGAAATGGTAATGGAACTGCAAGAAAGAACGAAAAGAGAAAAGAACATAATTATAGTTGGAATACCAGAACCTAATATACAAAACGCAAAAGAAAGAGTAATTTACGAAACCAAAGAGGTGACAAAAATAGTAAAAACTATCCTACCAGATTGCCCTCAACCTGAAAAAGTGATTAGACTAGGAAAATACAATGCAGAAAAAAATCGTCCGGTTAAAGTTATTTTTACATCACCAGAGATAGCTAAGTCCATTTTACGGAAACAGTCACTCTGGACTGAGAGCGATTTAAAAATTTATTCAGACCAGACCCCACGGCAACAAAATTATATGAAACAGCTTCAAAATGAGTTGCACCTGAGAACCCAAGCAGGCGAAGACAATCTTATAATAAAATATTTCCATGGAATCCCAAAAATAATGAAGTCTCAATCAGAAAACAAAATATGACACCAGTTTCCCAAGATAAATACTACTGGTTACCTACCAACGAGCCAATTACTTATCAAGCAATCAAAACTACTATGAAATAATAACAAGTGATAAATCGTTGAAATGTTTTTATGCTAATATACGAAGCTTGGTAAAACCTGGAAAACTGGATGAATGAAAATGCATCTTAACTAAAATTTATGAAATATAACTAGAACTGAATTTTAAGTATACAAATATTACAAATATATATATGTTAATATAGTAAACTGTAAACATCCCTATACAGGAATCTCTAAATATTGCATGTAATGAACAATCTAAAAAAAAAAAAAAATATTTACATTTTAACTTATTAATTTAATTATCCAGTATGCATGCCACCTTATAACAGTAGCGATAACCGGTTCAATGCATGCTGCCGTGCATTATCAGTGGCTGCGCTGCGCGAGTGCGCTGCGAGTGTAAAACTTGTTGCCGATCTCAATCTCAATCTAAAAACACTGACATCCCTTCTATTATCAATACATGAAGTTATGTAAATACCTTTAATATAAAATACATAAATGTTGTTAGATATATTACATAAATACTTATAATTAATATTGTTATAATGAATATTGTTATATCGAAATATTGTTTGTTTCTCGTTTAAGTGATTTGTAATCTTAGAGAAATAAATATATTTGAACTGAACTGAACTGATTTATCTGTTTTGCTGGAAGGTTGACTGGTAGAGAATGCCTCATGGCATTAAGTCCGCCTTTTGTACGATAAGTTTTCTTTTGTGCAATAAAGAGTAAATAAATAAATAAATGTTGGACGGCGTACATCGAAAATGCTTTTTACATTTTTGGAAATAATAAACATATGAGAACAGTATTAAAAAAAAAATCTGAACAGATGTTGTTCAGTTTGAGGATGAAAATGTTTTTTTTAATTTTTTACTCCAGTTACAGGACCCAACTGGTAAATCTTATTTTTTATTTGATTTTCTCCTAACTTAAGTTATTTGCCGTTATTTTTTTCATGTGCGTTTGTAGCAGCTCAGGCGTCAGCCGTTACAGCACAGCCCAAACTGACGAACTGTGTGGTGCGGCTCGAGCGCATTGACGAGCTCGAGGCGCCGCTCGGCACCGACTCGCGTCGGGACAAGAGACGTGTTGGAAACAATGCTGATGTGGGACACGAAATACACAGTAGCAATGATATTAGCAATGAAAAAGAAACCTATGTTTGTGATATTTGTAAGAAGAGGTTTGATCTGAAGACCCAGCTGATGGAACATGTTATGATTCATATCCACCAAAGCACGGAGCAGGAAGAGATAAGCGTCGCTGATATTGGTGAGTTTGGCGTTTTTATTGGTGAATTGTTTGGTCCGTGAGCACGGTCCGTGAAAAAGTCCATGCACAAGCTCTATGATTCCCTCTAGACGTTTAATGACTAGAAGTATTACAACTCAATTTCATACATGTGAATTTCTTCACCAGATAGTGTCATCAACAGACCTAGGAATATAAAGGGCAAATTTTAATGACAGACAGCTACTAGCAGCTAGGGATCGCCTGTATCGATAAAGTCAATTATCGATGCTTATCCCATATCGTCGGGGATAGTGCAATACCGCGTAAATAACAGGTGTCGATAAACTTCTCATTTCAATAAAATACTTAGCATTTGATTGAATATTGATTCGTACCTACACCTACACTTGTTACTTACGTTACGTTACGCGGTATTGCACTATCCCCGACAATATACATACTAAGTGTCCCTAGCACGCTTTTTGAGTTTGTATTTTCTTGTGTTGGTACTATTCTGGTGACAATTATCATAATATATTTAATATTAATAATATAATAAAAATATCTCTTCTTTATAGACCTCTTTACATAATTAGATAAAAAACTGCTTACCTACTTAGACACTTATAATGAAAGGAGTACTAATTGTCAATGTCGTCGGAATGAGGAAAAATATATGAATTTATTTTTATTTATTTTATTTATTTAAACTTTATTGCACAAAACAAAAGTCAATACAAATGGCGGACTTAATGCCAAATGGCATTCTCTACCAGTCAACCATAGGGCCAAACAGAGATACTAGAAGTGGGTGCAAATCAGAAATCTGATGGTACAGAGAGGATCTAGAGTACAAGTAAATACAAAATATTATATTACTGTTTATACAAAAATACATATACCTACATTTACACACTATAATATAATAAATATACAGATATATACATAATATAATATATATATAAATATATATACGAAAGTCTACAACATGGGATGATGGATGAACTATTCGAGCTCTTGTTCCAGCAGATGCTTACGCAGCATACACTTGAAAGCTACCTTGCTTGGGGCTTGTCTGATAGAGAGAGGGAGTGAATTCCAGAGACGGCATGCCTGAACGGCGAAAGAATTAGACATAAAACCAGTATGGTGCGAAGGAATGGAAAGTTTGAGAGTTCGAGAGGAACGAAGTTCACAGCCTGGACGGGGAGTTTGAAAAATGAATTTACTTTTGAGATATCCTGGTGTAGAAGGCTCGAACAGGATAGAAAACAGACAGCAAAGGATCCTGAGGGATCTGCGACTACGAATAGGAAGCCAGTTAAGCTGACGGCGAAATAATGAAACATGATCGTATTTTCGATGAATGACGGTTTAAAAATCCTTTTGTTATATATATAATTGTATATTGTTTCATTTGTATACTTTCAATAACTTTTCAATTCAATGGATTTTTATTTTTACAAAAGACGGCGCGGTCCCTAGTATATTATGGGATAAGCATCGATAATTGGTTTCATCGATATAGGTAGGCAATCCCTAGCTGCTAGTAATAATAATAATAATAGTAATAAACCTTTATTGCTGACAAAGTTAACAAACGAATTTATAAAGTCATTTCACACTACATACTTATTATTAATGTTAACAACTGTCTGCGTGTCTTTGCGACACAAAGGCCTCCTCTTACTTTTTCCACTCTTCTCTCAATGTAGCTTTTCGTTGCCATAAAGGACCTGCTGTTTTTTTAATTTCATCAGACCAACGTTTCCTTTGTCTTCCTCTTTTCCGTTTTGTATGAAATCTAGGCGTCCACTGAGTTATATCCTCTGTCCACTTATTTTTATTTTCCCTGAGCATGTGGCCTACCCACCTCCACTTTAGGGTTTTAGTTTTAGTTGTGACATCGTCCACTTTCGTTGTGTGTCTTATGTCCACAGCCTTTTTTCGGTCCCTTTTAGTATAACCCAGTATGCTACTTTCCATAGCCCTTTGACAAGTGATGAGTTTCTGATCTTGTTTTTGTGTGGTTGCCCATGTCTGGCATCCATATTGTTACGAGCGTGGGGTTCGTATTTGATAGAAAAGCACAAATTAATCCACTAAATAAAACACTCACTTTATTACCCAAATCACGTACTTACAATTCACACGAACTGTACTTAAAATCCACTAATTAAAACACACACACTATTTCACAAATTATGCACTCACTATTCACGCGAACTGTACTTAAAGCGCACTAATCACTTAAGAGTCTCTTTCCGAATATCCTTTTACTCGTACTGTATCGCAGTTAAAATGTAACTAACTCGCGCCGGCCGTCGGTGCCTTTTATATTCCGCGGAACCGCTCTAGACGCGTTGTCCACACATATCGCGAATATTCTAGTAAGAGCCAGCGTGAGGGCCGAGAACATTCGAGGCCATATATGTCTCTCTCTAATGGTGCACTCTCTGTCACTCCCTTCTCGAATGTTCCGAGTATAGCTATCTCTTTCTAGTAGTCCCATCCTTGTTACACATTTCTCGAATGTTCTGAGCATAGCTATCTCTTTCTACTAGTGCTATCTCTGTCACTCCTACTGGAAATTTCGCCATATAATGATTTGTGCTTCAGAGGCCCATAAGGGGTCCTGAAAACGCCTGAAAACGGGTTTTCAGGTTATGGCGTCATCTGATAGAGGGTGCCCTGAAACGGACTGAAAACATGTTTCAGGCGCCTGAAAACGACGGCAACTTGGGTGAAATTTCGATCTTTAGATATGCGATAGAGCAACTTCTGAAATGGCCTATAATGACTTTTCAGCCTGCTGAAAACGCCTCTTACGCACTGAAATTGACGTTCAAAGTTTTTGACCTAACCTACCGGCGTAACACTGCCCCCTCCTAAGACATGCTCGTCCCGAGCATCATTATTTCCGTGGTACCTGGCCAGCCGGTCAACGTGAACGATCTTGCTGGGACTACGAGGATTCCGCTGGATCCGATACGTGATGTCGTTTATTTTAGTGGCTACCTTGTAAGGCCACTCCCAATTCGGAGACAGTTTCCGCGACTTTCCTACTCGTCGCATAGGGTTATGTACCCTCACCAATGATGCTTCCTTAAAACCCTCTTGGAAAGGCTTCCAGTCATGTCGAGTTTCTCTGCTACGGGTATGCGGTCCCTTGTCTGATGCACACTTAGTGCATCTCCTGCACCAGTTTTCAACATCTTCTCGGTAGTTCATCCAATAGAAACGTTGCCGAATTATCATTAGGGTCCTCTTGACTCCAAGGTGTCCACCAGACGCTCCGTTGTGAAAGGATCTTAAAACATCTCTCACTCTTTTCCTTGGGACAACGACTTGCAAATGTACATCCTTCCCTTTTGCTGATTCCCACAACCGGCACAGCACACCATTATGCATAACCAAGTTATCCCATTGTGCCCAGTAACTTTTTGTTACCGCACTCATCGGAGCTACGTCACACCATCTTGGCTTAGGCGCACCCGTACTAATCCAATTGAAAATGGGTCTCACGTCGGGATCCTCTTGTTGCGCTTGCTGCATTATTTCATCACTCCACTCATCGCTGCCGGTAACAGTTCTTAACATTCGAATTCGAACACATTCCTTGTCATCTCGCCTTAAGCAATATTCATCGTTATCCACACAAGGTCTTCGTGATACAGCGCCAGCGTTTACCCGTTGTGGCACTGACCCCAAGGGGCCCATTGTCCTTACTATTGAAGCTGGATCCCTGTCCCTCCTATTCGGACAACTTGACTGCATGTGTCCACGTTCTCCACATTGGTAACAACGTGGTCCGAATTCGCCGCGAGGAGCTACCGGCTTCCTAGTCAACACGCCTCGTCTATTCCTTCTCGGACAGCTTAACTGTATATGTCCATGTTCTCCACATTGATAACAACGTGGTCCAAATTGGCGCTGGGGAGATACCGACTTCTCAGTCGACATTCCTCGCCTATTCCTTTTCGGGCAGCCTGACTGTATGTGTCCACGTTCCCCACATTGGTAACAACGTGGCCCGAATTCGCGGCGAGAATCTACCGGCTTCGTAGTCGACACTTCTCGCACCCTGAAAGGCCTGGATGAGTCCTGTCGTACAGCTTCCACCTCGAGAGCGTGGGCTACGGCATCTTTCAGGCTGCCTTGATGTCCCAATCGCACGGCTGCCCTCACTTCCAGATCCCGGATCCCATCGATGAAGGCCTGCACCAGCATACTGTCCACAAAGGATGCTGACGTACGTTGATAGGCCTTCCTAACCAACTTCTCGATTTCCAAGGCCCACTGTTGTAAGGACTCGTTACGTCCTTGCGTCCTATCCTTTAACTGAGCTCGGTATACGTGCTCCAGGTGACTGTCGCCGTAACGTGCCTCCAAGGCTTCCAGAAGGCGGTCGTACGTCCGGTCGTTCCCCAGAGCTTCGAGTATGGTAAGGGCCTCGTCGCGCAGCGCCAACGTCAGTGCTGTCCTGGCTTGCTCCTTACTCCAGCCATTAGCCTGGGAAACGGACTCAAACTGCAGCTTATAGGCGGTCCACGATGAAGTACCATCAAAGGGGGGCACTTTGAACCTGCCACCTCCAGCCACCGATTCGACGGGTACACAGGTGCTCGTACCACTAGCCACTTTAACTTCTAATTTCTGGAGGCGGTTCTTATAGGCTTCGACGTCCTCCTTGACAGTTTCCACCTTTTCATCGACCTCATGGACTCGACTTTCCAATTTTATGTCCATGTCAGCTAGTTTTTCCTGCACCTCAAGCATTTCCTTTTTCCATTCGGTCGTGGACTCGTGTACCTCACGGAGCATTCGAGCCTGTTCCTCCTGTTGTTGCTGAAGGATTCGAGACTGTGCCTTTAGGAGGACAAAGATGGCGTTGAGGTCCACTCCTTGTGCAGCTGGGGCAGGTGATTCCGAGGAACCAGGCGTAGAATCTCCAGGTCCAGAAGTTTGGCTTCGCGTCGTCTCTCCTTTCGGCTCGGTTTCTCGTGGCATTAACGCCATTTTCTATCCGCACTTCTGACACCAAATGTTACGAGCGTGGGGTTCGTATTTGATAGAAAAGCACAAATTAATCCACTAAATAAAACACTCACTTTATTACCCAAATCACGTACTTACAATTCACACGAACTGTACTTAAAATCCACTAATTAAAACACACACACTATTTCACAAATTATGCACTCACTATTCACGCGAACTGTACTTAAAGCGCACTAATCACTTAAGAGTCTCTTTCCGAATATCCTTTTACTCGTACTGTATCGCAGTTAAAATGTAACTAACTCGCGCCGGCCGTCGGTGCCTTTTATATTCCGCGGAACCGCTCTAGAAGTCTAGACGCGTTGTCCACACATATCGCGAATATTCTAGTAAGAGCCAGCGTGAGGGCCGAGAACATTCGAGGCCATATATGTCTCTCTCTAATGGTGCACTCTCTGTCACTCCCTTCTCGAATGTTCCGAGTATAGCTATCTCTTTCTAGTAGTCCCATCCTTGTTACACACTTCTCGAATGTTCTGATATTTTGCTGATCGATTCGATCGATTGATTATTTATTACGAGCGCAGTTTTCTTTTGACAAGTCACTGACATTCCGGAACCGAAAAAAAAGTTCTCTTTTTAGGGTTCCGTACCCAAAGGGTAAAAACGGGACCCTATTACTGAGACTTCGCTGTCCGTCCGTCCGTCCGTCTGTCACCAGGCTGTATCTCAAGAACGGTGATAGCTAGACAGTTGAAATTTTCACAGATGATGTATTTCTATTGCAGCTATAACAACAAATACTAAAAATAAAATAAATATTTAAGGGGGGCTCCCATACAACAAACGGGTTGGTTGCGTTAACTTTGCACCTCATTTGTATGGGGCGCTATACATACCAGGTGCAAACTTAACTTAACCACTTAAGGATGAAGTGTTTGTACGGAACCCTCGGTGCGCGAGTCCGACTCGCACTTGCCCAATTTTTTTTTATCTAGCTTATATTTAACTGATTAATATTTTTTTTAAAGTTCAATTATTTGCTATGTGCATTTGTAGCAGGTCAGGCGTTAGCCGTTAGAGCACAGCCCAAACTGAAGGACTGTGTGGTGCGGCTCGAGCGCATTGACGACCTCGAGGCGCCGCTCGGCACCGCCACGCGTCGGGACAAGAGACGTGTTGGAAACAATGCTGATGTGGGACACGAAATACACAGTAGCAATGATATTAGCAATGAAAAAGAAACCTATGTTTGTGATATTTGTAAGAAGAGGTTTGATCTGAAGACCCAGCTGATGGAACATGTTATGATTCATATCCACCAAAGCACGGAGCAGGAAGAGATAAGCGTCGCCGATAACGGTGAGTTTGGCGTTTTTAACCAACTTCAAAAAAAGGACATGCCATGGAGATATTTTATTTAAAAACACTGAATCGGTGAAAATAGTATTGTATTGTCATTGAAGCTACCTAGGGCACTTGCAAGAACTGACCTCTCTCATACACTTGTTGCATAATATACTGATACTGAACTGTTCAATAATCGACAACATTCTATATTGCAGCTCCGTCGGCGGCAGGCGGGCGGGGGGAGGGACGGGGGCGGATGAGCACTGGGGAACGACGGCACTGCTGCCAGATATGTAATAAGAAGTTTACGGAATCAGGTAATTTAAAGATACATGAACGAATTCACTCGGGAGAAAAGCCGTTTTCCTGTAGAACATGTAACAAGAAGTTTACGCAGTTGAGTCATTTAAATGAACATGAACGAATTCACTCGGGAGAAAAGCCGTTTTCCTGTAGAACATGTAACAAGAAGTTTACGAATTCGAGTAATTTAAAGAAACATGAACGAATTCACTCGGGAGAAAAATGTTATTCCTGCGATATATGTAACAAGAAGTTTACGCAGCCGAGTGGTTTAATGACGCATGAACGACTTCATTCGGGAGAAAAGCCATTTTCCTGTAAAACATGTAACAAGAAGTTTACCTATCCCTGGAATTTAAAAGAACATGAAGGAATTCACACTGGGATAAAATGTTATTCCTGCGATATATGTAACATGAAGTTTACAAGATCGCGTTATTTAAAGAGACACGAATTAATCCACACGGGAGTACGACCGTATTCTTGTGATATATGTAAAAAGGAGTTTACGCAATCCGGGCATTTAAAAGAACATGAACGAATTCACACTGGGAAAAATGTTACTCCTGCGATATATGTGACATGAAGTTTACGAAGTCATGTAATTTAAAGACACATGAACGAATTCACTCGGGAGCAAAGCCGTTTTCCTGTTAATTATGTAACAAGCAGTTTACGGTAATGAGTAATTTAAAGAGACATGAACGAATTCACTTTTAAACATGAACTCCAAGCTGCGGCGAGTGTAAGAAAGATTTACTCGAGAACGTAGTTCACATGCACCGACTCCGGTGCCTTGTCTTTATGAGCATCGAGGAAAACGAGGAGGCGTCCAACGATAATCCTGTCTCCTTCTGTCGTCTCTCTCCCTCCACTGTGCTGGGAGATGAACCAGTGGTCGAGTGTGAAGAGTAGTGGACTGTAACCAAACAGAACACCGGCTCATGTTATATACAAAGCGGCCTTGTAGCGCGCGACCCGTTCCCGCGGATGACGACATTATACTGAATATTGTGTTTTGTCTTGTTTCTAAAATAATTTATGGGTTATCAAATATAATTTAATATTAATTATTAAAATTGTAATTTTGATGAGATTTATTTAGTCTACATTTTTCCTATTTGTCAAGTTCATAGCCAGTTAACAATGCAATTTCGTCCAGTATCCTATCTGCCAACATTCCCACATCGACCATGTTGCCAGTCATCCACTTTACCATGTTGCCAGTCATCCACTTTACCAACTTATAAATATACATACAGACTTTATATTGACTCGTTTGTTTAGTCTTGTTTATACAAATAATTTATGGGATATCGAATATAACACGATAGTAATTAATCAAATTGTAATTTTGTTGAGGTTTATTTCCTCCAAATTCCTATTTATCAACTTCATAGCCAGTTAACAATGCATTTTCGTCCAGTGTCCTTGCGAACATTCCCACATCGACCACGTTGTTTTGTCTTTGTATAAAATAAAGAATGTTGACAAAATGTGAAGTGGATTTAGGGAGTGGGCAAGAAAGTGGGACGATTTGGAAGTAGAATGTGGACGGAACAGGATTGTTGACGAAGTAAGCCTAAACGCACGACTCCGGAGGGCGGGGGCTCTTAGACAACAGTGGATGGAGGAACTGACGGAGGAGCCGGTACTTAAATTTCTATACCAAGTTTTCTTTCAAAGTGAAAGGAACAGAGAAAGTACGTTGATTACGAAGTTGTCCGACAAATCAGGAGCAAAACGTTATTCTACATCCTTAACGAGCAAATGTGCCAGTGATAATTGCTATTTGTATGAACAAATTCTGATAACCTTCATTTATGTGTTTATTTTAATCACATTAATAGTTTTTCTTCGTGTACCTTCGGAACAGATATACGTTGAATAAATATATTTGTTTAATAACTTTGACACTCTTTAAGATTTTAAGTATTTGAAACAATTAAAGAAATACAATTTACTGATTTATGTTTTATTTCCACTCAAAAAGCTTATTTACTTACACATATTCCACTGCATATTGGAAAGTCGCTTGGAGCCGGAACACATGACATTGAATTATGTATGTATGAGGTAGATATTAGTATTAGATAGTAGTTTAGAAACAGGCGAATGTTATTTTGAATGAGAATAAGAATATTTGAATGACTGTTATCTTGATTTAGAGTGATTGTTTGAAATTAGCATTGTATGTTATTTCTATCATCAAGTTCCGCATGATACTGTAACATGTTAATTACAACAATACCTACACAACGTCGTAGAAGTCGAATATGGCTCGACATGTTAAGAATCTTCGCGATCCATCATTAGGAGTCGATCAGTCAAAATAACCTATTCTTGAATGACGGTTAGTTAAATTAAAATTAAGGTAATAACGATAATAAACGGTCAGTTGATTTATTCTTGCGGTGCGTTATTTAAAATGATATATTTTTGAATGCACAACTCTGACGCCATATCTCACCCTCGAGACAAAGGACAATGGGCACTGGGCAGCTAGCAGACTCGGCGAAACCAGAGTCAGGATTCAAGGATTGATAGCGGCGTCACTGATTGCCCTGAGTTGCTTGAGAACCTCTCATTCAATAACTCCCCTTCGTTCTAAACGGCATTTTCCTCCCATATCTCTTAAATCTGCATCATCCAATTACAGACAAAATAGTTTTCTGACGCGTGCAAGTCGTAGCGTGAACAATTTAACGAAGGAACTGGATATCGACATATTTAACTGTAAAATTCCTTCTGTGAGACAAAGTTTGGTGACAAGGTGCTTTAACTATTTAGGTGTGTTACATAGTCGTTCACCCGCCTGGGTTTAAAATATACTTTGCCATTTTTAGAGCTCGTGTAGTGTAGTGTATTGTTTATCATTTTCTTCTTTTTTTTATACTTTTTCTATACAAGATGAGATGATGCGAAGTGATGAGTGTCGCACTTTAATTTAAGATAAGTTAAATTGTTTCTATCCGTGAGATCCTGTAATTGGCTTCCCTGCTTTCTATTATATTTAAGTTTACTCAAAATTGTTAAAGCTGTTGGTTCTCCTAAATAAATAAATAAATAGATAAATAAAACCATTGGAAAATTCAAGACATAAGTGTTTAATTTTATAGAAGTGACGCAGACAGTGGCCTCAGGAAGTCACAAAGCAAAAAACGATATAAATACAATCAAAAATGTTAAGTAGGTATACATAAAAAAATTGTCAGTTCCAATACAATGTTTTCAGATTATTTATAATTAAGAAAGTATAACAGAAACATCATAAGGTAACAAACAGCCAAAAAACATTGATATAAAGTACCTACTAAAATAATTGGTTACAAAATAGGATAAATTTAATTGCTCCTATATTAACATCTTAATTTTGTACAAACTTATCTAAACACTGAAATGAACATACTTTATTTTCTATATTTTAGTTAATCTGTAATAGATTGTTTGGTTAGATCATTTCCCGAATCGTTAATATTATATCATAATTATTAATTGACAATATTTCTAACAGGTGGAAACTATTATAGAGATCGACTCTATATAAGGAAGTGTATTGAGAACAGACATGCACAAATAACAATAATACAACTTGTTTTAATAAACTATATTACACAACAAAACGAATTTATATTCTATTGTTTTTTCTACTGGTACTAGACTTGAAGAATAATGTTTAGTTTTTGAACTGAGCCAATCTACTTACAGACAAGAACAAAGGCATTGTATCTTCATAAAAGTCTCATCCGCTTCCGTATTTGTAACCAAAGCAGGTTAATGTTTTCAAGGATATTACATTACCAACCCCATTGTGTAGTCACTAGGTTTCAAATGGTGCAATAGTATTTTGATAACCATTTTGGCCACATTATTTCTGTCGGGTGTCGGAAAGCCGATCGCCAATATATGCTCTGCTATACAGTAAATAGAATCAGGATCCATTACTCTTCCGAGGTAGTTATCATTTTGTTATATTATGTTTTTGTTATCATAGTTCGTTAACCAACCTCTGAATGACATTGTATTCTTTAAACGGTAAATACATTTAATCATAAGAATTTATTTGCAAAAATGCAACATATAAGGTGAGTACATTTTACTTAAAGAACCATGCACATTTTGTTTATCACTAACTACTTACGAGTTATGTGTTGTACAATTAAATTATATTAAACTACTAATTAATGAAATCCTATAATGTAATTATTACAATAATAATCATTACAGTAACACTCGACAAAACAAAATTTTTGTATTTTATATTTAATTGAGGCATGTCAAAGTTTATTTCTACAAGTCAATTAGTGAATATTTTTACTATCATACATAAAATATTTCTTGCAAATGAAGCTTTGATTGCGACACACAAAGAACTGCCTTGTCTAGACGGGTATCCTGTGACTGATGCCTTATTTCTAAATAAGCCTGTTTTGCTTGACAAATAACGCTACTTCAAAGATGTAAAGAGAGGATAATGTCAACACTTTAAATTTATGGAATAAAGGTTGGCAATCCAGTAAAAAATGGAATCGATTGACACCCTCTGTAAATAAATTAGAGGGCCATTTTAAACTAGTTTTATATTTTTGGGACTCCTGCGCGGCGCATAGAATTCCATAAATTCAGTCTAGAGGAGGTTGACTATCAAGTTTTTGTTTACAAGTTATAAGTTTACGTCCACAAAGACTTATTGATGTCATTCTCATAGTTTTCGTTATTTTTCCTCTGAATTACGATAGAGCAGTCGTCCGCGAAAAGTGTAACCGTATGGCTGGTAACATATGGTAAGTCGTTAATGTAGACGAGAAAAAGCAGTGGTCCAAGTACGCTACCTTGAGGGACACCGGTAGCAGACATCGTGTGATCAGATGGATCTTTTATCAGCGTCTCTGTGTTACCATCGTATTTAGTTATCTCTGTACATTGCATACGCTGGCTTAAGTAAGTTCTGACCCATTAATCAGTCCTTTAACAGGGTCATGTGCCGCCGTATATGTCCGACTAAAGTGGTTTTCTCCGCAAACCGCTTCTCACAAATGTCGCAACAACAAGGTTTCCGGCGAGCGTGGATCCGATGTTTGGGCTTGTTAATTTTTTTTAATTTTGTAAACTGGGTTTTACACACGCTGCATGTCTACGGTTCGGTCTCGTGTGAGTTCGTTCATGTTTCTTTAAAATACTTGACCGTGCAAACTTCTGTTTACATATTCCACAAGCAAAAGGTTTTTCTCCCGTGTGAGTTCGTTCATGTTCCTTTAAATCACTAGACCGTGTGAACTTCCGTTGACATATTCCACAAGGAAAAGGCTTTTCCCCCGTGTGAGTTCGATCATGCGTCTTTAAATGACTTGCGTGCGCAAACTTCTGTTGACATATTCCACAAGCAAAAGGTTTTTCTCCCGTGTGTGTCCGTTCATGTGTCTTTAAAGTACTTGACTGTGCAAACTTCTGTTTACATATTCCACAAGCAAAAGGTTTTTCTCCCGTGTGAGTTCGTTCATGTTGCTTTAAATAACTAGACCGTGCAAACTTCCGTTGACATATTCCACACCGAAAAGGCTTTTCCCCCGTGTGAGTTCGTTCATGCGTCTTTAAATGACATGCGTGCGCAAACTTCTGTTGACATATTCCACAAGCAAAAGGTCTTTCTCCCGTGTGTGTTCGTTCATGTTTCTTTAAAGCACTTGACCGTGCAAACTTCTGTTGACATATTCCACAAGAAAAAGGTCTTTCTCCCGTGTGAATTCGTTCATGTTTCTTTAAATTACATGAAAGTGCAAATTTCCGTTTACATATTTCACAAGCAAATGGTCTTTCTCCCGTGTGAATTCGTTCATGTCTCTTTAGCTTGCTCGCCGTCGGAAACTTATTTTTGCATATCTCGCAGGAATATCGATATCCCCGAGCGCGAGTTGGTTCCCGCCCCTCCCCCCGCCCGCCCCCCGCTGGAACACAATGCACGTCGACGATTATTCAGATATACCAGTCCTACTTACTTATAGTGTGGAACAGAACGTGGGACTTTCCTAGAAACGAGGTATGGTTTCAACTAAGTTTATAACCGGTTTATTTATAGTATGCCGATTTATTAAAATAAAAATATCTTTCCAAATACCAGTAGTTATTGCAGTAAAAAAATTTATTAATTATAAAAAACTAGCAACTGACATCAGAAGTATAAACTTTGATTGTCTCTACAATGCGATTGATGCAAATATAGCCCTGAATTACTTTGTTAATTCCATAAACAAGGAAATACTAGCAAACACCACAATCCAACAAGTGCCACATCGACTCCGTATACTAAAGCCTTGGATAACACCAGGATTATTAAGATGTATGAGAAACAGGGATAGAATGCACAAAAATTTAAAAACTGCACCACGCAACGATGTCCTTAATATGACGTATAAAAGGTATCGAAACTTCTGCAACGATTTGCTTAAAAAAATAAAACGTCAGTATGAGAGGGATATGCTGGATAAGGCTGGCACAAATACTAAAAAACTCTGGAACACCATTAAAAACATCACACACACTACAAAAATTAATACCACTGCGGAAGATCTTCTTTCCATTGAAAATACCCCTGACGGATCACTTTGTCATATAAATCAATATTTTATAAATGTTGGCAAAAACCTAGCCCAAAATATTCGGCATACACCATCTGTTAGTGATTTCACACACGTCACATCGACTGCACACTCGTTTGTTCTGATTAAAACAGATATATTAGAAGTTGAGACTATAATAAATTCCCTGCGCACCGACTGTGCACCAGGAAGTGATAATATTTCAGCAAGTCTACTTAAGCAACACAAGGATGTTTTAATTCACCCACTAACTCATATCTTAAACTTGTGTTTAGAAACGGGTGTATTTCCTGATGCCCTGAAAGAAGCCCTAATTCTGCCTATTCACAAGTAAGAAACTGTAGAACAGAAGTAGGGAACTGGTCAATAATTATCGGCCTATATCTATTTTGCCAGCGTTATCTAAGGTCCTGGAGAAGATTATGAACAGGCGTCTAAACAAGTATTTGGAACATAATAAGATACTGTCCGATAATCAATACGGTTTCCGAAGTTGTACATCTACGAATGATGCTGTACATGACCTTACCAATCATATAGTCAGAGCTTTGGATGATGGCAAATAATGTTTGGCAATTTTCTTAGACCTTGCGAAAGCATTTGACATGTCAGTCAATTCCTAGACTTGTGAATAAACTTGAGAACATTGGTATCCGTGGTAATCAACTAAAACTGTTTCAAAGCTACTTAACGAACCGCAAACAGAGGGTGAAAATAGGCGACCGCGTTAGTAGTGAATTAATAATAGAATATGGTGTCCCACAGGGTAGCATACTGGGTCCCACACTGTTCTTACTTTATGTAAATGAAATGTGTGACCTGGACCTACCTAGTGGCAAACTGGTGGCTTTTGCTGATGACACAGCTTTAATTTTTAGTGGGGATTCGTGGAGGGAGGTTTACTCTAACGCACAAAAAGGTTTTGACAAAGTTATGGCATGGCTTGCAGAAAGTACCTTAACGTTAAATGTTGAAAAAACTAAATATTTAACATTTTCTATTACAGCTGGCGGAGCAAAACTATCCGACAATCTTGCAATCACTGCACACTAGCATGGCCCTGACATAGTTTGTGACTGTTTATGCCCAATGCTGATGAAAGCTGAAACGGTTAAATATTTAGGGATAACTCTTGACAATAGACTTAACTACCGAGCACACATAGAAGCGCTCTCTTGTAGAGTTCGTAAAATGATGTATATTTTTAAGAACCTGCGCCACGTAGCGAATCCTAAAATATTGAAGATGGTTTACCTAGCCCTGTGCCAGTCACTTATTGTATACTGCATCCTTTCTTGGGGTGGAGCAGCAAAAACTCATCTCATAGCTCTTGAGCGCGCGCAACGAGCCTTGTTGAAAGTTATTTTTTGCAAGCCGTACCGTTTTCCCACGGTAGATCTCTATAAGTCTTGCGAAATACTCACAGTAAGACAGCTATTTATTGAGCAAATTTTATTAAAACAACATACTGAAGCCGGTCTAACAGATTCTAAACGCACCGTTGACCAACGAAGCAAACGTACGAATAGGCTCCGTCGCAGCATAGCTTGCAGAACAGTTTTTAGTAAAAGATTCTACGTGTTCCTAGGATGCTTCCTTTACAATAAAGTTGATAAACTACTGGATATAGGTTGTAAAAATAAATATGTATGTAAAAAAGATGTAAAGACCTGGTTACTCAGCTTAAATTATGATAGCACCGAAAACCTTCTGCACCCAGTTCAATAATATATACACATAAATCATGCACTTAATCTAATTACTAAAACTACTCTCTATTACACAACCACACACACACACACACAGACACACACACACACACACACACACACACACAGACACACACACACACACACACACACACACACACACACACACACACACACACACACACACACACACACACACACACATGCATTCTCAGATTCATATAATTAAATTAAATTCATAAACTCGTAACCACGACGCTCGAGTACACACTTAGTTGATCCGCACTTCTTTTTTGTTTTTGTTTTTCTTCTCCTTTTTTAATTCTAACTTCCGTTTATTATGTTTAGTTTAGTTGTTACAAATAAAGTAAAATAAAGTAAAGAATGTAATGTAATAATGTAAATTTTTCGATAGTTCATTATCATTATCATTAACAATGCTTGGCAATATGTTATGTTGTGTTTAGTCATATGGAAGGTAGCTGATGCTTGTAGCACAGGTTATACCTATTACAAGTAGCAGCGTTACACTAGTAAATAAGTTTTGTTTCGTAGTTAATGTAATAATATATACTTGTCAATATTTTTGCTCAATAAATATTATTATTATTATATTATTATTATAAATACTCATTTATTTTCTAAATATTATTTAATAAAATTAAAGTAATGTATCTTTTAAATAAGCCCTTTCGGCGGTTAAGGACTACAATGAGAAATTACCAATAATTGTTGTTGAAGATGCTTCCACAAATTAAACTCACGTACTCACACATGCATACACAATGATCAAAAACAAAATACCAATAAAAGCATAGCTTACCATTACAGGCGACGCCGCCCATACTCTCTTCCTGCTCCGTGCGTCGGTGGATATGCGTCATAACATGCTCCACCAGTTGGGTCTTCAGATCAAACGTCGTCTTACAAATATCACAGACATAGCTTTCTTTTTCAGTGGCTATATTAATTGTTGTATGTGTTCTATTGCCCACATCAGCATTATGTTCAACACGCCTCGTCCCCTCGAGCAGCGCCTCGAGACTGTCGATGCGCTCGAGCCGCACCGCACAGTCCCTCAGCACGGGTTGTTCTCTGACGGCTAACGCTTCCCACTCCGCCTCCTCTTTCAGGCACTCTACTACTTCCTCTTTGACGTGCACTGCGAACAATTACACGATTATCAACGGATTCCATACTTTTCATGACACATGAGACTTTTGCGAGCTATGGTATCGACCTTCACATTGAAATTAGAGTTGATTTCCACTCATAGTTATTTTTTCTATGCAAAATTATAATCTGATACAATTGTATGACAGAAAAGTAATGAATGAACAGTGAATAAATCTTTCACCTTATTGTCAATATAGTGAAATGGCCAAGCCACGTATTTTGACTTAAAGGTGTAGAGTTTGTGAAGTTTGGCCTTAGGGACAGTCAGAAGCTTGGCTCTACATAAGACCTTTTGCCAGTGCGAGTCATAATATGGCTTCGTCTTGGCATCATTTTACATGAAAATCTTTTTGGTGGGATTGTTGTTACTATAAAGTTAGAGGAATGTTCATAAAGCGGCGTAACTTTAAAGCGATCCATATGTAAATTAATAAATATAACCCTGAGTTGGAATTTAAACCGGAAATGTCAGGCTAAAGATAAGATTGAGTCGACCTGCTAGTAATGCAAATTATGATGAAGAGTAAGGAGGCCGATTTCCTAAAGACGGCTGGACCGATTTGAAACTTTATTTATTTTTGTTTGAAAGGCCACACTTTTTATATGGTACCACTGACATACGACCAGGATCTTCGAGCCACACCAATCGAGATCCGAGCTTTATTTCCGCTTACAGTTACTCTAGGAAAGCATCTTTTATTGACGTGAACCTTCATTGAAGCCGCTATATTTCATTAAAATTTCATTATTTTTTTGTACACGAATTAACGCCACTTATCATTCATGTCATGGCATTATTTTAGAGTCAACACTTTAACACATCTAAATGCTTCAATCACACTACTAAATTAAGAAGAAATTTCCTTTAGTCCAATTTAACTGATTTGAACAGGCTAGTTGCTATCGTTTTCGATATAGCACATTCAATTAAGTTAGTGGCCCAGAATTTGCTCTTGAGAGGACAATCGGTACCCTAATCCATAATGTAATGTAACTGGACTTGGTTGGTAGATAATTAAATGAATAAGTTTTATGCAACAGTTGTATAAGGGAGGTCAATACTCGCAAGTGCCCTGGGTAGCATCGTAAAGTAGAAAAGGTGGTATAAATACTCGCCGATAAGCTCACTGACCAAACAATTTACCAATAAAAAGGCCAAACTCACCATTATCGGCGACGCTTATCTCTCCCTGCTTGGCTCTTTGGTGGATATGAATCATAACATGTTCCATCAGCTGGGTCTTCAGATCAAACCTCTTCTTACAAATATCACATACATAGGTTTCTTTTCCATTGCCAATGTTAGAATTACAGTGTATTTCGTGTCCCACATGAGCTTTGTTTTCAACACGTCCCTTGACCCGGCGCGTGTCGGTGCCGAGCGGCGCCTCGAGGTCTTCAATGCGCTCGAGCGGCAACTCACAGTCCTTCAGTTTGGGCTGTGCTCTAACGGCTGCCGCCTGAGCTGCTACAAACGCACATGAAATAAATTAACGGCAAATAACTTAAGTTAGGAGAAAATCAAATAAAAAAAAGATTTACCAGTTGGGTAAAAAATTATAACATACATTTTCATCCTCAAACTGAACAACATCTTTATAAATAAAGACACAAAGGTAAATTAAGAAAGAAAAATTGAATGCGATCCACTACAATCCAAGCAGGACTCGAACCTGCGACCTCTGCGTTTCCGGATATAAGATTCTATAAAAATATTTAGAACAGCACCATCTCTCTCGCAGTCTTCACACTTGCTGTAAAGCAATGGGAACAGGGGATCGTGCGTGTAAAGCGCACATCCTAGGGTATGGCTACTGCGCATAAGCATTTCAAACACATATGACGCAGAGGGCGCTCCAGTAGCGTAAGGGTCAGCTCACAACGAGACGCGACGCGACGCGACGATACTGGAAGAGGCCGGTGATTTCGCGCTGCGCCGCGCGCCGCCGCGAGACGCATCGCAACGTAGCGAGGCGCATCGTAAAATCGTTGGCAGCACGACGCCTCGCTGCGCAGCGAGACGCCGCGCGGTGGGTGTGTAATGTTTTGCATAACAACAATTTGCGAATTTTCATTTTGCATATAACGAATTGCATAATTTCAACCTGCATAAGTGATCATATAGCATAAAAACAAAATGCATACAAACGAATTGCATAATTTCGAAAATTATAATAGTTTAATTGCATAATAATGTATTTGCATAATAGACAAAAAGCATAATAGTCACTTTGTATACTATACCATTGTCATATCATACTTTTTTCATAAAAACTTAAAGCATAAATGTTGTCCAAATACAAAAATATAATATTTTTTTCTTATTCATTCTTCCCCATTGCCGAGCCAAATTAGGAGCAGTTACCTTTTAAGGGTAATTAAAAAAATACCCTAACCTACCTATCTCTGGGAGCAGTTTCGTTTTTAGGGTCATAAAAAAAAATAACCCTAACCTACCTATCTCTTGGAGCAGTTTCGTTTTTAGGGTAAAAAAAACCCTAACCTACCTATCTCTGCAGTTTCGTTTTTAGGGTCATAAAAAAAACCCTAACCTACCTATCTCTTGGAGCAGTTTCGTTTAAGGGTCATAAAAAAATAACCCTAACCTACCTATCTCTTGGAGCAGTTTCGTTTTTAAGGTTATAAAAAAAAATAACCCTAACTTAACTATCTTTTGGAGCAGTTTCGTTTTTAGGGTAAAACAAAACATAACAATATTTCAGTAGGGACTCAACAACTTTTTATTCTTTTTTTTTAGGACTTATTTGTTATGATATTTATGCAACTTGATAATTATTTTAGGTGTTTTTATGACTTCTAATAAATATTCTGAATGTATGTTATACCAAGTGACATTATGTGACTGACCCTAAAGAATTATGGAATGAGAGATTTGGTGTGATTAACGTAGCGATCTAATAGCTCAGTTGGGAGAGCAATGCGCCGGAAACGCAGAGGTCGCAGGTTCGAGTCCCGCTTGGATTGTAGTGGATCGCATTCAATTTTTTTTTCTTAATTTACCTTTGTGTCTTTATTTATAAAAATAAAAATGTGGTATTTCCACATAAAAAACATAGAATCGATAAAAAAGATTCTATAAAAATATTTTGAAAAACATCTGTTCAGATTTTTTTAAATACTGTTTTAATATGTTTATTATTTCAAAAAATTTAAAAATCATTTTCGATGTAGCCGTCCAACATTTATTTATTTATTTATGTAATCTTTATTGCACAAAAGAAAACTTATCGTACAAAAGGCGGACTTAATGCCATGAGGCATTCTCTACCAGTCAACCTTCGGGCAAAGCAGATAAATTGTGGGATAACATTGACTTTGCCTTAGCATTGACAAAGCTATCACTTTACTAAATATCAAATGTTATGCAATACATTCCTTCTTTGAATAAACTTTATTTTACAGGTTTACATTATTTAAATGAGTTATTTTTAAAAGGTTTTTCATAAATTTTGTTCAGATTGAGGGGTAGAATCTATGTTTTAATTTATTACTCTGATACAGGACCAACCTGGTATATAATAAAAATAAATAAGACTTTTATTAAATTGTAAAGTAATTATTTTTGTGCACCAGAAGACAAACTAACTATATCTACAAACTAGATCAATTCAAGCTTGGTGAGAAATAATACTACACAAGAAATTTAAAAATTAAGTATCGGTTATGCCTTTGTAAATTTTGAATATTGGGTTTGCCTTTCATTTCTCTAGGATATGAGCAATTTACCAAAGAGTGTGAAGGCTATGTCGCGTGGCTGCAGGCCCTCTGGCCCCAGCACGAGCTCATCCTTCACTTCGTGTCCAGCGTACAAAGAGGCGACATCAGCAGCACTATCTTCCCACTCCGCTTCCTCTTTCAGGCACTCTACAACTTCCTTCTTAACATGCACTGTGAACACAGACACCATCATTAACAGAGTTCAGTGGTAACGTTGTTAAATGAGAAACTGATGCAACACGCCTGCCATGGCATAACAAAGCTTTGTGACATAATGCCTTCTCTTCCCGCACCTGCATCAACCTTCCAGTAGCCGAGGTATCTAAACCATGGTAAGCAGCACAAGACAAGTTACCATCACACAACAAAAACAGTAGTTAGAGTGCTCTAGTGTGGACCAACACATGTCGGACATACTCTACCAGTGCAAGTAATACTTATATAATTCAAATAAAGCAATTGTGTTTAAGTTTACTTTCAAAAGGTTTACTCGCTATGAAATATTATAACCTCAATGCAGTTAAGTATCACTTTTAAACTCACACAAAATGTGGTATTATAGCACTTGAGGTCTTCACAAGACAACATTTTATATAGGATACAACAAGGTAACCATTGAGGTGCAAATTCTGCCAGTTTCCAGTTTCATTGTTAGAGTAAACCTGAGTGGACGAACACATGTCAAACATACTCTACTTTACCATTGGGAGTAATGCTTTTAACATTTAAATAAAGCATAAGTTAACATTGAAAATCACTTTAAAAATCATACAAAATGTGGTATTATCGCACTTTAGATCTTCACAAGACAGCATTTTATATAGGATTCAACAAGGGAACCATTACAGTGCATGTTCTACCACAGGTTCATGAATGAGAGTAAGAGTATTAGCATATTATTATTATTATTATTTTCGCTTGGGCCTTTTGTGTGCCGCATCGACCAAAATTGATCTATTGTGGCAGCCCTGTCTTAAAGCTCACTGCTGAGGCCCGTTGAGTCCAGGAATTCCCAGATTCTTTGGGCCGTGAGTTGTTGTATCTCCTCTGGGGGCACAAAGTGTTGCCCTAAGTGGATACTTCTTTTGTGCATAAGTGGTCCACAGGAGCAGAGGATATGCATAGATGTCTCCTCTGACTCTTGGCAGAACCTGCACGTTGCGTCCCGTTCCATACCAATTATGGACAGGTGTATTAGCATAACTCACCTTGTTCGTTAAACATACACTCGGGCTCAACCTTTACGTCCATTGCATCCAATGAACTGCTGCATCTGTTTTGTTCCATCACTTTTCAAAAAATCAATGAAACGTACGTATAATAAAACGTGACCCAGGAATAATAATCGAACATTAATGAATGAAAGAAACAAAACAGTCTAACCTAACCTATTTTTCACGAGTCGAGTCAACGCTCAAGTCGCTCAACGCGTTTGATATGACTGACCATTGACGTGCCATTGACTGACAGAACAAGGTCAACAAGGTCAATTCAATTGTCAAGCTAGATACATAAATGGCGTCGACCTAGTAAGTTCGGATACTATTTCTTTTCACATTCCATCTCTAAAAACAGAACAATAATTAGTAAACTTATTTGAAGTAATATCAAACGGATGTGGTAACATACATATCAATTTTATGCAGGCGAAAAATATATTATTTTGCAGGACCAAATAATTTACCAAGGAGCTTATATTTAAGACAACAGGAGTGCGAACTCAGAATAAGTGTTCACACAAAATTAAATCTTAGTATAGATACATAAAGTATATTTTACGGGTGAAGGGGTCACGGGAAGACAGAGACAGCTCGCAGATAGGTAGTGTGTCCCTTTCTAAAGCCCGCTCTACACTCGCGGCGCGAACGCCCGCGAAAGCCGCGAACCGCGTGTGTAGATATTGTTCACGCCTTCGCGTTCGCGCTTCGCGCCATTCCCCGATAAGTGTCGGTTTTTGGCCCGCGACAAAGGGTACGCCTGCGAAGCTTTGCCAGTGTGGAGGGACACAGGTGTGCGTGAACCGCTGCGTAAATGCACGCCGTGAATTCACGGAGCGACTTCGCGCCGCGAGTGTAGAGCGGGCTTAATATTGCCAGTCACAAAAAATAGTAATAATTAGTAGTTTTCAAATAAAATGGTAGTTATTAGTAGTTTATACTTTTCTTTAAATTAACCCTATTCACTTCAAATAATTAAATATTTTATTCGCTAAACTTTCTTACGCGTCACCTAAGAAACTAACGGAAAAAATTATGAAAGTTATACAATCCGTTAGTATATAAAAATAATTTTATGTTAGGGCAGGATAAAACCTTTAAATTTGAAATCTTATTAATATAATTGAAAACTGTCAGCATTTTTGACAGTGCTTAATGGTATCTTTTCTGATTATTTAAAAAATTACATACTTATAATTGCATCATGGTAACTGGAATTAAAGGTTGCAAAAGGAAATCTTTTGGTGGCTATAGTATATTTTTTCAGGTAATATATGGTATCATATATTAATATGAAAGCATGTCAAACTTTGATAAAGTACTAAAAGAGTGACAATGAATTTACAAAATTACCGGATAATTCCGATCTATGTTTTACTTCGAAAATATTATTCGTACTAAAAACAATCTGAGCATTGCACTATTGCAGTAATGTCGTTTTAACTATACTACGATAATCCTTCGCTATCTAAGGGTGGTTAATAGGCGTCGAAATTTCAAAATTGTCGTAGCGAGCTGAAATTTGGTATGTAGGGGGCTTTGGGCCCCCTGATTCCAAAAAAGTTTTTTTTTCTATCATAAAAAAAATGTATGGGAATTTTTTTAAGATGCCCGTATCTCGTAAACGGTTGGCTCAGGTGGGAGGTGCTCGACCAAATGTCATAGGGGGACTCCCCCCGAGTACAGTCGTGAAAAAAAAAATCAAAATGGCGACTTTTTTTTCTAAATTTCAAGTTGGTGCTAGGGGACTGAAACTCGATATCGGGGGGCATTTGGGGCCCACAAATATGAATCTGGAATTGGTGTCCAAAAATTCGGTCAAATTCGGAAAATATCGGAAAAACAAGATTTGTATGGAGAAAGTTTCATATTGGTCCGAGGGGGCTGAAATTCGGTATCAGCAGTTTTTGGGGCCCCCGAGTCGGAATCTGAAATCGAATTTAAAAAATTCGGTCAAATTCAGAAAATATCGGACAACAAACTTTAATATTTTAGTTCGACCGGGGGCCGCAGGCTTAAGGGCGAACGTCCCCCCACGAGGCCGCAGGCCGAGCTCCGTGTAGCACCAAAGGTGCGGAGCGTCCCAGAGACGGCGAAGCGCGCGAGCCCAAGGGCCCGCAGGGCGAGCCCACCTAGAACATTGCTACCCGCCTAAGTAATCGTAGTAGTAGTAGCAATCGTAGAACCGAAGTTAGGAGATAACTCAAACGAGATGTATGCCTTTAAGACCTCCCAGATCACCCCGCCATAAGTATTTTATATGAATCACTAAAAACAAAAAAATATACTTATATAATATAAAAATATAATAAATGAGTAGTTTGGCATCGTCTTCAAAACGTGATTCAAACGTAATCTGTACTTAAATTGGTTATTTTTAGCTTTTTAGTTTTTTATGAAGTCGGTTTTTTTTTGCTTTTTATTTCGCCATATACTTAGTAACCGTTAGTACAGTAATAAAAAGTATTGCGTAGTCTTGCATTGGTAAAACAGAGTTATACAGGTAGTTCATAAAATAACGGTATACTTACAGTTTTACCTCCCTAATTAATTTATGGTACCCTACAAATAACCACTTTTTTATATCCTCATAAATGAGTTCATGTCTACGTACATCAGAATAGGTTTTTTATTTGTTTTGTTTTTAAGTATGACTTAACGAAGTTTGTCATTTATCAAATCAAATTAATAGTTACGGGATTGCTGCGTTCTGTTAAAATAACAGGAGCCAAAAGTGTGTTATTGCTGGCATAGTAGCTAACATTCACTATATTTATTTATGAGTTTCCATAGGTATATATAAAATAAATTCTAGCTACAGTGCCAGCCAATATACATTTTTAGACTTTAATTTTTTTCATTTTTTTTTTTATAAATTTCGGACAACCTCACACAAATCAATCTAGTCCCAAATTAAGCTCAAGAAGGCTTGTGTTATACTAGACGACGATATACGTACTTATATAGATAAATATATACTTAAATACATAGAACAACCATCACCCAAGCATAAATATTCGAGTTCATCATACAAATATTTGCCCCGGCCGGGAGTCGAACCCGGGACCGCCGGCTCAGTAGGCAGGTGTCTACAAACCGAGCCAAACTTGTAATAAAATGGAGTAAGGATGATGTCCCTCTTTATTGCTAAATATTTGGTTACCCCAGCAGAGTGGGACAAACTGCCCCCTTGGCGGCTTTCTTACTTGGCTCGTTCGAACGAAGCAATGAGCAGTCCAGGTATACTATAGTAATTACTAGGTCCATGATCGATGAGTAGCTGCACTAATGAAGTATAACTTGAGCATGGCAATAGTGTGGAATATAATGAATTAATTACGTTCTTGCTGCATTCACGTCACAACTTCAACGTTAAATTAATAAATGTAATTTTTATAAATTACCAATCATTTGAAATTTATAATTGTAAAATTTTGAGTTATTCCCTTTTTTATACTGGCAGCCCAGTTCCAACACTAAAGTATTGCCGTGTAATCATAGCTGTCATGTTTATAGTAGTTTGTGAAAAAAATAACCAAGTTTCATATTCATTTCATTACATTTTACCTTTGTCGTATATTTTATAAACTCATAAATAAAGAATGTGCATTACAAGAAAATCTACCTATCATTCATTTTAAACCAATATTATAAAAGTTCAAGTTTTCGCAAAATAGTCAATGGTAGAAATTAAATTTTAAGCTGACAACATTTCTTATATCGCTTGAATCGCTTGAAGTTGTTGTATACTATACCCATTTACTTTACGCTCGTCTCATTTATTTTATCTTCGTATTCCTTGAACAAATCCTTTCTATAAACATTTCTCGCCGCGAGTGAGTGTAATGTGCCTCGGTTGTTGTAATAGACGATGAACTCATCTAAATGTCCAAGATAGCAAAACATCAATACATATAATTTTTCATACATCATACTTATTACAGCGTCTAACATGTGATTCCAAATGTAAATAATTAATTGATATTATCGCACAAAATGGACGTGAAAGGTTGTAATCGTGGGTGTAAAGTGAAGTGACGTCTTTTCGGTTCATTGCTCTTATATTTATGTGTAGTTATCAGTGTTTTTTCAAGAGACTAAAGCACTTTCCTTGGCCTGGCTTCAGCTTCAGGTTTTGAAAAAAGTAAGTTTCTTTTTTAATTTTATTATTTTGTTTATGATCATGGGTTAGTTTTATATTACAGTTTCTCACATCTGCTAGCAGTATGTTGCATAGAGTGAGTCATACAGTGCTTTTGTTTTATCTGAATTGTTTATGTTAGAGGAGTGTTAATTTTGCGCGATGTCGGTGTCTCATTATCATCAATTAGCGGAATGCATGTCGGATGTGTTACTTTATTATGATATCGCCGCAAAACATTTTATTATGAAGATACTTGTTTATGCTATGTGATATCTGCATTGCATCTTTAATCAGTGTTAAATGTAAATGTAAACTTGATCTTGATCACTTGCTGCTATTGTGAATAAATATTTGGCATTTCCTAATTTGGATTTAATATACACTCACATCAGCCAAAAGTGATATCACTGCAGCACCTCTAGCACAACTGTGACACGCGACTCTTTCTCGCGCCAGAAATGTTACCCATCTCTTTCTTCGCTATACTGTGAGATAGTGACGGGTGATGCTATGTGACGCGACAAGAGTCGCGAAGCGTACTTATGCTAGGCGAGCTTGTATAAGGAAAATTTCAGCTTACTTTCCCCATGAAGGTAAAAATCATAATAAAACGAGTTCCGCCCCTTTTTGTATATTATATTTCTCGTATTTTTAATCCATAATTATATTTAAATTCAAAAATTCCTTTTTTTTTTTTCATAATTATCCATCTTAATTATATAATAAAATTATTAAGAAAACTGAAAGTGTGTGAAACTTTCATTGCTGGTTTGTTTAATGTTCAATTTAACTGTGGGAAGGATGCATAATGAGCCATTAAGATATAATGTTGTTTACATACCTAATTGTGTTTTACTTACTTTTAACTGTGTCATTCTTCACTGTGAGATAATGATATTGTTATAGTATCAATTACTAACCATTTTTTCACATGGCTTCACTTGTGTAGAGTTTATGCAACTGCTACATAATGAAAGGCATGTGTTAGAATAAATAAATATTAAGTGACAATCTTACACAAATCAACCTAGTCCCTAACTAAGCAATGCTTGTATTATGGGTACTAGACGACAATTTACATAACATATAAACAAATATTCCAGTTCATCACAAATATTTTCCCTGGCCAGAATTCGAACCCAGGTCCGCTGGCTCAGTAGGTAGGTGCCACAATCTGTGCCAACTGTGTCATCAGAATCTGTATCTGCAGTTTCATACACTATTTATCTACAATTATTTATCCATTGATGTATTCAGGAATGCTAATTTCCTGAATTATAAATATAATGATGCTGCCAACAACTTATTCCCTATAGGAAGTATGGCCCGTCAAGGTTCTGAGCCCCAAAATCCAGGGTTTTCATGTTTCTTGTCCTGGTCGACAGGTTTTTGAGATGGCCCTATGTACGTATGTCCTATTAGTTTATATTGCTGAATGGATTTGACCGCTAGCTCATTTTAGTTATGAAATTTAGATGGATATAACTATTAATTACGGAATATTTGAAATATTTAATTTTCATTATGGTTAACATTTCCTTTTATTTTCACTTTTCTGTTTATCAGTTTCTATGAAAAAGATAAATTTCAATTTTATTGTACTTGATAAGAATGTTTACTTATCTTTCTATTCTTGAAGAAAAGTGAGTCAATTTTAGATTACATATTTTTGAGAATCCCTGCCCATTCTGTAATCTTGGTTATGTTGTCCTAAACTTTAATTTAAACTTAATATTTGTAAATTTATGAAACATTCCGTCGGGGATAGTGCAATACCGCGTAAGTAACAAGTGTAGATACCAATCAATTTTCAAACAAATGCTAAGTATTTTATTGAAATGAGAACTATCGACAGCTGTTATTTACGCAGTATTGCACTGTCCCCGAAGATTTGTAATGTCTCATTATTTTTAATGTAGGTTCCCACAATATTTTCATATTGTACGATTGATACAAAGATAAAAGCACAAAAAAAAAAATTAAATGCGTACCCTGGCGGAAGAGTAACACGCTGGACCGGAAATCCAGAGGTACGGGGTTCAATTCCCGCATTCACGCATTTAATTTTGCTTATACTTTGATCTTTGTATCAATGGCTTTAATATTTGGTAGATGAATTCGTGAACGTCCAAGATCGCAGGTGTTTGTGCCCCAACCCAAACCATAAATTTGTGATCTAGTGCTTTACAAATCACTGCCCGTAGTTTGTCTAAAGTTGTACATCTTGCCTTGGCCAGGAATTGAGATTTTCACACGTAGTAGGCAGAAAATCCCACTTACAGCCTAGGGCGACGTAATACTAATTGGGTCAATCAACTATTTTCCGCCACTCGTTGCCATGGTGATGTCCCCTGGTTCACTTTTTAAAACTACGATTTTCCGTGGCTATATTTAGCAAATTGTAATTTAAGCAGTTATAAGCCCATTCTTATGTAGACTCATCATTCGCTTGCCCTTATCCCATTTATTTGGGGTCGGCGCAGCATGTTTTCTTCCTCCATTCTTCCCTATTACTCGTCGTTTACTTCCTTCTTACTCATATCATCTTTCACACAATCCATCCATCTTTTCTCTTCTTCTATATTCCCATTCTTATGTAGACTATCTCAACTAAAGGTGTGGGGCCATAAATATGCGATCTGGGGCTTTGCGAATTACCGCCCGTGGTTTGTCTACAGTTTTATGTTTTACCTTGGCCAGGAAGTGAGAGTTTCTCCCACAGAAAATCCCACCTATGGCCTTATAGATGACGTAGAAATATTTAAACACTTCCGCATCTGTTACATTAATAATTTCGATCATGTAGCTCATAGTTAAATTTGGACAGTAATTAAGTATACAGAGATGCACTAGGAAGTTCCAATATAGATGCAGATCTCGTATTGAATACAAATGTCATAATTAAAGTAGGCATGTTAGTATTGCAAAAAATAAATGTTTTGGCTGGTAAAATAAATGTGGTGAGCTGTACACCTCGTGTTTATTTAGGGTTCCGTACCCAAACGTAAAAACGGGACCCTATTACTGAGACTTCACTGTCCGTCCGTCCGTCTGTCACCAGGCTGTATCTCAAGAACGGTGATAGCTAGAAAGTTGAAATTTTCACAGATGATGTATTTCTATTGCCGCTATAACCACAAATACTAGAAATAAAACTACTACACTCCTCTGGCGCAGCAACCCGAAGTGAGTCTTGGTCTCCAATAGGAGTTCCCGCCAGCGGTCTCGGTCTTGTGTGGTTTCACGCCAGTTGACGGCTTGGAGCTCGCGCAGATCTTCGACCACATCTGCCCGCCGACCTGGGGTGGCCTACCGGATGACGACCTGTCGGTTTTCCATGGAACGCTCTACTAACTGCCCGGTCCTCTCCCATGCGCTCCAGATGTCCAAACCACCACAACCAAGCCAGCGAAGCCTATGTGCTTTCGTCACTCCTATTATGTTAGGTTCCGCACAACCAGCTCTTCGATTTCGGCGTTTTTTCAGATTTCGGATTCTGAATTGAAACTGAGCAATGAGTAGTAAAGTAATATATGATTATGAGAATTTTCGATTTTCAACCCACTAGATTTCCAACAAATTTCCAAGGAGTTTATGAGTCATGTCATTGAACATAGTCGAATACCAAATTTAAGGCCTCTGTTAAAAATATGAAAAGATTTGACAGCGGTGGGATTCGAACCCACGCCCTTTCGGATTGGTGCCTAAAACCAGCGCCTTAGACCGCTCGGCCACGCTGCCTTCTGTCTGGACGCGCAAAATTTGCATATACGTATACGGCTGCCATCTCTGAATTCGCTGAACCTGGAAAAAGGCTTAAAAAGAACCCGGAAATTTTGCGTAAATCGTAGCTTTTCCCGGGACGTGTCCGAATATAATTTTATTAAAAAAACAATCGCTTACGCAGTTAACGTGTTACGCTGAATTAACCTAGTGCCTTGATTGCGCTTTGTTTTATTTATACGGTTTTTACTTTTTTACACAATAATGCCGGTAAATAATTAATTCAATAAAGTGTTTACTCACAAGAAAAGTATCGGGTTTTCCCCGAATATATATACAAAAAGGTGTTTTTTTTTGTGCGTCAAATTTTCGGCGAACTTGGACAATGTCGGGTATGTTTATGTGAGTGCGTCTTATGGGTGCATTAGTTCTATTTTAGCATTCAATGTTTACAATGAAACTTTAATTTAATCCATAGCAATTGGAAAATGCCTAAGAAAACAAGACCCTATTTTATCGTTCTAAAATCGAAAAATTTATTATCAATATTTTTTCACAACATGCTATATTGCGACAAAGTCATTGTTTATTGCGGTAAGGAATATTCCCAGACATTTTATGGTTTCAGAATTATCATAGTTCGTAAAAATTGCTATATCGCTTATCCAATTAAAAATAAATCTGTGGATTACGTATTTTACCAGCGCGTGGCAGAATATAATGCGTACTTATTCCTACGCCGATAATTTTCCCAGTCTGTGACAACAAAGCTATTGTGACAGCAAACTTCATTATCATCGCAAAAAGAATACACAATGCGAAACTAGGCATTAACCATACAAATAGCGGCTGACGTCATGTCACGTCATAGACGTAACGATTGTACACTAGCTCACAGCACTGACCTTTGCAGCTTTGTTGAGTTATCTGGCAAATCAAATTGGTTAATTTGGCTAGTTTTTATGCGTCACACTGACTGATAACGTTTGTATAAAGTTGGGTACTTGACGCTGACAGAATTGTCCCAATGGACAGTACCCATTTATTTATACAAAATTGAATTGAATTGGGTACGCGTACACACACACTTAGAGGTTTCAATAGGTGTACTGATGTTGAATTATACAACATACTGTTGTTATATTATAAAATTAGCTCAAAAGTTCATGAAACAAAGAAAAAAAATATTTGGAAGTTTAAATGTCTCAAAAGTACCCACGCTGTTTTTTTAATCACAAAATAAATTTGGAAATAGATTTTAGAATCCTCATAATCTAACAAAAAATAATTGTATGATAACCATGAACTTAAACGCGCTCTTTTTGACGATGAAAATTGCAAATTCTTATTGTCTTCATACAAATATTGCTCCAACCCACAAATGACGTCACATGACTTTTATAGCAGTCTAAGCGTAGTTAGTCCTAAATAGAGATTTGATCCCAATAAAAATAGAATCGATTAACATACTAAAAAAAAATGTCTTCACGCATATTAGCCCTCGAAGGGGCAGCCTAGACGGCGCTCAATCAATGCGCCCCAACATAAATAGGTAACGGCTGCCCCCCTGTCTGCACTCCACAGACCTAGGGCTGCGGAAGTGGCCTGTGGCGCTTTGACTTTAAATAATTGGAACAAGTGACAAATTGTCAGACACTTTTTTTAGTTATATGTTCAGATTTAGTAGCATTTTCTACATCACTAATTGAATGAGGGTCTCATGATAACTAGCTACTTATGTTGGGGGTGTTTTATTTAGCTTTTTCTATACGTTTCACGTGTACACAGCTATTAGTGTTTGTAGTAGAATAGTGTGCCTGTAGTGATATAGGCTTGTTTTAAAGGTTTCTATGAGTGCTCAGCCGAAGGGGCACCCTAAACGGCGCTCTATCAATGCGCCCCAATATAAACAGGTAACGGCTGCCCCCCTGTCTGCACTCCACAGACCTAGGGCTGCGGAAGTGGCTGTCTGCACTCCACAGACCTAGGGCTGCGGAAGTGGCCTGTGGCGCTTCACCCGACAGGCGTAGTTATCAATTGAATCCCCGACGAAAAAAGAGGGGTGATAATTTTAACGTGTGTATCTGTGTCTGTCTGTGGCATCGTAGCTCCTAATCGGATGAACCAATTAGCACGGTTTTTTAAAATCGAAAGACTTGTCCGTCGAGATGGTTCTTAGCTATGCTCGGTGGAAATAGGACCAGTAGTTTCCAAGATATTTGACTTTAATTGGAACAATTGACAAGTTGTCAGCCTTTTTTTTTTGTTCAGATTTTGTAGCATTCTCTATATCACTCATTGAATGAGGGTCTCATGATAACTAGCTACTTATGTTGGGGGTGTTTTATTTACGTTTTTCTATACGTTTCACGTGTACACAGCTATTAGTGTTTGTAGTAGTGGAATGTGCTTGTAGCGATATAGGCTTGTTTTATACTACGATTTCTAATTCAAGACCAAAAAAACTACGACAGATACGTCACTGTCAAAATTTACATTTGCACCAAATGCTGAAGTGTTACAAGTACAAATACCAGATTTTGTACCAAAAATCTCCGATTTTTAAGTTTTTATTATCTCCTCTCGTAATTATGCAATAATAAATATATCTAGTTATTTTGTTAAAACATAGTTAAAGTTACCAATAAATAAATTATCTTAGCGTATTTAAAAAAGAAAAAGGAATTTACTATTGTAAAAATATTTTGTTGTAGTGGCAACCTTGTGGTAGTTTTTTTGGTCTTGAATTAGAAATCGTAGTTTAGAGAGTTTCAGTGAGCCCTCCGAAGGGGCAGCCTAAACGGCGCTCAATCAATGCGCCCCAATATAAACAGGCAACGGCTGCCCCCTGTCTGCACTCCACAGACCTAGGGCTGTGGAAGTGGCCTGTGGTGATTCACCTGACAGGTGTAGGTAGTTCTCTTCAAGGCGTTAGTCCTGTTTGCTGACCGAGCGGGCGAAGTGACTCAGTTTCAGCATGACCTAAAAAAATGGTAATTAAGTATATAAAAAAAAAATACGTTTTTCAGTTTTTTCAATATTTTTTTTGTTAGAAATTGCTTTATTTTTGTCGAAACATATATTCCTTATCCGAAAATTATATAACACATGCCCTATTATGTATAGTTTTTGAGAAATGTTCCTTTAATAAAAGCGCGGCAGCGTCAAAACGCGTGGTGGTTCTCGATGACTCCCGGTCTCAATTGACTCAAGACCACCTAAGGATCAACTGTGCCAAGTTGCAGCGCATTGTCAAAAAGTGCAAGGCTCCCATACAACGGCACTATCAAACCAGCTATATACTTGCTTGTAGTAGTAGTGTGCTTGTAGTGATATAGGCTCGTTTTAAAGGTTTCAATGAGGCCTCTGCCGAAGCCCCCCTGACTGCACTCCGCAGACCTAGGGCTGTGGAAGTGGCATATGGCGATTCACCCGACAGGTGTAGTTCCCTTCGAGGCGTTAGTCCTGTTGGTTGACCGAGCGGGCGAAGGGACTCCGTTACAGCTTAGCCTAAAAAAATGGTAATTATATAAAATAAATACAATTCAGTTCAGCCAAACGTGCGGTGGCTCTCGATGGCTCCTTGTCTGAATTCACTCAAGACCACCTAAGGATCATCTGTGCCAAGTTTCAGCGCATAGTCAAAAAGTGCATCGAAGCTCCTATTCGGATGAACCAATTTTAGTGCGGCTTTTTTTAATCGAAAGATTTGTCCGTCGAGATGGATCTTAGCTATGTTTGGTGGAAATAGGACCAGTATTTTCCAAGATATTCAACTTTAATCGAAACAAGTGACAAGATGTCAGCCAATTTTGTAGTTAGCCTATGTGTATGTATCACAGACAACCCCCACTAGACGGAGCATGTAAGGCACAGACCTCATAAACAAGGACGCAACTAAACGGTGGCCGCCGTGTTGATACTTTAATGTTCTGCCGTACCATATCGTTGGTGCGCGCGGGTCGCCTTACCATGCTCCGTCTAGTGGGGGTTGTCTGTGGTACGTATAAATAGCCTATGTGATAAAAAGTAGCCTATGTAGTAATGCAGGGTGTCAGCTACCTTCATACCAAAATTAATCAAAATTAGTCCAGCCGTTTAAGCGTGAAAAGCAAACATACACATAAACACACTCATAAACTTTCACCTTTATAATATTCGTATGATTTCTTAGATCGCCGTCGGACCTAGAGACACTTCCAATGGCGTATCTAAGATTATTTTTCATACGTGACCTCTGTGGGGGCCTGGCCATGGCCTATGAAATTGAGCTGTGAATCGCAACATCCTGGGGTGGGCACTAGATCATATTGGAGTGGGCACTGTCCACCCGGTCACCACCCTAAATATGGACACTTCCAGTTATGCCTTTAACCCAGCGTCTCCCTATTTACCTGCCGCCCCCATCGCTTTGGGGGCAATAAATAAATAACGTTAACATTTGCCCACACAGACTGTACCTTTTGGCCTATATCAATACGATACGTACAGAAAGGTCGAATTATGCACGTATAATTATAATAATAATTATAATTAGATGTAGGAGAGTAATTGCTAGTGTTTTGGTTATTAGTTTTCTGACTGATTATAATCGGTCTCTGATTTGTCAGATAGAGGCCTGCTAGTAGATGCCTTTATTGTCTACTCCGCTACCTAAAGGTTGTCTGGAAGAGATCGCTATTTAGCGATAAGACCGCCTCTTGTTTACCTCTGCCTATTATTTTTATGTATCTCATGTTGTGTTGTGTATTCCTTGATGTTTGATATGTACAATAAAGAGAATTTGTATATATTTTAATTTTAGACAAATTTGACTGGTTTGATTCCCGATCTAGGACGAAGAATTTTCAGAAAACTATGAATGCAGTCTATCAATATTCAAAAAATAAAAGTCTCCATTGGCAATTCCCAATATATATGGAATGTTTAGTATGGCGTCCAATGCTTTTTTTCCACACTTTAAACTGTTAAACTTATCAATACTATAGTCATAATATAAAAGAAAAACATTTTTAAATTTCGCATCTAGTTATGTATAACTTCGAAAACATTTCAGACATTTCTCAAATTGAAATCGAAGCAACTTGATACATTTCAGACGGACTAGAGGGTCGTTGAGCCTAGACCTTCAGGCAACCTCTCGTCTGCCATTTCAAGCGCTTGGTTAGTACCTAAGCCTAGATTCACATGAACAGATAAAAACTCTTCAGATTGATCTCCTCAATTCAAGTATGATGCCTACGCCTACTTATATTTAGAAATTATTGTCTTGGTCTAGAAATTGCGCAGCCGGTAGGATCCGAATCTACGCTCCCAAAGGGATTTTTACCGATCAGAATTCATAATCATAAGCAATCATGGTCTTATAATGAGATAAAAAATGCGTAATGTTTATGTATTAGGTACGGAATACGGAAAGTATTAGATAGATTGATTTTATTTTTATTGTCGATGCACGTGGATTATTGAAAACGAGTATAATACGAAGATTTGTTATAATATTAGGACGCCGTTTCTAAGATTTAACTAAGACGGATCAGGGAATTCGAAGATTCAGCATCCCACGCGTGATGCAGAGGTTATGATATACGGGGAGTGTTCCGAGGAATTGCATCGTTCTACGCGACACACAATCCTTTCATCCTCACCACTTAGATAGTTAGCTTAGATAGCAGTCCACAACTGTGCGTTTTTCTAGAAACTTTCTGCCTCGCACGACTGCATTGTGGAATGAATTGTCGCTTGCGGTGTTTCCGGACCGATACGACCTTCGAACCTTCAAGAAAAGAGCGTACTCCCACCTGAAAGGCCGGCAACGCACTTGTGTGTTCGCTTTCCATCAGGCGATCCGATAGCTCGTTTGCCCCCTATTTATTTATTTATTTAATCTTTATTGCACAAAAGAAAACGTATCGTAAAAAAGGCGAACTTAATGCCATGAGGCATTCTCTACTATTCCCTATGACATAAATAAAAAAAAAACAATGCTGCGACGACCATCACAGCAGGAAGGATATTCGCTCATCAACAAAAAAAAACGCGTTTCTTGCGTTCTTGTGCACCTAGCCCTAATTTGTTTCCATGACTAATGCCCGAGATGTATCTGAATAGTTCTATAAGTTGGATTCGTCTTAAATTACCTAGCTAGCGACCCTACTCGTCTTTCGAAGTCCCTAAAGATAGACGTCTTATTGTACTTGAAATGGATTATTTGTGGGTTGTTGACTGTAAGTTTTTAATAGTAAATCATTCGGTTGTTCTCCGACGTACAATTTCTTCACGAAAAATTACAGTCTCGACCCCAAAAAAGTGGCACGGTACACTCGGTGCGCGAGTGTTACTCGTAATTGCCTAGTTTTTTTTATTCAACCCTGCTAGCTGTAAAACCTGGTCCCCGTTCAACCGCTAACGAAGTAAAAACTAGGAACAAACAACAGAACAAACTTGTTCTGAGCTTGATTCAATTTGCTGAACACCGGTTGGATTGTTCTCAACTGATAAACGGTTGGAATAACTCTGTTTTTATAGTTATGGCATTTCTCTAGCATTCTCTACGTCGCTACAGGCATTGTCTCGTTTAGTATATGTCAGAAACACTTCTCTGAAACGAAACAAAATTTTCCACTTCCGTAGATATTCTCTAAAGTGATGTCTCAGTCAAACCAACCACCGGTTTCGTGGGACATTGTTTTGGCAATAAGAAAAAAATATCTAGACACGCGGCAGCGTGTCCAGCCAAGTTCACCGCAGGAACTGGCGAGCAGCAGCCGTGTGTTATATTACACGAACCGTTTGGAGCCACTTTTGACCCCCCAATAACTCCAAATCTATTTAACATAAAAAAATGAAATTTGGCTTATGTATTAAGATCCTTTAGAACAAGTAGAACCCCAAATTTCATTAATATAGGTTAAATAGTTATTGAGATATTAAAGTCCAAAAAACGGTATTTTTATCACTGACTGACTGACTGACTGACTCACTAGTAATCAAAAACCTAACCCACTTCCAGGTGACCTAGAAAGGTGAAATTTGGCATCCAGCTTAGTAATTGTGTGTGTATACATATAAAAATCTAAAACAGTGATTTTTTTATGTTTTTTTATTATTATTATTATTGATGGTTGTTGCCTCAGAACTCTGTCATTTATAAACCGATTTGGAAAATTCTTTTTTTGTTTGAAAGATATACTAGAATAGCATATACACTCACACGCACACACTTACACATACATGCACATAAAAATCCAATACGTACTAACCGTTTTGGAAAATTCTTTGTTTGTTCAAAACTTTCAAAATATGTACTAGAATAGCACACAGAACTAATTAACAAATAATAATTAAGTAATTTACACATCATAATAATTTCTGTACAAAAAGTAATGATATCCCATCAAAAACATAAATGTAAAATGAGAGCCAAGTTCAATATCGCGTGCACTTCGCCGACAAAAGAATTGAGATCTGCCAGGGCGCCAAGTTCTTTGCTCTAAAATTTTTAGATACAAGGACATGCGACATACTCAATGCATTTATTTTACTTGGGGAGTAATTCAATATCAAGACGTGACTTGGCTAGTTTTAAAATATTTATTTATATTATAAATCAAAATCAATCAAATCATTAACCTATTTTCGTAAAGGTAAGTACGCAAGTTAGTGTACGTCTTGTTACTTATACTGTTAGCTTGATAATGAACTATCACTATGACTATGTTACTTTTATAAAATTTAGTTAGTTTGTGAAAACTAGCCAAGTCAAATCTTGATATTGAATTACTCCCCAAGTAAAATAAATGCATTGAGTATGTCGCATGTCCTTGTATCTAAAAATTTTAGAGCAAAGAACTTGGCGCCCTGGCAGATCTCAATTCTTTTGTCGGCGAAGTGCACGCGATATTGAACTTGGCTCTCATTTTACATTTATGTTTTTGATGGGATAAATAGTATTACGCCATCGTGTCGTGTAATGTAACGCTGCAACAACGTGACGTTAGAAATCTGCAGCGTATTAAATAACTCACGGCACTACGCCATGACATGAATCGTTGCGGGAACGTGCCACGGTATTTCGACGTGAAAACATTAACTACTAAATAACTTGACCCTGTGTCGTAAGCGAGGGCGGAAACGAGCTCGCGAATTCGATACTAGTAACGTAACACCCACGTGGTTATCGATTGGGGAGCTTCCGACTCGATCCCAATGCGAATCGGGACCTTACCATGAGTCTACAGTGACTGTATGTGTGTCCGCTAGCGACTGTGTTAACGATTTTTATAGAGAACTAGCTTTTGCCAAATGTAAGAGCAATTGTGCTTTTGGTCTAATCATTACATTTTCTACAGGGTCATCAATGTCATCATGAATTACTTACTAACTTTTCAATCTTTTTAGGGATAATTTCCAGGATGAAAACTATCTTATGTCCTTCCTCGGATCTTAAACTACCTCCATGCCAAATTTCATCAAAATTGATTCAGCGGTTTAAGCGTGAAGAGGTAACAGACAGACAGACAGACACACTTTCGCATTTATAATATTAGTATGGATTGTAGTTCTACAAAGTAACCATACGAATCTTTTACGCTGTCTCTAGCGAGTACAGTCACTAAGCATGAAGCCAGACGAGTGTAATTGAAGTGAAATTTCTAATGCGACTTCCAACAAGGTTGCGTTAAACGTTTAACGCTACCGTGGAGGGGGTGGGAGAGCACTGTTGCGTTAAACGTTCAACGCTCCTGGGGAGGAAGGACAGACGGACAGAGGACAGAGCGAGAGTGAAGGAATTTGTCTTAAAGAAACAATATGAGTTCACTAAAAATCTATTTCTACCCCTTCCTATTTTCATTTCCACATTACGAAGTTTCACTTCTTCCGCGCGGAGTGACTCCACGCACTATTTTTGAAGTGACACTTCTAATGCGACTTCCAACAAGGTTGCGTTAAACGTTTAACGCTATCGTGGAGGGGGTAGGAAAGCACTGTTGCGTGAAACGTTCAACGCCAACAATCCCACGGACAGTGCGACGGATTTAAGGTTATGTCAAGGTACGTCTCTTGTGAATATCAATTGTATAGGTTTTATCTTTTGAAATTACAATTTCTACCCCTTCCTATTTTCATTTCCACATTACGAAGTTTCACTTCTTCCTCGCGGAGGGTCTCCACGCACTATTCTTTTTGAGTCACGCGAATTTCGGTCGCGCCATACTTAGTGTGACGTGATGTCGTGACATGATGTATGGCGAAACCGAAATTACGCGACTCAAATTACGCTAGTCTGGCTGCACCCTTACTCATGGTAGGGGTACAGTAAAGTAACACCCACGTGGTTATCGATTGGGGAGCTTCTGACTCGGTTCCAATGCGAATCGGGACCAGAGAGGGTGTAGGCGTAGAGGATCGTTGGTGAGGGCTGGCTATATGAGTAATGTTTATCTATATCTATCTATCTTCATACGGCTTCTTTTGGGAAAATAAGTATAATAGTCCTTTTCTGTCGAACGAGTTTCTCGACATTTTCCAAAATGCGTAGATATGGGGATTGAATTTATTTTATTACAAATTTCGAATTAAATTATCGAGGTCTACAGCTCACACACCCAGAGTGTAGGTACCTACTCTTGTTACTTCATAAATTATCATCCACAAAATTGACAAAATACAAACACGAGTATACCTAAGTATAAGAAAGATGTGCACTATTCTCCAAACCGCGATACAAAAGAACCGAACATATCTCCGAGACAGAGCGATTGTAATACACTAAGAAAAGATGGCGTTGCTTTTAGTAGATTGAGCGGACATCGTTGCAGTTTTCTGAAATAATGATAGAAATAATAGAAGGAAAAAAAAATAGGAAAAGACAAAATTGGTCATATATGAAGCTAATAAAAGAAAAAATCTAATAGAGAAGTTAAAGAAAAATTGGAAAGTAGAACAAGATGGACATAACTCCGCCGAGTAGAGTCTAGACTTTTAAATATAAATGATGATGACGAACTGAATACCTACGACTAAAATTAACTGTCTATAGATCATCATCATATCAGCCGATAGACGTCCACTGCTGGGCAAAGGCCTCTCCCAAAGTTCTCCACAACGATCGGTCTTGCGCCGCCCTCATCCAATTTCTACCCGCGATCCTAACCAGGATGTCGGTCCACCTTGTTGGAGGCCTTCCAACGCTGCGTCTTCCAGTCCGCGGTCGCCATCGCCACTCCAAGAACCTTTCTGCCCCAACGGCCACCGGTTCTACGAGCAATGTGCCCCGCCCACTGCCACTTAATGACTTGTCTATAGGTACCTACCTACAAAGGATAAATAAATAAGAAGCCATAATTTAATAGTATCACCAAAAAATAAGATCAACATTGATTCTGTTTTTAGGGTTCCGTACCCAAAGGGTAAAAACGGGACCCTATTCCTGAGACTTCGCTGTCCGTCCGTCCGTCTGTCACCAGGCTGTATCTCAAGAACGGTGATAGCTAGACAGTTGAAATTTTCACAGATGATGTATTTCTATTGCCGCTATAACAACAAATACTAAAAATAAAATAAATATTTAGGGGGGGAGGCGTTCCATACAACAAACTTGTTATAGATTATGGTACGGAACCCTTCATGCGCGAGTCGGACTCGCACTTGCCCAATTTTAATATTGAAGTTGTTGTTGGATTAATGATCGAACATTTTTAAAACAATCAAAGCAGCCCAGTAATTTATAATTCTGCTATTGTCATTAGTCTTCCTGTCTTAAACTCACTTCCTATAGCGTAATTATTAAGGAAACATCGCTTTGTAATACTATCACGTTTCATTATAATAGATCTGCACGTTACCGTTACAAACTGTGTCTGATATTAAGTGACTTTACAAATGAATGAATGAATGAATGAATGAAAATTTATTCGTAAACATACACGAACTGGACAACACATTAGAAATTAAATACAATAAAATAAAATTCTATGTGTGTATGCCACGAAAAGGTCACACCTCAGCATAAATGCTGGCCCGGGAACCAGCGCTGGTCTTCCGGTGTAACCTATAGGTGACGCCACGGGGAACCGTACACACACGGCCGCACTCTAAGACTGAACGCAGCTTAAGCGCATACAGTGCCAAGATGCCAAATGCACTATTTGTATGTAAAATTTTGGGACCCGTTCAGCTCCCAGGGATGAAATGCCAATATCCGATAATATTCGAAAATATTTTTTCTGTCGGACACTAAATAGGTAGTTTTCCTCGAACTATTAATTAATAATTACGAAACTATTCATAAGTACAAAGATAAAAAAAAATAAAGAAAAATTGAAATGAGTTACAAGGTGAAAGAGACCGGGCATCGAACCCGGTACGTCTGGATTGCCGGTCCAGCGTGTTAACCTTACCGCCACCCTAACTCCCAAGCAACCTATCGATTTCCTTATGCTTTAGTAATTACTAGCTGCGTACCGTAGTTGGTAGGCTGGACCAATTTCAAGTATTTTTGACTACGCAGTTGCTCGATTACGGAGAAGCGAAAAAAAGAGTATTACCCTTTGGACGAAGATCTAGTTAAATATACTCATACTCCATCACTGCTCATTAGGATTTGTCACAGCACTAACTAAACCTAGATAAGCTGGCATCCTGGACAGAGATCCGCTTACTGTCTCGTTCTGTCGGCCTAGATGTGTCACAAGACTCGGTATTGATAGAAATATGTACTGTCTACAGTGGAGATAGGCTGAGGGTTCGGTAAAAATAATAAAATAAATGTTATGATTATGACCATAAAATCGAGCAAAATTCATTGAAGTAGAGTTGCTCAGAATGTGTCATCATCATCATCAGCCTGTTTCAGTCCACTGCTGGACATAGGCCTCTCCCATGGCACGCCACTGAGCTCGATTTTCAGCTCTCGTCCTCCAGTTACTACCCGCTGTCCTGCGAATGTCGTCGCTCCACCTTGTCACAGGGCGCCCTACACTACGTTTACCGATTCGTGGCCTCCACTCCAGGACTCGTTTGCCCCAGTGGTCATTGGCTCTACGGCAGATATGACCAGCCCACTGCCACTTCAGAATGTGTCACTAAAGTGAAAAGAGTGATATGTGTCTTTAGTTCACCGCGATATGTATTACTCATTTAGCTCAGTAGATCTTTAGATTAGCTATATCGGTCACAAGTGAGTTGAGAACTAGAGACAATCTAGATTTAAAAGACAAAACGACGAGAAAAACGTGAGAGCGAGCGAGTAATACTGAGATGATAGATGAGATACTGAGCTACTTCAATCTTCAGTGAGCGAAAGAGCTAGTGAGCTAAAACGAATGATATACCTAGCTCGTTTGAATCACTCACTCGCGAGCTACACATCTCTACATTGAAATAAGAAGACTAACTCAAAGTGATGGTAGATCTACTACCTATTATCAAATCTACCAATTTCTACTAATTTCTCCATTCGTTCGCGTTCTACAATTTTGCAAAATTGTATGTGACAACACTGCCCCACCCTGTATGTATAAATCTGCCGTGCTACGGTAAAAAGCCGTATCTTACTATGAAATCCATACAAAGATACGACCTTTGAACGTACGACGGCAGAAATGTAGAAACCTAGCTGTAATTAGGTACCCGCTCGCATCCAACTAAGCCCGCGGATTAGTGGATTGCCCACATTTCTATTCCCGGTAGCGACGTGCCGGCATCTCGGGTTATCCCATTCTAGAACATCTCCGGCGTTCTGACAGTTGATGCTAAGCTATGTCCTCATTTGGCGTTAGGCTGGCTTCCCACTGGAGCTAACCAGCATTATGGTATTTGACTGTAGTGAACATAAATTAAATTACATCATTGAAACCACTCACACATTCAAAAATACACTGAACCAACAAAATTAAAAAAAAAACTGTAAAGCCAAAAATAACTTGTTCATGTACAGAATACATTTGAATCACCTTTTGAAGTCTGTGCCAAACCACTCAATTATTACTATGAAAAGAGATGCAACGCATGACACCTTTAATGATTACTATTTTGAGTATTTTTTGTTCGATAAAGAAGTTTGGCACCGACTTCAAAAGGTGATTTAAATGTTTTCTGTACATGAACTTATTTTGAAGTCGGTTGTATTTTTGTTGGTTGGTCGGTTCAACCCTTAATTGAGGTGGTTTGTTAAATATTTTACGTCGCCCTAGGCTGTGGGTTTTTCTGGGGAGAAAATGGCCGAGGCAAGACATAAAACTTTAGACAAACCACGGGCGGTAATTAGTAATTACTAATTAGTATAGCCCCAGATCGCATATTTATGGCACTTCACTAATTCACCGCCCTATTAGTAGAAGAAGAAGAAGACAGAAGAAATAATATATGTCCCAATAAATATACGAAATGAAAATATACCTACTGTTAACAACAGTGAAACAGTTTATTAAATGGCAACGCAGACATTGACTTTGAACATAATTCAAAACAATACATCGTAAATTATGTCGTTGCATGATAAATGTTGTCGGTGTCAGCGAAATGAGAGCAAACCTTATCTTTGGACTCCTTGGAGTATTTAATGGAGATATGAGTGAAATGAGATCGTGGTCTGACTTGCTTACAGTGATCGGTGTTACATAAGGAGCAACCACACCGTTCCTAAAAATTTGTGACATTACGTTTACCTACACGGTGACGTGTCGTATCTAGGGAATGCAAACCGGTAAATTTCGTAGAATATTTTACCGGTTTGCATTCCCTTATCGTATCCATAACGTTTTAAGTAACGCAATTGCTATCCACACCACGGCTCCAACGTGGTGTTTTCACGTTTAATAACCCCCAACGAAAAAAGAGGGGTGTTATAAGTTTAACATGTGTATTTGTGTGTCTGTCTGTGGCATCGTCAAACGGATGGACCAATTTGAGTGCGGTTTTTTTCTAATCGAAAGCTGACTAGTCCGTCGAGATGGTTCTTAGCTATGTTTGGTGGAAATAGGACCAAGGGAAAAGGCAGGATCTTAACCAATATTGAAGTAAATAATTCCAAATTTTGTAGTTATGTTCAGTTTTACTTGCATTTTCTATATCACTCATTGTAAGAAGGTCTCATGATGACCAGCTACTTGTGTCGGAGGTGTTTTAAATTTTATTATTATTATTATTATTTTTATTCACAGACTGACCGGCGATTGACTTCAGTATCACCTGATGGAAAGTGACTACGGGGTCGAGGATGTAGCTCGCCGGTTCAGTAATAGCCTATTCACTCTTACCTTGAAGATACCTAAATTATTTTTTTTTGGAAATACACACGATGGGAGCGAATTTAGGTTATTTTAGCTCTGCTGTTGATTATCCAATCAAAACTCATGCTTCACAGCTTCGAACACAGAGGGCCGATTTCACAATGAATTAGGAAGTACAGAGGAAGGGTTCACACCCAGTTATGATATGATCATACTGAAATGTTTACAATTACCTCAACGCCCCACATCCAAAACAACCTAACCGGCTGTTAGTTCTTTCGAATATACGTCATTTTGGATCTTTAACGCCAGTTCCAAGAGTTTTAGGGAACGTTTGAATATATACTGTAACCGTTTGGGATTAGGGCCACGGGTTTGGTTTGTGATGTTATATTTATGGAATGGTAACACGTGGTAGGAACAGATAGTGGGTCGGTTGCTCCAGATTAGCGGTTAAATATATTGGTTGGATTTGGATAACTCAATATGGCTTCGAAGATTAGAACTAGCCGGCGGCTTCGCACGGGTGCAATGCTGATAAATTATGCATGTATTGTATAATATAAACCTTCATCTTAAATCACTCTATCTATTAAAAAAACGGCATCAAAATCCGTTGCGTAGTTATAAAGATCCAAAGCATACATAGGGACAGACATCAGGCAGGAAGCGACTTTGTTTTATACTATGTAGTGATATGGGGGATACCTGCAGTTGTATGATGCTGTTTTATGTATGAATTACCATTATTTTTAATTTATAAAATGTACCGTACCTATTCCTAGAAATCACTAGGATAAGTTTTGTTTGTTTTATAATTTATAACATGTCGAATAGTTTCAGCTTACAGAAAAATAAAGAACGGACTTCAAAATAATCTGACAAGCAAAAATAACTCATTCATGTACAATTACATTTGAATCACCTTTCGAAGTCGGTGCCAAACCACTTAATTATTACAATGAAAACAGATGCCACGCATAAAGCCTTTAATGATTAGGTACAGTCGAGTTCATTTACATCTACACACTTACGAGAACAAAAATATCTGAACACGGATTTATGCTCCTAACAATAGGGTCGTGTTCAGTTCAGATATTTTTGTTCTCGTAAGTGTGTAGATGTAAATGAACTCGACTGTACTATTTCGTATTCACGAGTATTTTTGACCGATAAAGCTGAATATCTTGGAAACTACTGGTCCTATTTCCACCAAACATAACTAAGAACCATCTTGACAAACCACAGCCTTTCGATTAAAAACACACTCAAATCGTTCCACCCGTATGGGCGCTACGATGCCACAGACAGACACACAGATATCCCTTCTTTTACGACGGGGGTTAATAACAGGAAAAACATCATAAACAACGTTGAGCTCTGTCGAGGGTCAAAGATACGCGGACATCGCATCAATCATAATATTCACAATCAGGCCGCGTTATCGGTCATACGTCGATAACTACCGCGGCAAAGTCTGGGTCACTTTTTACGGGTATCTGTCGATTATTGTCTGTCGACAGTGCTGATAACTTGGAATGTTTGATGGTCACCGGAAAGGTGGGAGGAAAACTACCTACAGTCTGACCAAAAAGAGTAGAAATTAAAAACTGGCAAAACTGTAGTGTCGTCCCTTTCTAATCAATCTAAGAAAACGGGGACGACACTACATTATTGTCACTTTTTAATTTCTACTCTTTTTGGTCAGACTAGAGGCCCGAAACGCTGGTCTGACCAGTCTAGCAGAACTAGGGTTCGCGACTCTTGTCGCGTGACTTAGCATCGCCCGTCACTCTCTTACAGTACTGTGAAGATAGAGACAGGTAATATCTCTCGCGCAAGAAAGAGTCGCGTGTCACAGTTCTGCTAGAGCTGCAGATATCAGAGCAGACCAATGGGCCAATTAGCGCCTCACTATTATTGGCGTATTTAAGATTATTTTTCAGACGGGGCCTGGGTGGGGGCCAGGCTATGGCCTATGAGGTGAAACCATGAATTTCTATCGGAAACCCAAAATCCTAAGCGTGGGCACTAGATCATATTGAGGTGGGTACGGCCCACCCGGCCACCCCCCTAAATACGCCTATGCACTAACACCAGGCAGCTGACTGTAAACGATGGGGTCAAGCAGATGACAAGCTGAAGCGGCGTCACGATCCTCAGCAATGAGGGAGCAATGGAGAAGGGAGGTCGATTACAGTCGTAATAGTCGGAAAAATCTATAAAATAACCATTGATACAAAGATCAAAGCATAAAGACAGATTGAAATGCGTAACCTGGCGGAAGAGACCAGGAATAGAACCCAGTACCTCTGGATTACGGTCCATCGTGTCAACCAAACCAAGTCACCACCCCATCGCTAGGCGATGTAACTTATTGTTTCTTATGTTTCTTATATTGATCTTTGCATTGTTTATTTGAAGGGCTTAACCTTCAATCCCCTCTGCATGGGGTTCAATAATTTATCACGATATACATATTTCACGAATTAAGATAATTAGAAAAATAAAACACTATTTTATGAGATTCATACCGGTAACAATAGAATCGGGGAATATGATGATACACTGGCAATACGAAACGGATGGACAGAACACACCAATCTTAGCGCGATTACGTCAGAAGTGTCTCATGTCATTCCGGAGTACCATACGTTGTTTTCTAATACCATGACTTCGAACAAAAGCAACAGGCACGAAGCGGATCCGAGCCACAGTGAGTCTTGAGATCCTTTAAGTACGGAATCAAAAAAATACCACCATTTAACTACGGAACCCAATTTGTCCACAATGTATCCTTTGAAAGCTCTCAGCAGGGGAAATGAGCTCGCAGCATAATAGGATGGGGGCGTTTCTATCCACAGCTTAAAGCGTATTGTTGCGTTTTATTGTTCTACTTAACCTTAGGTCCCTCTCTTACTAGATATAAATGCACTGTCACATGGCAATACATCTTTTTTTGGCCTTTTTTTCTTGCCAGAGAAACTTAGGGATACGTTTATTTTGAGGTAAATCTGCCAGTTTTTTTGTTAATTTTCGGAAACGGCAGATCTCTACCTCAACGAGGGCATTCGCTTGTAATGTAACAATTGTGATTTCAGACGAGTGCCATTTTTATTTACGAGCGAGGAATGAGCGACTGAATAAATGATCACGACTCGGAAATCATTTTTCTCAAACATGCAATGAAATATTGTCTTTACGTTCCTTATATAATAGGCTTGAAAGTATCGCTTTTTGGGCGCAACAACTCGAGAGGACTGTAAAGGGATTTCATACTGCTTTTCAGGCCTAGGCCTGCAAACTTTTTTTTTGTTTCAACAACAAGGTCATTCACACAGCTGGCTGGTTTGACAAAAAGCAGATTTTGTTTTTAAAGGTTGGTTTTTTTTTTATGTCATAGGGGGCAAACGAGCAAACGTATCGCCTGATGGAAAGCGATTACCGTCGCCCATAAACACCTGCAACACCAGAGGAGTCACAAGTGCTTGCCTACCCGGAGGACGAAGATAGAATGCCTCTATGCTACACTAAAATGGTGGTTGTTACACTAAAATGTCCTATTTGTCAATTAATAAAATGTTGTTCTTTGAAGTATATTTTTTTATTTCATTGTATGTTTGAGAAAAGCACTATACATGCCTCGTCGTGAAAACGGATTCCCGGCCTCGTATCTATCCGGCGTCGCTCGCACGCTCGCTCGGCCGTATACACCTACTTGGCTGGAAATCCTCATTTTCCCGGCCTCTGATGTAATGTACTATTTACACACACTTTATACAAAATTTTATTATGTTTCGTCCGGGTAAAAATACTTACAAAGAGTTTTTTTTTTAATCATATAACCACTGCGTCTAGCTGTCAAACAGAATAAAAAAAAAGTAAGGCACTAGTGCAGAAAACTAGTAATTTACGCACAGTTTGGCTGCTTAGAAAAAACTCTTTTCGAGCACATGCACTGTAATAAATGATCCCTCCTTTAAACTAAGTAAGACCCTATCCCTTATAATATGCCTTATTTATTCACCAATGAGTATGCCGACGCTCAGGCGTGGGGCGGGTCGTTATTTTTACCAGTCCCCGAGATCAGTATTTGCATTATTGTGCTATTTATAGAACTGGTTCAAGCGAAAGGGTCTATGTAGAATCTTTGCATTGCCAAGTACTGATACGTATGTAAAGTTTGACCAATAGTCGGAGAGTTGGTAGTTATTGGTCAAACTAGACGACGCGGTTGGCGCAGTTTGCACCTGCCTACTGAGCCGGCGGTCCTGGGTTCGAATCCCGGCCAGGGCAAATATTTGTGTGATGAACTCGAATATTTGTGCTTGGGTCATGGATAGGTATTATAAGTATTTAAGTAAGTATTTATCTATAAAAGTATGTTTATCGGCGTATAGTGTCCTTAACACAAGCCTACTAGAGCTTACTGTGGGACTAGATCGATTTGTGTCTGGTTGTCAGATATTTATTTATTTATTGAATTCCACCTAATCCATATCCTCTTCTACACAAACCATCCATCTTTCCTTTGGTCTTCCTCGTCTACAATGCCATGCTGAATGCTCAACTGTTTTATACAGAACAATAAATAAGTCTTTATAATAATATATTTTAACATGTGAACATTAATTACAGCTGTCACCTTGCGCGTACGCACTATCGCGAGGTCGCACGCTGTTAATCATATGTAACACTGTCCGTTTGTCTGTGGTGATAAATGACGATAATGTCAACGGTTAAAGTACAGTCACAGTCAATAACATGAGAGTGTTCAGTTGGCCGCCGCGACTGATCGGAGCTCCTGATGATGAATCGCGTACCGAATCGAAACATCTATACTATTATAACATTCTAGATTTGTAGAAGGGTCATGATTTCAGGAAAAATCTTAATAGCGTGATGCAGGATCGTCATTTGTTTTGTATGGGTGCGCGGCGCCGTGCCAGTCTGGCGTCATCTGTAGGTCATAATTTCCTTTATCCTCAATTTCGGTACAGGGATGTCAGAGATAGCTGGACATCCAAAAATGGCTATAGGATACTTTTTATCCCACTACTACGAAGTTGCGGGCATCTAGTGTCTAATATCAGCGTGAATAAAAATAATAACAGTTACTTTTTAGGCACGAGACCACTACGTACAAGAGTACTCCCATTGTTGGAGCCACTTAGACAATTTAAAAAGTGCCCGCACGTACTAAACTTGGCAAACATACACAAGCACCTACATTCACACTTAATTTTATTAATTTCAAGGTCCATTTTCGTTCAGCACAGCGTTTGCGTGTATTCAGAACTTTATAAACAACCACGATTTTGTACTTTAGTTTCTATAAATTTAGGATCATTTTAGTTTAGTCTGTGTTTTAAGTGAATTTCCTTCTTAGGCTCAATTGCAGGAAGCTACAGAAGAGTGTCGTTTTGAAAAGTGTGCGTTGTTTAGACAATGGGGACTTTACCCTATTAAATAAAGGGTGTAATTTAGGACAATATGATTGCAAGGAGTGGAAAAAAGACGGGTGTTATAAGTGTATTTATATTTTACTATAGTATTCAATTTTAATTAACTATGTCAGACGTATTTAACGTAAGTTTGGAAAGCGAGTTTTTCTCGTTGTCGTCTTCAAGCCTTTATGACTCTTTTAGTGATGTCTCGGATATGCCCGATTTATGTGATCGGCTTCATTGTACTTTCGCCTCTTGTAAGAAACAATTCAATGCAGTTCACATCAGTGCGCAAAGTGTGCCGGCACACTATTCGGACCTATTAGCCACTTTTGGTTCGTGCAACATTGATGCCATACTCATTTCAGAATCGTGGCTTAAACCTTCATTACCCTCCACTCTCTATCCCCTGCCAGGTTACCGTCTCATACGCAATGACAGGGCAGGCACTAGCGATGGCGGGTCCGGTGTTATTCGGGGGGGTGGTGTTGCCATTTACTTAAAATCCGATCTAACCTGTCACATTGTCGCTCAGTCACCTAATCTTGTGTTGAACTCTCCTGAGTATCTTTTTCTCGAAGTTTCCTTGCATCACACTAAAGTTCTTCTTGGTGTTTTTTATAGCCCTTCCTCTCAAATTAATTATTTTGATATTCTTGAGAAAACTTTGGTCGATCTTAGCCCACAGTTTGATCACCGCATTATCATGGGCGACTTCAACACGTGCCTCCTTAAAGAAGATCTTCGTTCCCGAAAACTTCAGTCACTTGCGACTTCTCTTAATCTTAGTATTCTGCCTCTTGGTCCTACTCACTTTCCTCACAATGGTCCCCCTTCGCTTTTAGATCTTGTCTTCACATCTTCTCCAGATTTAATATCTTTTCACGGTCAATTTAATGCTGCTGCCTTCTCTTGTCACGACCTTATCTTTGCCTCTTTTAAAATTCGACCTCCCAAGCAGAGACATAAAATTATATTACGCCGTAACCTTCGTGGAATTGATCTGCAGGCGTTTCATGATGAGCTTTGCTGTGTTGACTGGAATAGCATCGAGATTCTTGACAACATAGACCATAAGTTGGAGGCTTTCAATGCCATATTGCTTGCAATTTTTGATAAGCATGCTCCGTTAAGGCCGATGCGTGTCAAACATCTCCCTGCGCCTTGGCTTACATCCGACATACGGGCATTTATGGCTAAGCGTAATAGGGCTCGCCTTAAATTAAGATCTCAACCTTCGGAGGAAAATCGGTTGAAATATGTTGCGCTACGAAATCGTTGCAATAGAGTTTGTCGCGATGCAAGGCGGAGGTATATCCATGAGTCTATCGAAGACTGTCCTCCGGCGAAACTCTGGAAATTTTTGAAGTCTCTTGGGGTGGGCAAATCTTCGCACTCTTCTGCCGGTAATATGGATCTGGATGCCGTCAATAATTTTTTTAGTACCTCTCCAGTTACTCTAGATCCTTCTGTCAAGCAACTTACGCTTACTTCAATTCTCAATACCCAACCTCCTGACTCATCCACCTTTGAGTTTGGTGTCATTTCCCCGCAAGAAGTTATGGCCATTTTTAAGAAAATTAAGACGAAGGCCATTGGTGACGATAACCTTAGTTTAGACATGCTCGTGCTCGTGGTAGATTTTATCGCTCCCATCCTCTCAAGCATTCTGAATTTTTCCTTTTCCTCTGGTACCTTTCCCGCTATCTGGAAATACGCACAAGTTATCCCACTTCCCAAAACCTCTAATCCTATTAATGTTTCACAGTACCGTCCTATTTCGATTCTCCCTGTGTTGTCCAAAATAATTGAACATTTTGTCAATCGTCGCCTCCTTTCTCATCTCAACAGGCACAATATGTTCAATCCATTGCAGTCTGGTTTTCGGCCCGGGCATAGCACAGTCACTGCCCTGGTTAAAGTCACCGATGACATTCGTCTTAACATTGAGAATAAAAAGCTCACTCTTCTTGTCCTATTGGACTTCAGTAGTGCCTTCAATACCGTGGACTATGACATCCTCTTAGGGATACTCCGCACTCTGAACATCTCTTGCACTGCTTTAGCGTGGTTCAGAGAGTACCTTTTTGGAAGGCGCCAGCGGGTCAGAGTGGACGACAAGGTTTCCCAGTGGAGCGAACTTACCGCTGGTGTCCCACAGGGAGGTATTCTCTCGCCACTTCTGTTCTCCATTTTTATTGACGGCATAACTAGGTCGTTAAAGTCTAGCTACCATCTATATGCAGATGATTTACAAATTTATGCTGAGGCCAGCCTGGAGGATTTTCCTTTGCTAGTTAATAAAATCAATAGAGACTTAGATTCTATCCAACTTTGGGCCTCTAAATTTGGGTTAAAGATTAATGCTAAGAAATCGCAAGCAATAGTCATTGGAAGTCCACATTTTATTACCAAATTTGCAGACCTGGTGGTGCCAGATATCATTTTTGATGGAACTATAATTCCCCTCTCCTCTACGGTAAAAAATCTGGGCATCATCATGGACCAAACACTCTCATGGTCAGCGCACATAGCTGAGGTCAGCAGGAAACTATTTGCATCACTTCATTCTTTGAGGCGTATGCAGAATTTTCTTCCCATTCATACAAAAATATCTCTCGCTAGTTCTCTTTTACTTCCTCTACTTGATTATGGTGACATTGTATTCCTCGACCTTAAGGAAGACTTGCTTGACAAGCTTGAGCGCCTGCAGAACGTTTGCATTAGGTACATTTTCGGTCTTAAAAAATATGATCATATCTCGCAACACCGTACGCAACTCGGTTGGCTCCCGATACGCCGTCGTAGGGATGTGCATGTCTTGTCACTGCTCTACAATGTCTTGTTCAATCCTTCCTCACCTCTGTATCTCTCCGAAAGATTCTCCTATATGGCGGCTGGCAGTGGTCACCGCTTGCGTTCGAGCGCCAATCTCGCTCTCGCCTTCCCGTCCAATAAGTCACGCTCTTACAGTAAATCTTTTACAGTTCACTCTGTAAAATTGTGGAACTCATTACCGGTGCCCGTCAGGCAATCGCAATCCGTGGCATCGTTTAAGGAAAAGTTAAAAAGGTTATGGCTTCTAGACCCCTAATTTCGTCGAGTGCTGTATTTTTTGTAAAATTGAATACTTATTATTTTATTTATTATTATATATTTATTTGTTTGTTTTATATTATAATATTTATATTCATAATGTGTAAGTTTATGTAGGTATATTTAAATTTTGTCTCTTTTTTGCGTAAGCCTTTAGTGTCTCTGTGCATTTTTAATAGTTTTGCCTATCTTCTTGGATCTTCTCTGTTCTCTCTCATTTGCTCAAAGGTTAACTGGAAGAAATCCCTTACAGGGATAAGTTCGCCTTTGTACATATCATTAGTTTAATGTCTTTATAATTATATTTTAATGTACAATAAAGAGTTTACATACATACATACATAAGTTTAACATGTGTATTTGTGTGTCTGTCTGTGGCATGGTAGCTCCCAAACGGTTGGACCAATTTGAGTACGGTTTGTTGTAATCGAAAGACTTGTCTGTCGAGATGGTTCTTAGCTATGTTTGGTGGACATAGGACCAGTAATTTCCAAGATATTTAATTCCCTGTACCATAATTTATTTGTTACAAAAACACAACATTTTTGGAAATATTCTTTAAAACCAAAAACGTTCAAGTAATGTATGAACTTTTACTTGTCCAAATCTTGACTTTCCACTTTTACATATTCCCATACCCCGCGCTATGTCTTCATTCGGCAACAATGGTACCTAGTATGGCCGTAAGTTCGATCATACATTTGTAGCTTTTTTGCTCTTGACTTGACCAATAGTAAAAGCAGCCTTTTAGTTGAATGTCAGGGAAAACTTCTGTCAACGCATTGATGGCTGCTAATTCAGAGTCACAATGAAATGTATTAGGACCAATTTGGTAGCGTCGATTTCATTAAGTTGAATAAGGTCTCGTATATTTTCTGTTGCTTATTTGGCATTAAAGTAGTAATGTTGATCAAATAAACGTTTACCAACTGATTGCGCTCTGTATGGTTGGCGCCGCGCACCCATTCAAATCCTACATCGCAAACTGATTGTAAATACAATAAAATATTTCATATTAAAGCCTCACCTTTGCAAAGAGTTGTAATCGTATCAGAACCGTTATAAAATCATCTGACCATCACGTTTTGACAAAGGCCCGCCACAAAAGACCTCTACTCCCACATTCGCATGAATATTTACCAGCACTCGACATCTGACGGGCGTGCCTGGACATTAAGCTGTTTGCCTACATGTGTAAAAATTTACCATTATTTTAGCAAAAGCTTTTTGCTAAAATAATGGTACATTTGAGCTTTGTATTTTTTGGAAGTCTTTGATCTCTTTGTATAGCCGAGGAAATAAACAGCTGACTGGACAGATGGGTACTTACGTATTTATCGAGTTACTCTGGGATAATCTGTGGACATTGCTGCAGTAAGAATGGGCATTTCTATTACGATGGATACTTTGGAAAATAGGATGCCTGGACTGTGTGACGCGGTTATCAAAAGTAAAGGTGATGTAGTTAAACACATCACGAACCTAGATTCAGTACACCTTGATGCAAAACGGGTTTACTCATATCGTAGAAGTCGAATATCGCTCGACATGTTTCGAATCGGTACGCGATTCATCATCAGGAGAGCCGATCGCTCGCGGCGGCCGAACGACCACGGTTGAATTCCACGACGTGAGTAAAGCCGTTTTTTATTTTATTATTTTTTGAATTATAAGCGTACCCATACGAGGGTTATATTAACTTTCCGCTCGAGACCTTGCACTTACAAATCGAGGTCTCGGGACCACCGGAACAGCTTCCGCCCACGCTGCAGCCGGCAGCGTATGGTTAGCAGCACTAGGTGACTTGCGCAGTATTTACTAAACTGTGAGAAAGTACAATGCAATACAAAACGCTTTATTTTCATAAATATTGACACAAAGGTGAAATGCCTGTAGACTGAGATTGCTTTAATTTGTTTCACAGAGTTCTCTTTACAGAGTTCCCAGCCACCTTCCAGCTCCATCGTCAGACCAAGTCTATTGTTCCATATTATTCTATTGTCATCAAAGTAGGAATGCAAAATGTCAGCTTAATCGGTTGAAGATATCTGCTTCAAAATTGAGTTGCAAAATTCCACCCGAACAAACATAACAAGCTACATACATGTGGGGACGGGGCTGGTGAAAGGCACTAGTTGCTCACGTCGTTTATTTACAATATATAAGGTAAACGTCCTAGTGCTCGACACGCTAATGCCTAATAGTCGACACCATGCTGTCACCTCTATTGCTAATGACATAACATTCAAGATGGCAACTATCGGGACAGTGTCGAGCACGGGGACGCTAACCTTACATCTTTATTACAAAATGTCGTCCATCCTCGGCTAAATCATTCAATCGTCTGACTCTCCGTCATACCTTAAATCTAACACATTCCTTATTTCATTATATTTCGAACTAGCATTCATTGGACCAGCCAGGTCCTTATACTCTACCAGTACTAATCCCACATACATTGATGGTTAAATAAAAGCTTGTAAAAAGGAATAGCTATAGTCGCCGTAGTCAGGGAAACATCTCAGCCAAAACACGTAGGTATAGAGACTACGTGAACTTTCATAGCTGACATCGGGGTCAACGTGAAAGGACGTATTGAGCTTTCTAGAGCCTGAAAGCTTGCAATGAAATCTTGACCATCAGCCTTATCAATGGCTTGCTAAAACTATATGCTTACTATGACATGTCTAGCTTTCTTGTGAAAAGTAAAAGATCATGTACGCGGCTGATAGAAAACCCGCCTGTAATTTTATATTTCACATTCAGTAGAAGGTTCTAGCAACTTCGTTCTCGTATTGTATAAAACCTTAATTTAAATAACTTATAATGCAATTTAAAAAAAGGGTCATAAAAAGAATACCCCATCTAAGAGGCCCACCTGCCCAGTATGCTGGCGGCGTTACATCTTTGTATAGTCAGAGACTCTGGCAGAGGTGAGCGCCAGCTCTCCCGCGTCGATCTACCCTTCGACAAGGCCTTCATGTGCATTCTCATGTCAGCCGACCATGGGCCCAATGTCTCGACATTACATTCATAGTTGTTAAGTAACGACGAGTATTTGCGGCCCTTCATAATTCAGATGTCTAGTTACGCCTGTACCTGTACCAAAATTGATTCATATCCGTGATGAGAAGAAACAGACAATTACCAAGAGATAACGATGCATAGAACTATTTTTCAATAATTTTATAATTGTAGTTATGTAAGATACAACCTGAGACCCCAGCGTGCAGCTCTTCCCCCTTCATCGATAGGCGCAACATTTATTTGTCAATTATGCGGCCGCGGCTGTCGCTTTCGTATCGGGCTATCCAGCCATCTTCGTAAATGCCGCACTTTATTAGACGCTGCTTAACTTATCTGTTATAGATGTAAAAGGCCAATGGTGATGAAGATAGTACAAAAGTTTATAGCTAATGAAGTGTTTCCATTGTTTCAGAGCACCACGGTCCCAGCACCAGAACCCTTGTGATATGCAGTCCGCAGCGTTCCTGTAGCGTAACGTCAATTACCAAAGCGCCGTAGAAACCTCTAGGAGATATATTTTTAACCAAAGCTAGCGTAAGATGTCGAATCACATGCCAATCTATAGTCAGGTACGTGCCAAATTGTTTAAATCTTCAAGTCAAAATATTCTTTATTCAAGTAGGCCTAGCTACAAGAACTTTCGAATCCTCAGTTACAGAGCAATTTATTGATAAACTTATGTTCAATCAAATCCGACATTGTCATGTTAATGTCAGGGAAACATTTCACTTCCCCGAATTTCATTTGTCATAAATGTATCACTTGCCATAAAGGGGATTCCTCTTGTCGTACCAAGATTTACAAAATCAGAAGGGGGATACACTGGCATTAGGTTTTCATTCTTTTGGCTCGCCCCTTAGACGGTTTTTAGGGTTCCGTAGCCAAATGGCAAAAAACGGAACCCTTATAGATTCGTCATGTCTGTCTGTCCGTCTGGCCGTCTGTCCGTCTGTCCGTCTGTCTGTCCGTCCGTATGTCACAGCCATTTTTTTCCGAAACTATAAGAGCTATACTGTTGAAACTTGGTAGGTAGATGTATTCTGTGAACCGCATTAAGATTTTGATGCAAAAATAAGATAATAATAATAAATATTGGGGGCTCCCCATACTTAGAACAGAAACTCAAAAAATTTTTTTTCATCAAACACATACGTGTGGGGTATCTATGGATAGGTCTTCAAAAATGATATTGAGGTTTCTAAAACATTTTTTTTCTAAACCGAATAGTTTGCGTGACAGACGCCTCCAAAGTGGAAAAAAGTTGGTCCCCCCCCCTCTAACTTCTAAAATAAGAAATATAAAAATCTAAAAAAACATATGATGTACATTACTATAAAAACTACCAACGAAAATTGTTTTGAACGAGATCTAGTAAGTAGTTTTTTTAATACCTAACTTTGCACCTAATTTATATGGGGCGCTATACATACCAGGTGCAAACTTAACTATGCAGGACGACGCGCAAGTGAACAAATCGTTGTCAGAGTCAAATCTCAACCGACTAGGCGATCATGATATGGTAACGCCGCCCAATAATGTTCACTCACGCAATAAGCGTAAACGGGACAACGAGCTTGCGAGCGAGTTCTCCGAGTTTAAGGACGACATAAAAAATATGATGATGGCCTTGATGGAGACGCAACTTCGGGAAATACGGAAAAATTCGGAAACTTTAAAAGAAATTCAAACCACAAATCGGAACATTGAAAATTCAGTCGAATTTTTATCAGCGCAAAACGAGGAATTGAACAAAAAAATTGCACGATTGGAAAAACAATCCGCAGAGGACAAGCAGCGTATCATCATGCTAGAGGACAAGGTAGAAGAGCTACATAAAAATAGTAGGAAATCGAATTTCGAAATTAAAAATGTACCCAAAAAAAAAGACGAGTCTAGAACCGACCTAATAGACATGGTATTAAACCTGTCAAAATCCATAAACTGTCCAATTACAAAGGCTGACATCAAGGATGTCTATAGGGTCCGAGCTAAACAAGATGGTACCCAGGCTACACCGATTGTGGTAGAGACCGCCTCCACCATTTTGAAAAATGACACCTTGAAGATGTGTAAGGCGTTTAACACCACACACAGTGAAAAGTTACGTGCTAAGCATCTGGGTCTTACAATTGCCGAGGACACACACATATATGTTTCGGAACAGTTAACACCAAAGGCATCCAGACTCCATTTTCTGGCCCGCGAGCTCAAGCGACAAAAATTATTTAAGTTCTGCTGGACCGCTTACGGTAATGTTTACCTGAAACGAGAAGACGGATCGGAAGCGCTCCTTATAACAAGTAAGTCTCAAATCGCGTGTCTCTCTAAAACGAGCTGACTCTATGTTATCCTAATGTTAAATTTAAGCTCGCTACTTGTTACATATACTATAATGTACTCAAACAATACTTTACAAATGTTCACAATATTTTATACAATTCACTTACAATCTCACAAAACTCAGTACACACATGAACACTATAAAACTTTTACATTTTGTACATATAATATTATGACACAATACCTCAACACTAAATGTGATAAGCTACTGCCTGTGTATATACGAATCAATATATCACGTGGAACCGCCAAACGCCAAGCACATTCAAGAACCGACTCGTTAAGTCGATTGTGGCAATTAATATTGCTCACTTTCGTTAAGTTAAAACAAATTAGCCACTGTTTCTCAAACCTCCAACATTCTTTTAGTAATAATGATCTGTAACTCAAATATTTTAAATGAATTAGACGACAGTGAAGTTGCAATTTCTGTACAGTGTGACCTTCAGGATCTCAAGAAACACATAACCGTCTCTGACTCGAACTTAACCATCGTGTCCCAAAATATCAGAAGTATTTATAGTAACTTTAACGATTTTCTAGTAAACCTATCGAAGCTGGACTTTGAGGTCGACATTTTAATTCTAACTGAGTGTCGTATAAACTCCAGTAAACCTATGCCCATCCTTAATAACTATCTCTGTTTTTCGACTAGTAATAACCAAAATCAAAACGATGGAGTAGTAACATATGTAAAAACTGACATAAATGCAACACTGCAAGAAATCAATATTGAACAATCAACTTGTATCCAAATTAAAACCTCCAATAGTATTATTCTCGGTATATATAGATCGCCCTCTAACCATAATGCCCAAAATTTTATTAACTCTTTAAATAGCTACCTTGAGACTAATAAATCACCTAACATAATAATAACGGGTGATCTTAACATAAACCTCTGTCCACGAGAAAACGAGACAGCCATCGAAAATCTAAACAGACAAAAATATTTAAATATGCTCTCCATACATGGTATACTTCCAGGCCACACTTTACCTACCAGGCTATCAACTTGTCTGGATCATTTCATGATAAAAATAAACACATCAAATTCTTCCGCCTTCTGTGCTGTATTAAATACTACAATAACGGATCATTTGTCAATTTTACTATCCGTAACGAATAATAAGCCACAGGAACATACTCCAAAAAAAATTATAACTTTCAACTATGAAACCGCATCTAAAAAACTAATGGAAAAAAACCTTGAACTCCTTCTCTTCAGTAATGATCCTAATTTTGTTGTTGAACAACTATTATATAAGTTAAATCAGTCCCTAGAAGAAAGCAAAAGCATTAAATATATGCCAAGAAGTCAGCGGTGTATTAAACCATGGATAACACCCGGTATACTCCGCTGCATAAATAACCGTAATAGAATGCAGATGAATGTCCGTTTAGACCCATCTAATGAGATTCTGAAAGTCACGTATAAACGTTATCGCAACTTTTGTAATAATTTAATAAAAAAATTAAAACGCAACTACGAAAGTAAACTGTTGGAAAACGCAGCCAATAATTCAAAAAAGCTTTGGAAAACGTTAAAAGAAATAACCTTTTACAAATCCACCAAAACCTCAAATCTCGAACTATTAAACATCAAATCATCACCAGAAGAGTCAGTCCAGTCTGTTAACACCTTCTTTGCTGGCATAGGCAAGTCACTAGCAGAGGATATTATTAATAACGACTCAAGGCGTTCTGAAGAGCAAGAAATGTTACATTACTTGAATGACGCCACCACTCCTACATCTCAAATGTCATCATTTGTTCTTCTGGACACAGACCCCCGGGAGGTTTGTGACATTGTCATGGGCCTGAGACCGGACAGTGCCCCAGGGGTGGATGGGATAACAACGAAATTTCTCAAACTAGTCATAGGATTGATTGCACCTGTAGTAAGTCACCTAGCTAACCTCTGCTTTGAGAAAGGTGTTTTCCCAACGCCACTTAAACAATCTATAGTTACACCAGTTCATAAGAGTGGGGAGAGAGACAATGTAAATAATTATAGGCCTAGATAGGCTGAGATCAGTTTTACCAGCTATATCGAAAATTTTGGAAAAATTAATAAATAGCCGACTCATTTCGTACCTCAATAAGTTTAAGATTTTATCTGATCGACAATTTGGTTTTCGACAATCAAGATCCACCGAAGATGCAATATTAGCGCTTACTTCTTTAATAGCTGGTAATACTGATAAAGGTAATAAGTGTCTAGCGGTGTTCTTAGACCTCAAAAAGGCATTTGATACAGTCTCTTTTCCCATTCTTGAACGCAAGTTGGAAATGATTGGCATAAGAGGAAGCCCATTACGGCTGCTGAGTGACTACCTGCATGGACGATCTCAAAGGGTAAAGATCGGTGACTTCACAAGCCAAGAGGCTAGTATAACATTTGGCGTCCCCCAAGGGAGTGTACTGGGGCCTACGTTGTTGGAGGATAAAGAATTCCTTTTCTCCTAAATCCTCCTTGATTTTTTTTTTTTGCGGTGCACGTTACTTGCGCCTTTTCAGACGCGATATGCTTAAATTTTTTTTTTTGGACTGTAATTTCGGTTCAGAGCTGTACCTAGACTAATGATACTTCAGCATGTAACCACTTAAACACATACAGGAATGGGCCTGCTATTGGATTAGAGAAGTACGACGTATAGCAAGCCGTTGGAAAGGAAACTCATGCACTGACCTGAAGAAACTCCTTGTGGTGTGCTACGGAGACCAGCTCGCACACGTGCCTTGAAGAATTTGGGGGCCCCCTTTGCACTATCACTCCACCAGTGACCAAGGTCCTTCTGCTTGATGCTAACACTTATTCACACACACATTTCGCAAGAAATAGTGAATTAAAACCGAGATTAAAATGGATTTATTACAGGCGTTTGCGCAGGGTGTCCGCCATCAACCGGCGGTTTTGTCTATCTAAGTTTTTCCCACAGAGGGCGCGGCGCAAGCGCATATTGCACTCTGGGTGCGACAGAGCGCACACGATACATGAGTTGTGCATGAAGAAATAGGACAGAAGGAGGGATCGTTAAGTGGTTACATTGCATCAAATTTTAATTTAATAATGAAAGAAACGGAACATAAAAATAAACGAAATCCAACATCCCCCCGGGCTTGAAGGATTCCCTTCAAAAAAAAAGAAAGAAAAACTAAATTTAATCTAACAAGAAGCAAATAAGACTATCATTAAGTACTTTATGCTTGATATATTTAACTTAAACTTATAGGAATAAATATTAAACTAGTTAGTAGCAACTCTACTGCGTAGGCAGCGGGCATAGCCGTACAACGGGTCGTTGCAGCTTGCCGCTGCGCGTCTGAACCTCCGCAACGCGTACAACTCCGTCACGTCCAGGAAAAATAGCAGTGACAACACCGAGCGGCCACTGAAGAGGCGGCGCATTGTCTACCTTTATCAGAACTACAGTTCCTGGAGCTAGCGGGTTGGAGGGTGTATTCCATTTTTCTCGACTTTGCAAAGTATGGAGATACTCTGTTCGAAAGCGCTTCCAAAAGGATTGAACGAGCGAGTCCAACAAAGAGAACCGAGATAACATATTAGTTCGTTCGTGACTTAAAGCGGCCGCGGGCAAAAGTGGCAAGGGTACGGTTGATATGAAATGAGCAGGTGTAAGCGCGGCCGGTTCCGCCGGATCAGAACTCAATGCGTAAAGCGGGCGGCTGTTGAGGATTGCCTCAATCTGATTGAGCACTGTAAGTAACTCTTCATATGTTAGAATTTGTTTTCCTATGACACGATGAAGATGAGTCTTGAATGATTTAATATTACCCTCCCAGATTCCCCCAAAATGTGGCGCGTTAGGAGGATTCAACTTCCAAGTTATACGGTCTTTCAAGAGTTCTTCTTGGAATGTTTTAAAATAATCTTCGGTCCGAAGAAAAGAGTGAAGCTCGTTTAAATAAGCTTTAGAAGCTACAAAGTTAGTACCCTGATCGCTATAAAGAACCTTAACCGGACCACGTCGTGCAATAAACCGCTTGAATGCGTTTAAAAACGATTCGGAACTCAAAGACGAAGCGAGCTCGGTATGAACGGCTTTGGTCACCAGACAGATAAATACACATAGCCACGTCTTTTGGCTGTGTGCTCCACGTTTTCTGACCATGGTGATGTGGAACGGACCGGCATAATCGACGCCAGTGTGTGTGAAGGCTTTACTTTGCTCAACACGACATTCTGGAAGGTCAGCCATTGCAGGAAAAGTACCAACTGGTTTAGCGCGGAAACAATCATTGCATTTATGAAAGCGCTGCCGTATAATTCGGCGCGCGGAAAGGATCCAATATTTTTCCCTCAGAATTGACAGCAAGAGTTGGGGGCCGGCGTGTAAGTTTTCACGATGAGAAAAGTCGATTAAAAGTTCAACTATGTGCCCATTTTTGGGTAGTAGTGCAGGATGTTTGTTACAGAAGCTAAGAGACGAATTTCCTAGCCGGCCTCCTACTCGCAGGACGTTGTCAACAATAAAGGGGAATAGTTTGCGTAAAGAGGGTGAGCAAACCCTTCCGCATTGGATATTGCGAATATCGTCAGCAAACGCGACTTGCTGAACAATCTTGACCACCAGCAACTCAGCTGCATCGAGGTCCGCAGCAGTAATTTCACGGGAGCGAGGAATTTTATTAAGAAACTTCAAAACAATCGCGACGGTTTTGAGAAATCGATGCCATGACGAGAACCTCTTGCTCAACTCTAAGAGCCAGTGCTCATTGCTACTGTTATTAGCAGTGACAAGAGCTGTGGATTTTTCCTCTGGCAGCTTCGCAGACGACGAAGGCGAGAAATTGGTTACAGGCCAGTCCTTAATCGGTAACGACGCCCAAGGAGGACCTTGGAACCAGAGATCATGATCCTTTAAGCGAGAAGGTAAGAGCCCACGCGAAAGACTGTCAGCGGGGTTCTGAGACCCAGGTACATGATAGAAATGTTCTGAGGCGAAATTGTTCTGACACTGAGCTATACGATTAGCCACAAAGGTATCGAACTTGTGAGGTGACGAATGCACCCAGCAAAGCGCGACCTCAGAGTCAGAGAAAGCGTAAATATTGTCCACTGGATGGCGTTGTGAGAGAGAGTCGTGAACGACACGAAGCAGGTTCGACATTAAAACGATGGCGCAGAGTTCAAGCCTGGCCACAGTCACCGTCTTCACTGGTGCGACCTTGGATTTGGAGCAAATTAAGCGAACGATAGGATCGCGATTATCGTTTGTGACGTGCGCGTAAATAACGCAGCCGTAGGCTTTCTCGCTAGCGTCAGCAAAAGCTAAAAGCGTTAGCTTTGAATTTGCTTCAACACCCAAGTGCCGCGGAAACCTGAAAGTCGACATCAAAGGAAGCTCGCTTACCAACTGGTGCCACAAGTTTAAAATGTGAGGGGGCGGCAGAACGTCCCAGTCCAATTGCAACAGCCACAGTTCCTTGATTAGAAGCTTAGAGTAGAGTACGACCGGGCCTACAAGACCGAGTACGTCATACAAGCGGGCGGTGGCAGAAAGAATAGCACGCTTTGTGCCAATAAGCTGCGGAGGTGAGACGGTGAAAACAAACTCGTCAGAGCTAGGAAGCCATTTGAGGCCTAAGATCTTTAGAGAGTCGCTGTCATTGAAAGAGATGGAGTCTGACTGGCGGTGCGTTGTGGGAATGTGCTCTAGCAGCTGCGGGGAGTTGCTAGTCCATTTCACTAAATCGAACCCACCAGCCTTGAAGAGGCTGATTAACTGGGTCGCTGTCGTAACTGCTTCCTCGGATGAAGAAGCAGAAGAAGCTAAATCGTCCATGTAAACGTCTCTTTCAATAACGGCGGCAGCGAGGGGGTACCTTTCGCGCTCGTCGTCGGCGAGCTGGCGAAGCGTGCGCAATGCAAGAAAAGCTGAAGACCTGAGGCCAAACGCAACGCGGTTAAAGCAATACGCGTCCAAGGAGTCCTCAGGAGAGAAGCGGTATAAAATTCGTTGAAAGGAACGGTGCGAGGGATGTACTTCTATGCACAAGTACATCTGACGAACGTCAGCGAAAAAACATATGCGGAAAATGCGAACATTTAAAAGAATGTGAAAAATGTCTGACTGCAAATTACACCCTGTATGAAGGATGTCATTAAGAGATAGACCGTTGTCAGTTTTGCAACTCGCATCCAGAACAATACGCAACTTTGTCGAAGACTTGTCGTTGCGAATGACAGGATGATGCGGCAGGTAAAAACCTGGAGCGTGGTGTTCTTTAGGTGGAACGAGAGAAATAATGCCTTTCTGTAGGTAGTCACGAATGACTTCGTCATAACTTTCGCGAAGCTGCGGGTTTTTCGATAATTTACTTTCAAGCATAAGGAATCTCTTTTTCGCGGTTAAGAAAGAATTTCCTAAAGCGTCAGGACTTTGTTTAAACGGCAGGTCAACTGCGTAAGAACCATTATCGTTACGCGTCGTAGTTGACGTAAATATCTGCTCACACTCCTGATCGTCAGGGCTCAAAAACTTTTTTGAAGGAAGTTCTTCCAAGTTCCAAAATTTTTGCAAACTTATATTTAACGGTTCGTGGGTGAACGCACAGAACGCGCGCGTAGTTTTAGGTGGGGCGGCTGTATTAACGTCTCCCAATATTATATATCCGAGCGTTGTTTTTAAAGCCCAAGGCGAGTCGGCATATCGAATTTTGTCAGAACATAAAATTTCGCAGAAAAGATTGACACCTAGGAGCATGTCAATCGACCCAGGCTCATTAAAACTATCGTCTGCCAGATGTAAGTTTTTAAAGCAGTCTAACTCGGCCAAATCAACGCGCGCGTCAGGTAAGTTTGACGTAATATTTTCAACGACAAACGGCTGAATGGAGTAAATATCGTTATTACTTTCGTCAAAACGAGAAACAAATTTAGCCGAAGATATTCCGCGTATTTTTTGCGTAACGCCTCCAATTCCTTGAACTTGTGTAAAACGATGTTGCTTAATAATCGGCAGCGACAACCGTTTGCAACACGCAAGAGTAATGTAGTCACTTTGCGATCCCGGGTCAACAAGTACACGAACGTCATGATATTTACCGCTAATATCGCAAAGTTTAATTTTTGCAGTACCTAACAATGTTGTTTTATTATGAGTAGAATCATTCAAAACATTCCCGGCAGAAAGATGATTTAATGTTGAAGTAGGCTGCAAATAGCTATTAACCTGTCTCGACGACGACGCGGCGTTATCAGTTTCTTTTGTTAAGTTTAGGGCGCGGTTTGGTTCACAAGCGGGAGCGGAAATCTCATTATTAGTCTCGGTAGTGACGTAATTATGCGATTTATTACCTTGTTTATGTTGAGAATCGAAATGCAATAAAGTATGGTGTCGTGCGGCACAAATATTGCAATTTCGCTGCGAAGTGCAGGCGGAAAATTTGTGTTTAAAACTAAGGCAGTTGTTACAAATTGAATTTGTTTTCACAAAATTAAATCTTTCATGAGGAGTCATCTTGGAGAACATTGAACATTGATATAAATGTTCGTGTTTATTAGTTTTACACAACAAACAATTAGCCGTGGATACAGGCTGCGTATTAACAAAAGTTTTTGTTGGATTATTTTTTGGAGTAGGTAAATTTTTAATAGTACTAGGACTAGGTTTGTTCTGATATGAAGACAAAGTTACCTTTGTGGTTGAACGCGATACTACTTTGGTTTGTTCCTTTATAAACTCGATAAAATTAGCGTAAGTGGGACAACTTTCTTTGCGATAAAACATTTCGAATAATTTGACTGTTTCGGAATCTAATTTTTGTAGCGCTATATGCAAAAACAAGAAATCCGCTAAATCTTCTAACTTTAACGCCTTCAACGCATTTACTGCAGCATCAAAATTACACAAAAACGAATCTAAGTTCACAGACGTGCCTGCTATGATCGGCTTAAAGTCCAATAGCTGATTAGCGTATCCCGCGGCTAGGGCGCGTTTATCCTCATATTTATCTACGAGCGCTTGCCATATGATTTCATAGTTTTCTCCCGTAGCCGGTAAGCCAGCGCAAATTGACCGCGCCTTATCCGTCAATTTGCCCACTAAAAATTGAACGCGTTCGCTATTCGTTAAGCGCGGATTGTTGTGTATGACACTCTTAAATTGTTCATAAAACAAAGGCCAATTACGAATTTGACCATCAAACGAAATCAATTCGAAAGATGGTAGTTTATGGTTTAACGTATACTGTTGCTCTGGGCGCTGTGAATCGCGAGCCCTTGCTGTTAATTCTGATTGAACTCGTTTTATTTGACAATACATCTCTTCAAATGATATCCAAGGTTGATAATTAACCGTGGCATTTGGTTTTAATTGTATTACGCGTGCATTGTATGAATCCAAAACGCGTTCGAAATCTGACCTTAATTGGTCAATATTTGCGACATTGTTAAAAAACGTTTCACGTTGTGATTCATCCTCACGCGCCTTAAGAGATAAGGTATATATATTTTGTAAACGCGTAAATAACGCATTACGCTTAGCTTCCAAGACAACTAGATCACTACGACTGGGTTCGCCTTGTGCTTCTTCCTTTGTGTCATTTTTCGACATCGTTAATTAAATGTGCGTTACGTATAAATATATGAATAACTCACAATAGAAGAGTACCTACTCGTACTGTTTAAATAATCAAGTGCAAATATAACGGCGGTGTAAAAATAACTGTTCGTCGACAAAGTCGGTTAAGAGATAGACAACTGCGCGCGGTTGGCGGACAAGCGAATATGTTATTAAATAAGTAAGCGGGTAGCCCGATATAAAGATACGGGCGCTGAAATGCAAGCGAGAAAAATGAAATATGTCGATAATTATGTTTATCACTTTAGATATTCGTCAGTATGAAACCACTTAATGCCGATTAGCGGGAAAGAAAGAAAGGATAAATTAGTTGACTGCGTAGCGGGGCGGAAAGATAAATAATGAAATCAAACTAATTTAAGTATAATAATCAAGCATAAGTTACTTTGTTCTAAATTTCATACAGAGAATGAAATGTATGTGAATTTATGTTATGAAATGTTGTTTAAGAATGTTTAGCAGCTATTTAAATACCAATAACTAGGTTGTAAATACTTAATCAAGGAATTAGTTATAAATAAAATAATTACGTGACTAAAATAAACTAAAAAAGGTGTAAAAAACTGTGCCCCCGCGGCATGGTCCCGAAGACGCTGGCAGCATTTCCTCGCTGAATAGCAATGCTAATGCGTTGTGCGAGGAAACTGCCAGATCTTCGGTCCCCAGTAGTTTCAATTAATCTTTTAGCGAGGTCTTTATAGAGTTTGTGGGCGCTGGGACCCCACGGACCTAAAGTCTCGACCCCGAAAGGAATAAAATTATATTCGGGGCCGAGACCTCTATACTTATTATGTTTTAATTGTAATAACTAGAACTATTGAGTGCGAAATGAAGTAAAATACTATGAATCCGGTTCGAAGGACCATAAATGGAGGATAAAGAATTCCTTTTCTCCTAAATCCTCCTTGATTTTTTTTTTTTGCGGTGCACGTTACTTGCGCCTTTTCAGACGCGATATGCTTAAATTTTTTTTTTTGGACTGTAATTTCGGTTCAGAGCTGTGATGCGGGGTATTAGTGGGACAAGTAAACAACGTGAATGCCGACAAAAGACTAACTTTATTAAAAATAAACACAATTTATAATTACAGTAAATAGCAAGATTAGCAATACTTATAACTAAACACCGTACATCTCCCACGGGAAACAGAAAAAAAAAAATTAAACATAGTTTTGTTTTTTTTTTTTTTTTTACATAGGAGTAAAGTAATACTTAGTTCTATTCTTATGAACTAACGTAGGTTTTCCATTTACCTCTATCTCTATGTTAGGTGAAAGATCTTTCAACACTTTATATGGACCTAAATATACACTATCTAACTTACTACCTACTTCATTTTTAACTAAAATTAAATCATTAGGTTGGTAGGTTACAGGGTTTTTAGAACAATCATATTTTTCTTTTCTTTTTAACTTTGATTTTAACAAGTTATCCCTGGCCTCCTTTTGAGACACTTGCAATCTATATTTTAATTCCCTAGGGTAGCTTTCATGATTGTACAAAGGTTCAACTACATCACCTAATAAGCTACTGGGAAGAGAGCATTTTCTACCATACACAAGTTCAAACGGCGTAAATTTAGTTTCGGTATGAACTGAGGTGTTAAATGAAAAACTCCAAAAGGGTAACCACGAGCTCCATGTCTCGGGGTGCTTTTCAGACTGAATGCGTAAGAAAGCAGCCAAATGTTTGTGAGTATTTTCTAACGCACCTATACTCTGGTGATGGTATGCCGTAGAGTTTAACTGGTCTATGTTTAGCAGTTTACTTACCTCTTTAAAAGTAGCGGAGAGAAACTCTGTACCCCTGTCGGTCGCTATTTGTTTCGGGATGCCGTACCTGAGTAAAAAATTGTTGACAAATACACGAGCGACTTCTTCACTTTTCTTTGAAAACAATGGATAGGCTTCGCAGTATTTCGTTAACTCACATTGAATTGTAAGTATATAAGAATACCTATTATCGTCTACATCGATCGGGCCGACTAAATCTAAGAAAATCTTTTCGAAGGCGTATGTGGCAGTGGTTGTGATAACCATCGGCTCTTTTACTGGTATAGAATATTTATGTTTTTGGCATTTATCACAACTCCGTACAAAGTTTCGGATGTCGTGTTCCATATTGGGCCAAAAATAGTATTTTTTCACGTTATTATACATTCTTCTCATACCCGCGTGGCCACTAGTGGGCAAGAGATGAAAGTCATTTAGTATTACCTTTCGTTGATCTTTATCATCTACTCTTTGGACGTCCTTTAAAATACATAGTCTTAAATTCGTACTGCAGTCTAACTTTTTAAATTCACATAATAACACAATTTATAATTACAGTAAATAGCAAGATTAGCAATACTTATAACTAAACACCGTACAAATGATACTTCAGCATGTAACCACTTAAACACATACAGGAATGGGCCTGCTATTGGATTAGAGAAGTACGACGTATAGCAAGCCGTTGGAAAGGAAACTCATGCACTGACCTGAAGAAACTCCTTGTGGTGTGCTACGGAGACCAGCTCGCACACGTGCCTTGAAGAATTTGGGGGCCCCCTTTGCACTATCACTCCACCAGTGACCAAGGTCCTTCTGCTTGATGCTAACACTTATTCACACACACATTTCGCAAGAAATAGTGAATTAAAACCGAGATTAAAATGGATTTATTACAGGCGTTTGCGCAGGGTGTCCGCCATCAACCGGCGGTTTTGTCTATCTAAGTTTTTCCCACAGAGGGCGCGGCGCAAGCGCATATTGCACTCTGGGTGCGACAGAGCGCACACGATACATGAGTTGTGCATGAAGAAATAGGACAGAAGGAGGGATCGTTAAGTGGTTACATTGCATCAAATTTTAATTTAATAATGAAAGAAACGGAACATAAAAATAAACGAAATCCAACAGTTGTTCTTAATTTACATCAATGACTTGACAAACCTCCAACTTCAACGTGGGCACATCTTGTCTTATGCCGATGACACTGTCATAGTCTTCGAGGGTAACTCATGGGAGAATGTGTTTGAATATGCTGAAACAGGCCTTAGCAGCGTATTCTCATGGCTAAAATATAACCTTTTAACACTAAATGTTTCTAAAACAAACTACATATGTTTTACAAAGTATAATAGCACACAACCTCAAAGTAGCCTGAGCCTAAGAATTCACACATGTAACACCGAAGACCAATCGTCATGTGACTGTGGGGAGATTGTTAAAGTTGACACTATAAAATACCTTGGCGTAATGGTTGATCAACGTATGTCATGGTATAATCACATCGAATATGTCAATAGCAGAATTCGTAAACTTGTTTGGATGTTTAAACAGCTCAGACATATTACTTCAAAAACACTTTTGAATCAGCTTTACATTACCCTAGCTCAGTCAATCATGACCAGAGATGGGCATCAATCGATTAATTTTTTAGTCAACTAATCAATCGATTGAAAATATCAATCGTCATTTTTCAATCGCGACTAATTTAGTTGCGATTGAATTAGTTGTGAGAATCTCCGACTAATTTAGTTGCGATTGAATTAGTTGTGAGAATCTTCGACTAACGATTGAATTAGTTTTAGTTTCAATCGACTAAATTTCACGATTAAATCAATATTAAAACTATGTAGTCGCTCGTTTTTGCATTTTTATTTAACTTGCAATATGTAATTACTAGTAGGTATGTACATTGTAGGTTAGGGTGGAGCGTAGATGTATGGAGAAAAAAAAAGTTGTCTGATCGACCTGGAACATTTGTAATATGTTGCCTTTAGATAAGATATTAATGAATATATATATATGTAATTGATTTTTAATACGTTTCAGCCCTCTACTTGAGCTAGAATTTTTTTTATTTCCTCATAATTGGTAAATAAAACTTTTTTTTTACGTAATTAGTATTAGATTTATAAAGAAGGGTTTCTACTTTAAATGTTTTGAGCTTATTTCATACTTACGGCAACTACTACATGAACCTGGGACGGGACCCAAATTAAAATTCAGTATTTAAAAAAAAATATTTTTAATGCTGTTATATTTTTATGCAATAAATATCTTTTATTTCGAGTATTATGTGCTTAGAATTGAGTTGAATTTCCAAAAAAAAAATCGCTCCACCCTATTGTAGGTACTCGTATGTTGTATCACTTGTATCTATGTTGGTTTGGGTAGAATCTTGTAACTTATTTTGAAGCAGATATCTTCAACCGATTGAGCTAAAATTATGTATATATACACGTTTAATTTGAAACGCTAGAATGACAATGCAATATTATGGGCCATATTAACAATATTATAACGATAAATAACGAAAAACTGCAATGTTTACAAATCGCAAACAATATAGTTAGGTTGGTGCTCTATTAATATTTTGATACTTTACTAGTTCTAACGAGTATCGTAAAGTCCTATACGATACTGAATTACTGAGTAAATTTTAGAAATAGATATTATCAATATTTTGCTGTCTGTGTCATTAGTAAAACTCTTTTTAGTGTCACGCGGCGACAAAACAATGGGATAATCCTACTTACCTGGAACTGGAAATTGTTTGTTGCATTTTGGTGCAAGTGCCGACGAATCTTCTAAAAATAACACGTTCTATTGAATTAAACATATGCTTGTTGTTCATATTATAATCTATTTTTTCTACTCCAGTACTTTTTTCTGTCATTTATATAGTTACTAACTCTAATATAAAGACATAAATTATGAAAGTCTGTAAAAGTCTATACTCTACTGCCCAAAAAAACACTGCGAAACGATGTTATAATGTCGCCAAAAAAGCATTACTTAATACCACAGATTGCAAGGTAAACAGCTGCATTCACACAATTTGCAATTTAAAAAAAAACTTATTGTACTAAGGCATTGCTGACAATTTAAAAAAAAGTTTTATCTTCAGTGCATGGATGTTTAGTATAGTGAACGAATACCTTTATGTATAAGTTCATATTTTTTGACAGATGTTTAGTATAGTGACCGTATACCTTTATGTATAAGTCCATATTTTTTTGACAGATGGACGTCAATAAAAAAAAAGTTCATCAGACTATTTTTTTTTTAATTTTGTTGATTCCGAGCGGGAACATGTAATTATTTTCTTTGTTGTTATCTGCTGTTATCTATGTTATTTGCATTTTATTTATGAAATGTCGAGTTGTAGAAAAAATATTGTATGCAACGTTGTATAAGTAGGTCAAAAAACGCTCGTGGCATCTTTCTTACGATGTTCGCTGCGCTCACATCGTAACTCATGCCGCTCGCGTTTTTTGCCCCCTCTTATACAACGGTTGCATAAAATACTATTTTCTACTCCAGTACTTTTTTCTGTCATTTATATAGTTACTAACTCTAATATAAAGACATAAATTATGAAAGTCTGTAAAAGTCTATACTCTACTGCCCAAAAACACACTGCTAACCGATGGTATAATGTCGCCAAAAAAGCATCACTTAGTACCACAGATTACAAGATGAACAGCTGCATTCACACAATTTGCAAATTTAAAAAAAAACTTATTGTACTAAGGCATTGCTGCCAACTTAAAAAAAAGTTTTATCTTCAGTGCATGGATGTTTAGTATAGTGAACGTAACCTTTATGTATAAGTTTAATTTTTTTGACAGATGTTTAGTATGGTGATCGTATACCTTTATGTATAAGTTAATATTTTTTTTAACAGATGGTTGTCAATAAAAAAAAGTTTATCAGAGACAATTTTTCTTTTTAATTTTGTTGATTCCGAGCGGGAACATGTAATTATTTTCTTTGTTGTTTATTTGCATTTTATTTATGAAATGTCGAGTCGTAGAAAAAGTATTGTATGCAACGTTGTATAAGTAGGTCAAAAAACGCTCGTGGCATCTTTCTTACGATGTTCGCTACGCTCACATCGTAACCCACGCCACTCGCGTTTTTTGGCCCCTCTTATACAACGGTTGCATAAAATACTATTGTAGCGGTCTATTTTGTTCTCACCGTGTGGTCATTTAAAATATTTAGACCTCTTTGTAAAGAAATCTCAGCATTAACTATTGTACATTTTCCTTGCCTCATTCTACATTTAAATATATCAACATGACATATTTTATTTATTAGCGCTATTGCCAATATATTGGAGCGGCAGCGAATTGATCGATCAGGCTATTCGATGTAAGGCTCATGCTTCATAAATTCATACTCATAGATGTTTTGAGGTATCTAGGTCATATTATATTATATTCTAGATTCTAGGTTCTGTCATTTTAGATTTTAGGTGATTATAACTTATTACGATGCTTTTACGATTATTACAGCAAATATAGGTAAAGGCTTAAGGGCACGGACCCTTAGGTAAAAAAAAGAAAGAGAACGATGTACCTATGAAGGACGGAAAAAAATATATGTACCTACTTTACTAATCCATTTTATAGCTTATTATATTTAAACTGTACATTAATACTGGATGGTTATTACTTGTTATATTATAACTGGTCACACGTTTTGCATGGCAAATCTTGATAAGGGGTTAAGAAAAAGGAGTGCAGGTAAAAATATAGAAAGAGAACAATGTCTGAAGGAGCGAGATAACTACTTTACTCATCCGTCTTATCAGTTGTTTACTAGTTAAGTTTTAGTTGAAAATGCACAAATTACTTATTAGTCACTAAACTTCACTCGAATTGAATGCAACGGTCAAAGCCTTTCGCGACAAAAAACTTGTGTATAAAACTGTTTTAAAATGAGTGCCATCAGTGACGATGATGATTCTAGTGGGAAAAATTCCTTCGATCAGTGTAGTGTTTTGGAAGAAAGAAATAAGTCAGACAATTCAGCATTGACCATATTGGACGGCAAATTTTTTAAACATAACCCTTTTTTTTAGATATTTTCGGTTAGATCTTCAAAACCCTTCCGTTTTTAACAATGTTTTTTAGCTTAATAGATGCACCATTATAAGTCCTCAAAAACTGTAAAACTATTTGCAATATAAAATGCACACGTTTATGACACAACTCAAAAAACATGATTTCCGCGCTTCCGTGCACGCACTTCCATCTCGCTCACGCTTACGCTCAGTGAGAGAGAGAGCTAGCCCACGCGTTGGCGCCCTCTTAAGTTTTAACTTACTAATGCACACAGTACTTAGTTTTTATTTACCGTGAAATTTAATCCAGGTTCTGAGAGATGCACAACTTTAGTAGCAAAATAAGTTTTTCACAAAAAGTTCATTTTTGTTACAAGTTTTTATCGCTGACACTACTTTTTCTGACAATCGTAATCTACGGGTTAAGGAGCTCTGACGAGCCCTAACACGACGAGTTGTAGCATTGCCATCCAAACTAAACGTGTAATACAGAATTTAAGACCATTCGGTTGGTATTATCAAAGAGAATAATAGTTAGCACAGACATCTCACTCCATAGAAATGGTCAAAATATCGTAAATAATACATGACTATTTTATTTTTGTACATTCGTTAAGACGTCCTATTCAGTCTGTCAACATAGACATACCGAGGTTTTCCGTTTAATTTGCTTCTAACATTAGTTGCGGAAAATTAGTCTAACTAATTAGTCGATTACAAAATTTAGTTGTCCTAAATCAATCGGCAACTAATTTAGTTGTAACTAATTTAGTTGTAACTAAATTAGTTGCACAACTAAATTAGTTGCAACTAAATTAGTTGCACTCTATACAACTAAGATTGATCAATCGTCGTTTTCAATCGTCAATCGCAACTAATTCTGTTAGTTTTAATCGTTAGTTGTTAGTCGATTACATTTTGCCCATCTCTGATCATGACATATTGCATAACCGTCTGGGGTGGCGCAGCAAAAACTAAATTCTTGGAGGTGGAACGTGGGCAACGTTGTCTGATAAAGGTGATGTACTTCAAACCGTACAGGTTTCCGACAAACGAACTCTACAATATAAGTGACCTTCTATCAATGAGGAAACTGTATATTTTGAGTGCAACACTAAGACTACATAAGACCTTAAAGTTTAATCCTTTGTTATTAACCCGCAGAAGAAAACACAGCGTCGCCCCTATCCCGACAAGCAAGTCTGTATATGCTAAAAGGCAGTATGAAGCGCAAGCTGCGTACATGTATAATAAAATAAATGAAAAATTAAATATCTATCCACTGCAATCACATATATGTAAAAAATCCCTATTGGATTGGCTAAAAACGCTCAATTATGACGAGACTGAAGCTTTGCTGTATCGTATATTATGAAAATTTATGTACAAGCAAAAAAAAAAAAAAAAAAAAACATAATAAAGGTTAAATGTAAAAGTATAAAGTATGTTATGATTAATGTGTAAAAATCGTGTAAATTCAAAGTAATGTATAGTATAAGTTAAATATACAAGAAAGTGTTATTGTATTTGAAAGGTAATTTTGTATAGTATAAAAAGTGTATAGTATGTTTGACTAATGTGTAATATTCGTGTAAGTTATAACAACGTATATAGTATAAGTCAAATATAAAGAAAGAGAAGTGTGTTGTAATTAAAAGGTAGTTATGATATGTTGTCATAAAACTAACATACACATAGACCAAGGAACACACACACACACACACACACACACACACACACACACACACACACACACACACACACACACACACACACACACATACACACACACTCACACACACACACACACCTGTAGGAGCAAAATGTTTAAATAAGATTAAGTAGTAAATAGTTAGATCCAATATACTTATTTTAGATTAAAAAAAATATTTCTAATATAAAACCAATTGTCATTAAGGAAGAGCGGGGTTTCCTGATACAGGTAATACATACTTAAAAGGAAGCCCCAACCTTACTATCTGTTACCATGTTAAGTTACTGAAATAAAATATTTTCATATTTTCATATTTTCATATTTCAACTTAACCACTTAGGGATGGAAAGTGTTTGTACGGAACCCTCGGTGCGCGAGTCCGACTCGCACTTGGCCGGTTTTTTAGAGTTAGGTCCTACAGAGGGGCTCATCTATTGACGCATTTTTAAACTTTCAGTCTATCTGGACGCAAGCCTTATTCACATGTAACCGCTTCCTTTTCAGGTAGTACCAAAATCGCAATATCGAAAACCGAAACCGGTCAGCACGAGAGAGCGTCCACAGAATCTAGCCAGAACGGACTTCGACCCCCTTAACTACAACAACGGCGGCAACTTCCAACTGCTGAACGCTCCTCTAGAAGTCAAGATGGACAAGGAGAAGAAGGAGAAGAGAGGGGAGCGAGGAGAACGGGAGCGGGGGGAGACTAGGAGGAAGACGCAGAGGGCGGAGACGAATGATGGAAAGGTAGGGATTTTTAGCCCCCAACGGAAAAAGAGTAAGAGTTGTATTGTATTGTTAGTGACGACGCACAGTTTGTAAGCACCTGCCTACCGAGCTGGCGGTCCCGAGTTCGAATCCTGGCCAGGGCAAATATTTGTGTCATGAACTCGAATGGCTGTTCTATTTAAGTATATATTTATCTATATAAGTATGTATATCGTCGGCTAGTACCCATGACACAAGCCTTCTTGAGCTTAATTTGGGACGAGATCGATTTGTGTGAGGTTGTCTGATATTTATTTATTGGGCGACCAACAGGTCGTCCAATTGGTCGCCCCAAGTATGCTCTCTTGACATTTCGATCGTCCCCCATTCTCTCGACGTGGCCAATCCAGCGAAGACGATGTGCCTTGGTTAGGTTATTTCAGAAACATGTTTAATGGCAAATAAAAATGTCTAAAACTATCTGCATTTGTGAACGGATAAGGAGCCTTAATACATAAAATGTATTCCTCCTTTATTTCCAGGTGGAAGCGTATCTGAGGCAAAATCAAGTCAGTATGAGGCAGCAACAGCATCGACATTCGGCCGTGAGGCAGGCTGAGCACAGAGTCAATCTAAGGTTAGACACGGTATTTTATTCTATCATTTCGCTATAGTATATGTGTATACAAAACTGACTCGCGTAGCAGCACGGATAGTGTGAGTTCCAAACATGCCGGGCCGTTTCTCACGACTTTTAAGTACGCGACTTTAAACCACTTTTATAATTTAAATATGTTTTACGATAGTTTTAATTTTTAGATTCGCAACTTAGCTCACAGAGTCACTAATAAATATACCTGAGTTCACACTCGTACTAATTACAATTATTTTGCCAATTCAATTTAAACCACATAGAGTTGTGCACTGACGTCCTAATTGCAACGACTTTTTCCGAAAAGAAAATATATTATTATTAGTATTTGTTAATTAATTCGACAACTAACTAAAAGGCCTTATACATCTTGACAGACGATTTAAGCAGCGTCAGTTTGCGAGAGGCAACGCCTCTCGTGACTATTTAGTCCTATCCGGGAGCAACATACACGTCCACATTTTCTACATGTCAATTTCAATTTGACAACAACATTACAGTAATCAAAAGCCCTGCGAAACTGTTATGATAGTTTGTCTGCCCGTATGGCCCTATTGGATAACTGAAACTCATTTCTAATAGATCACTTTAAACTAACATATTTTTTTCCAGGTCTTTACCACTAAATGAGAACGCGCCATCTCGCGGCCATGACAGGACGCCTACCGAGCGACATCGCGGCTTCCCCGAGCGAGAGAGAGACAGAGAACCAAGGGAGCATAGACGCGAACGGGACAAGGACAGGGATAGGGAAAGAGAAAGGGATATGGATTTCGATGGTGAGTGATTCAATAGAAGAATTGAAAACTTGAGTTGCAGCATGGTATAAGAAAATAAGGGCTTGTGTACAAATCACGTGTTTTTTTTTTCGACTACTTTTGACCCCCTGGTCAGTGGCGTAACAATAGGGTGGCAGGGCTGGCAAAATGCCACGGGCCCACGACCCAAGAGGGCCCCGGCCCAAGAGGCCGCGAGCTCAAAAATATTTTTTTTACATTGTACCTGAGTATTTTATTTTATTTTAAAAGTATATTTTATAAGTTCTGCTTAAAGCACTTCAGTCTAAAGCCACCGATCTTTCAAATGCCTTAAAACGTTTGAAAATTTGTCTAGATGAATTGGAAAGGTATCGACATGAATTTGAAAATTAAAAAATGGAAGCAAATAGAGTAGCAGAAAAATGGTCCATCACCACTGTATTTTTTAAAACTCGTCAGAGGAAGGTAAAACGCCATTTTGATCAGCTTCGCGAAGATGGGCGTCTCCAAGAGCCGGAATGTTTCTTCAAAGTTAACATATTTTATCCAGTATTGGACATTATTATAAACCAACTTAAATCGCGTTTCCTTCCAATGAATGAAATTGTTTCAAATTTCAGTGTTTTGCAGCCTTCCACTTTAAAACTTTTAAATGACACTGATCTATTAAAAAAAGCTCAAGAATTTGTTGAGATATATAAAAAAGACATGTCTGAATCATTTGCCAGAGAAATTCTCAGTTTTCGATCCACTTTCAGAGACGAAATAGAAAAATCTTCGTGTATAAGAGACCTTGCTGATTTATTAATAATAAAAAATCATTTTATGTCCTGCAGCTTTCCTGAAGTATGCACTGCATTAATGTTATTTCTTACAAAAACTTAAGATCATTTTCAAAACTAAAATTGATGAAAACCTATTTAAGGAACTATCAGACAAGACAGGTAATGTAACTTGGCTATGCTGTCCACAGATGAATAATATGTAGATTCTGTCTACTGAAAATTCTATGGCCCGATCTTTAAACTTTGATGATGTTATAGACACTTTTGCGGAACAGAAAGCTCGAAAAAAATATTTTTCTTAATAAATATCTTATTTAAATTACATTGTTATTTTTATTTCATTGTAAATGTATGCAGGTTTCCTCACGAGGTTGTTCCTTCACCGAAAAGCTAGCGAATAGATGATGAATGCATTGAGATAAATATTATGTTCTATGGATGAATGTGAAGTCTCCAATACGCATTGGGCTAGCGTGGGGACTACAGACCATTCTTTCTCGCCTAAGAGAGGAGGCCTATGGCCATTAGTGGGACATATACAACGTGTAATTGAGTACGCTGAAAATATCGAAGTTTATTAAAATTAAACTGAGTACAACGTGACGATTTTTACTGATAGGGCCCCATCAAAAGAATTTTCCACGGGCCCCAGATGGTATAGTTACGCCACTGCCCCTGGTGATATTTGGTGAGGTTCTTTGCTAAACCGAGAAAAAATAAAAAAAAATCTTAGTTCGTTCACTGTAGAAAAATACACGTGAGGTCTCCTTATACCCCACCCTCCCCCAACGTGATATATCGTGATTTTTTCGTGACCCCCCCCTCCCCCCTATTGAACCTCACGTGATTTGTGCACAAGCCCTAAGGTATGGCACTCCGGCTAGTGAGACTTTCTACGTCACCGATTAGTGGCCGCTTTATGGTAACAAAATAATTACAAGGAAAAAAATAATTGCAGTTGTACTTCGCATTTTTGGTTTAGGTTAGGTATGCATGCCTCTCGCACTGACGTGACACTGACAGCGCTTGTGAGCGTTCCGGTTCACGCATCCTAAGTGCGATTAGCGCTCGTGCGTGCAGCTCTGCGTGGCGCCACCTATGAAAGTCACTATCGGGTCCATGCGATACATAATATGTATATTTTTTAAGATCTCTTGTAATTACCATGGTATGCAACAAAGAATATGAATATGGTCCCAACGGAAGATCAGCGCTGGCTCTCGAGCTAGCATCTTGCTGAGGTGGGGCCGCATCGTGGCACAGCCATAAAAATATAGTTACTTATTGTTTTATTTTATTTTCTTATTTCTGTCACACCTTTTATGTAATTATGTTTTGTTGCAAGTCACGAATAAATGTATTTCTTTCTTTCTTTCTTTCTTTATTCTTGTATCGCATACTGTCGCTAGCGAGCACGGTCACGTTAACTCATGACAAGAGTACTGAGAGAGATTAACCCTTAAATGCATACAATTGCACTAATTTTATTTCTGAAATGACGTAATTAGCAAAGAAATCTACGTTAGTTTGAGATTAACCCAAAAGGTGCGTACGCATTTGAGCGGCTCGGCCTGGGGGTCGTCCACAAATTACGTAACGCAAATTGGAGGGTGGGGGGGGTCCGGCCAAGCGTTACGGTCCTGTTACATTGGGGGAGGGGGGGTGTCAAGGTGTGCGTTACGTCACGCACGATTTTATAATTGTATACATTAAAAAAAAATGTTTTTCACATCCCTAATTTGCGGCTACTGAGAAAATACTGGCAATAGAATGTATTAAGAAATGGAACCGAAACCCGTTCATAGACGATTAAATTTCTTGATTCCTTGAAACCACACTTTAATGTTATATTAAAAAATGCAGATTATTGATTAAAAAACCGGCCAAGTGCGAGTCGGACTCGCGCACCGAGGGTTCCGTACAAACACTTTCCATCCCTAAGTGGTTAAGTTAAGTTTGCACCTGGTATGTATAGCGCCCCATATAAATTAGGTGCAAAGTTAGGTATTAAAAAAAAAAATTATGGTTTTCGTAATTATTCCTTTATCTATGCTATAAGACGTTGCTTCGTACCAAATTTCAAGATTCTGAGTTCACGGGAAGCACCCTGTAGGTTTTGATTCCCTTGCAAGTGTCGAAAATTTGCAAATTAGGTGCAAAGTTAGGTATTAAAAAAAAAAAATATGGTTTTCGTAATTATTCCTTTATCTATGCTATAAGACGTTGCTTCGTACCAAATTTCAAGATTCTGAGTTCACGGGAAGCACCCTGTAGGTTTTGATTCCCTTGCAAGTGTCGAAAATTTGCGGCATAAACGGCTGTATCTTTTGATTGCGTTGGCTTAGAAGTTTGATTTTTTCACAGCTTCAAGGGACAGTAGACCTGAGTAATTGATATAAATTTCAGCTTCATACGTCCACGCGTTCCTGAGAAAAAGGGTCTTGACAGACGGACAGACGGACAACAAAGTGATCCTATAAGGGTTCCGTTTTTTCCTTTTGAGGTACGGAACCCTAAAAAGTATGTATACTACCACCTATCTTTCTTTTCTGAATATTAACCCTAAACTGACTTTGTGCGTCGCACAATGGCGTCGGACGCAATAACAGCTGCTGCTGCGTTTATTATTCATCAAATAAATGTCCTCGGTAGTATATGAAACAGTTATATAACGTATTAATTGTAAATTATAAGTAAATACCCGCAAACCTAGGCGCCGTACGCAATGACAATTGACAAGTCAAAACTTGTTCGCTCGTGAGGCGCGTACGCATTCGAGCAAACAATCTTGACAAAGTCCTTATTGACAATACTCAGATTTTGACTTGTGTCATTGCAGTAACGTGTAAATATACATCATCATGCATTTAAGGGTTAAATTGAAAGGAATATTGCCGGAAATTATCGCAAACGGCACATTACCAATTAATCCCCGATTTAGATGATTTCCTCAGCTTATATAAATAAATTTTGGTATGATTGCAGGCTTTCCTGAGCGCGATAGAGAGAGAGAACCGAGGGAGCATCGGCGTGACCGTGATAAGGACAGAGACAGAGATAGAGAACGGGATTTGGAGTTTGATGGTGAGTTTATATTTTAAATAAAAGAAGAAATACAATAAGGACTCCTAACCGATCAAAAGTACTTTTAACTGTGTGATAGGCAAACATTCTGATCTATAGTTATGTAGATATAATGATGAAACAAGATAGAGTTCTATCCACCGATAAGTTTGTTCGATAGTTTTGGTTTAAATCCCCTATCCTGACGCTACTGAAAAAAAATTAGAAATGAAATGAAATGATTACTTATTTGCGGAATATGGGTTACATAAGCTGGTATAATTTACAAATTATAAGAACCACCATACTCTACTTAAAAAAGCATGCAAATATTAAATCTAAATTTTGTTACCGTGACCGATAAACAAAATAGAGATACTTAAAGCTAGATGTACTTAAATAGAAATTAATTACCTATCACTAGATTTAGACTAAAGTACTGGCCTGAAATTGTTCAATGAAGCTGTTCACAAATAGTTTTGACTAAAGGCCAAAACACAATTACACTTCTAGTACTAAGATGACTTTGACTACGCAATTTTGTTTTCTCAAACATACAATGAAATATCGTCATAACGTGCATTAAAACAGGCTTCGACGTGACACGTTTCCGGCGGAACAATTCGAAAGAACTGGAAAGGATTTCGATACAAAATTGAATGCCTAGGCCGGGAAGTAACTTTTTTAAACATGGCGTCTGTGGTCATGAACATATGTTATTTTTTGAGTGGTATATTTTTTTTATTTTAATTGCATATGTTTGAGAAAAGCACTATACATGCCTTAGCCGTGAAAAGGGCTTGCCGGCTTCGTATTACTATCCGTACCTACTCAGCCGGCAAGCCCTTATTTCCCTGCGTCTGCAGTAATGTACTATTTCTCAAACATGCAATGAAATATTGTCTTTACGTTCCTTATAATAGGCTTGGAAGTATCGCTTTTTGGGCGCAACAACTCGAGAGGACTGTAAAGGGATTTCATACTGCTTTTGAGGCCTAGGCCTGCAAAGTAACTTTTTTTTGGTTTTAACAACAAGGTCATTCACACAGCTGGCTGGTTTGACAAAAGCAGGTTTTTAGGGTTCCGTAGCCAAATGGCAAAAAAACGGAACCCTTATAGATTCGTCATGTCTGTCTGTCTGTCTGTCCGTCTGTCCGTCCGTATGTCACAGCCATTTTTTTCCGAAACTATAAGAGCTATACTGTTGAAACTTGGTAGGTAGATGTATTCTGTGAACCGCATTAAGATTTTGATGCAAAAATAAAAAAAAAAAAAAAATATTGGGGGCTCCCCATACTTAGAACTGAAACTCAAAAAATTTTTTTCATCAAACACTTACGTGTGGGGTATATATGTATAGGACAGGTCTTCAAAAATGATATCGAGGTTTCTAAAATATTTTTTTTCTAAACCGAATAGTTTGCGTGATAGACGCTTCCAAAGTGGAAAGATACAACCGTTTGCCAGAGGAATTCCAAAGCCTAATAACGAGTCAATTTGAAAAAAAAAAATGTTTAAATGGCTTCTTGAAAAATGTTTTTACTCAGTTGCCGAGTTTCTAAACACACAAAACATTAGTTAGAAATATTAGTCATTAGTCAATTGCATGTTAGTCCTAAAATAATTTTAAAATTGAAAATTTCTACGCCGATTTTCGGTAGAATATGATGAACTAACCCATTTTACTAACCAACATTGTATTTACCATATTCTCAGAAATAAATAAATTATTATTATTATTATTATAAAAAAGTTGCCCCCCCCCCCCCTCTAACTTCTAAAATAAGAAAATGAAAAATCTAAAAAAAACATATGATGTACATTACTATAAAAACTACCAACGAAAATTGTTTTGAACGAAATCTAGTTAGTAGTTTTTTTTTAATACCTAACTTTGCACCTAATTTATATGGGGCGCTATACATACCAGGTGCAAACTTAACTTAACCACTTAGGGATGGAAAGTGTTTGTACGGAACCCTCGGTGCGCGAGTCCGACTCGCACTTGGCCGGTTTTTATTTATTTTCTCCAACTTGCTTGGAAACGTTCCCATTAATGTAGTAAAACTGGACCGCGAAATCGTTCGTTATTTTTAGAAGGCGTTAATGCAAATTAAAAAAAATATATATTATTGGCCTTAGCCGGGAAATCAATATTATTTAAATAAGACGATTAAGTAAAAAACACACCTTCCGTTTATGACGTCTCATACAAATGAGGGTAATCTTAATTTGGCCGGTTACTGCATTTTTACTTTTAATTTTTTCAAAGACTGATAATTCACCATACAGCCAATTGTCCACTAAATTAAAAAAATAAAAACTATTCTTAACTTTTTAATTGTTCTCTGCGTTTAGTTCTTGCACTGAACATTTTTTTGCTCTGCTACTGTCAATGTATTTTCAATGTCGACAAATTTCGAATAACGGACAAACAATTTAAATAATAATCTTATATGCGGCTAATTTATTTTCATGATTCTTAGTTATTTATTAGAGATTTCTCACGAAAGTTTTAATTTTAATAATATGATGGTATTTAATGAGTGAGTTGAAAATTAATAAGTGTACCAAACGTAAACAAATAAAAAATAAAACAGAAATGATTGTGTCCAAATCAATATAAAAGTTATTTTGAACTTATGATCTTCTCCGAATGATAAATATGGTATGGTTTCTAAAAAAAGAACAGTGTGTTTAGAAGTTGTTAATTTAACTAAAATTAATAATTACCTATGTGCATATGTTTTGTTATTGTGTTTTCATATATATTTAATTCTTATATGTTGTTCATATATTTTGTTTTAAATCAAACATATGATTCGGACCCGAATTTTTATTCCTATTCCTAAAAAAAATAAGTACCAAATGAACTTCATGGTACTGATATATTAAATTAAAATGTAGATTGGTGATTATTTCCAAGCATATTTGGAGAAAAGCACTATACAAGCCTCGGCGGGAATGTCAGTTCGCAGATTCGTATTATTGAAGGACTCGGCTACGCCTCGTCCTTCAAAATCATACTCATCCACGAACTGACTTTTCCCTGCCTCGGCAGTAATATACTATTAAAGGTTGGTTGTTAGACTAAAATGTCCTATTTGTCAATTAATAAAATGTTGTTCTTTGAAGTAATTTTTTTTATTTCATTTGTGGGTGCGCGTTATGCACCCGACGGAGAGAAACAAATAAAATTTACAGTCGTTTATGTACACAGATATTTACAATAAATTACATTAAATACTTTACAACAGAAGATCATGAAAACGTTTGTAGAAGCCATAGTGTTATATTCTCTTTGGTAGAAGCAGTAAGTAAGAGAAGTGACATTCTTGTTATTTCGTTGCCATGGAGCGCGACGATGTTGCGTGGCGATTTGGCGCGCAGCCTTGTGGTGAGAGTAAGCAGGTTGATCACCACACATTGTATGTTTGAGAAAAGAACTATACATGCCTCGTCGTGATAACGGATTCCCGGCCTCGTATCAGTATCCGGCCTCGCTCGCACGCTCGCTCGGCCGTATATACCTACTTGGCCGGAAATCCTCATGTTCCCGGCCTCTGATGTATATTACTATTTGTGTTTCAGGCACCCCCCTCACCCCCCCGTCCTCCCGGCCGGTTCGCAAATCCTCCTCCGCGCACCGCGTCACCGAGACGATATCCACCGACAAGCGACGGTTCTTCTGCAGGGAGTGGGCCTTCCAGAAGATAGCGCACTGTCTGGAGCAGCGGCCGGTCAGCAAGACCTGCGGGGCGCTTATACTGGGTGAGTGATCGTTGTTTGTTTGTTTGAAATTGAAATCATTTATTGTAATATTGTGAGTTAGTTATAAAGGTCTTATGTCAAGTTAGGGTACATCACAATCAACCGCAACGCGGCGTACAATATTATGTCAGAAGACATGTTACAATTTTAGATATTAGAATTGCCATATAGTTAAATAAACATTGAAATAATTTAAATTACATTGAATTACACAGTTTTGTGAAAGTTTATAGCGGCATCTAGCGGGATAGTGAGGCAACACATTTCTTATAATGGACAATGTTCAGCAATGCCACAAGGTGGCTGAACGAATTGAAATTGAATTACTTTTGTATAAGTTTAATACAATTTAACATGAGTTAAGTAGGATGGATTGTAATTATTTTTATCCACACCCATCTTGTTACATTCCTAAAACAAGTTCAGATATTATAGGTAAGGACCTATATTACTTGGCAGCGACCAAAATCAGAGATGTAATTTCATAACGATCCGCCTCTTTGCTTGCCCGCTGGCGGGGCAGCACCAACAGCATCCTGGTAGCGTTAGCGGATAGGTGGGACTCCCCCCTTTTGCAGAGATGGAGAAAGCTCCACACTGTATTTAAATAAATTAATAAAAAATGTCTACTGTATCTACTAACACTAGCATATAAGTTTGTAACTAACAACTATGGATCTTATCCGAAATAAATGGTTTATTATTATTATTATAAAAGTACCGCAGCCACTGTTAGGTCATCATTACAGTATCAATTTTCATAATGATAATGTAATGGTGACCTCACCCGCTGCGCGAGTCAGCTCATGTATTCCTCTGCGCCGCGGACTGGCTGGCAGGACTGAGTGTTTCATATTTACATAAAAGAAAATCTATAATAATGATTATGAATATGTGTGCAGATAAAGTAGTGTATGCAACTGTACATAATTAGGTCTTAAAACACTCGTGTGACTTTATTATGAAACTCGCCTATGGCTCGTTTCCTAAATTCACACTCCTATTTTAAGGCCTCTCATTATGTAGCAGTGGCATAAACTACTATTTATGTATTGTTCACACTCACTACACTTGTCACTTGTTACCTTTTGTATTGAAACGGCACTGTCACTATAACTCAATACCCGTTTAATCAACAGATTGACAGACCTTATATATATTCTGTGTAAAAACAACGATAGCGTGATTCAGCGATATAACACCGCCATCTAGCGGATCATTAGAACCCTAAACACAATGCCTATGTTATACATGTACGACGTTTCCAGGCGACGCGGGCAGCGGCAAGACGGCTCTGTGCCAGGAGCTCAGCGAGCCGGGGCCGGGCGCGCAGGCGCGGCAGCAGCGCGCGCTCAACCGCCGCCTGCTGGCGAGGCACTTCCTACAGGTCAGCTAATTGACTACATTTCATACTTTTTTTTTTTTTTTTTTTTTTCAATTTATTTGGGACAACAAACAGTAACACACATAGATTAAAAAATGGGGCAAGTGCGAGCCCGACTCGCGCATGAAGGGTTCCGTACCTATACATATATTGTTGTATGGGAGCCCCCCTTAAATATTTATTTTATTTTATTTTTAGTATTTGTTGTTATAGCGGCAATAGAAATATATCATCTGTGAAAATTTCAACTGTCTAGCTATCACCGTTGTTGAGATACAGCCTGGTGACAGACGGACGGACGGACGGACGGACCGCGAAGTCTCAGTAATAGGGTCCCGTTTTTACCCTTTGGGTACGGAACCCTAAAAACACAATACTTAAAAGAATTTTAAACATGTGAGACCAATCACGTTATCCAAGGATTACAATAATATAACTAGAGCGCAAGCAACAATAGATACACAGAAATTGTATAACAGTCTGGGAATAACAATTACCTACTTACAATATCAGAACTTAAAGACAGAGCGAACTAGGCGTAAAAATAGAATGATTCATTCCAGTACCGCGGCAAGCTCAAACATAACCTCGCTGCAACTTCATTAGAACGTTATTTTTGTAAACAGTGTCTGACATCATGAAGATGTCAATTTCATTAAAGTGTGTGTTATATGACTTGACTAGCCTATGTAAAGGAAATCGTAGGCCTGCGCGGGCGCGGCAGCGCGCGGTCGCGAACAGCTGGTATTTTTTAAATACCACCTTGATCGATGTCCGAAACACCACGCTGCGCTCCAAAACACGCATAGCTGACGTAGGCAATAGAGCAGCCAGGCTCAAGTGGGATTGGGCGGGCCACGTCTGCCGTATGGACCCGGAAAGGTGGGCCAGCATAGCCACCGAGTGGGTGACGGGCGACGTAGATGTGGCCGGCCCAGACGGAGATGGCGGGATGACATAGACGCATTCCTCAGCAACTGGCCGGAGACAGCGTCAGACAAGGACCTGTGGAAATCAAAGGGGCCTTTGCCCAGCAGTGGGACAGTTCTATAGGCTAGATAAAAAAAAAAAATGTGTCATGACAGTTTGAATGAGTTTAACGTCATAATTGCAGGGTCACAGCGAGACCAGCCTCCGGCCCGGCGAGTTCATCCGCTCGCTCGCGATGCAGATCCTGAGCCAGTCCTCGCGCCGCGCGCGCGCCGACCACAGCGAGCGCACAGCCTCGCCCCATGACTGTCGAGGGTGAGACAGACTACACAGTGTGTCCCTGTCACAGCGAGACCAGCCTCCGGCCCGGCGAGTTCATCCGCTCGCTCGCGATGCAGATCCTGAGCCAGTCCTCGCGCCGCGCGCGCGCCGACCACAGCGAGCGCACAGCCTCGCCCCATGACTGTCGAGGGTGAGACAGACTACACAGTGTGTCCCTGTCACAGCGAGACCAGCCTCCGGCCCGGCGAGTTCATCCGCTCGCTCGCGATGCAGATCCTGAGCCAGTCCTCGCGCCGCGCGCGCGCCGACCACAGCGAGCGCACAGCCTCGCCCCATGACTGTCGAGGGTGAGACAGACTACACAGTGTGTCCCTGTCACAGCGAGACCAGCCTCCGGCCCGGCGAGTTCATCCGCTCGCTCGCGATGCAGATCCTGAGCCAGTCCTCGCGCCGCGCGCGCGCCGACCACAGCGAGCGCACAGCCTCGCCCCATGACTGTCGAGGGTGAGACAGACTACACAGTGTGTCCCTGTCACAGCGAGACCAGCCTCCGGCCCGGCGAGTTCATCCGCTCGCTCGCGATGCAGATCCTGAGCCAGTCCTCGCGCCGCGCGCGCGCCGACCACAGCGAGCGCACAGCCTCGCCCCATGACTGTCGAGGGTGAGACAGACTACACAGTGTGTCCCTGTCACAGCGAGACCAGCCTCCGGCCCGGCGAGTTCATCCGCTCGCTCGCGATGCAGATCCTGAGCCAGTCCTCGCGCCGCGCGCGCGCCGACCACAGCGAGCGCACAGCCTCGCCCCATGACTGTCGAGGGTGAGACAGACTACACAGTGTGTCCCTGTCACAGCGAGACCAGCCTCCGGCCCGGCGAGTTCATCCGCTCGCTCGCGATGCAGATCCTGAGCCAGTCCTCGCGCCGCGCGCGCGCCGACCACAGCGAGCGCACAGCCTCGCCCCATGACTGTCGAGGGTGAGACAGACTACACAGTGTGTCCCTGTCACAGCGAGACCAGCCTCCGGCCCGGCGAGTTCATCCGCTCGCTCGCGATGCAGATCCTGAGCCAGTCCTCGCGCCGCGCGCGCGCCGACCACAGCGAGCGCACAGCCTCGCCCCATGACTGTCGAGGGTGAGACAGACTACACAGTGTGTCCCTGTCACAGTCACTTGCAGAAAGAAAATCGCACCCTTGGATCGAGAATTCCCCAATAAACTTTTTTTTGAGCTATCTATTCAACGATAAAAATGGGATCTCGGCATCGGATTAAGCTACAATTTGAGCCATCTTAGGAGGCGGGCGCACAAAAAAGTTAGGCGGTAGCGGATCCCTTATGCGCGAGGTCAGAAAATAAATTCGTCAAATCGTGTCATGCGCTTTATTTCTAAATTATATTTACAATGGCTTTGATAGTTTTAACACAACATAGTGGCTCCACATCGCCTGATGGTAAGCAAAAAAGGGAGCCCAAGTCGCAATGGCAACTGACGAGAAACCAACGGTACCAAGTCAGTTGACACTGCCATGCTGGCCCGAGAGATGCTTCTTCACGCTTCGTTTGAAGCGGTCCCAAGTTATAAGAAGGAGGAAACACTGCATTTGTAACTTGTTTTTGTTTATAATTACTTTATTTTTGTTCACAGAACCAATTCCGAAGAGGAGAGGTTGTGCAGCCGGTTCCAAGAACTGGGAGATGATGGGGAAGAGAGTTCCAAGCCACTTCTAGCGGACAGCGAAGGTTTGTACAAAGAACTTACAATATACTTAATAATAACAAAAAAAATGCACGTATTCGCAAGTTTTGCTGATGGATGATGACTGATGTTCTTCATGAAAATTCCGTTTGGTTGTTATGATAAGTATACTGTCGGATCATCCAGTGTACAATAAAGAACCTAAAAATTAGTGTAACAACGATATTTATTATTAAGTATTTGCCCACTCACGCAATATATGTTTTATGTTTCATATGCGTCATGCTCGTGAACGGGTGCCGTTTGTAGGGTCCGGTCTATTCATACTAGCAAGGGCCAAATTAATAGTGTAGTAACTGCTTACCAGTGTTTAATGAACTGACGTGAGAGACTTCGTCCTGTACTCAATGATGTTATTATTATTTTTATTTGGCTTCGAGTCCCTTAGAGAGTTCCGTACCGTTGAGTTTCTCTCGGCTTTCTTCTCAACTGCGGTCCTCTTGTGAAATGCCGGTAGATTCAGGCTTGTAAAAGTGCCCAAAGCTACTGACAGAATAAACTTTTTGTCTTTCCATAGACCAACGCACAGACGAAGAAGACGGAAGTACTGGCCGACGGACGCGCACCATCGACCGGATACACGAGCGGGAGGCCTATCTCGACTCTATGGTTTCCACCCGAGTAGAAGATGTGAGTGTTGCTCAATAACTCTATTATTTTCTTTATTGCGCAAAACAAAGGTCAGTACAAATGGCGGACTTTATGCCAAAATATAGCATTCAGAGATTCTAGAATTCGTGCAGAGCATAAGTTTAACCACTTTTATTATTGGGAAAGGCAAAGCCACCCATTTCTTCCCCTCCGGTCTTGGGTTCAAATCCGGGCAAGGGCAAATATTCGTGTGATGAACTCGAATATTTGTGCCTGGGCCATGGATTTTATTTGTATTTAAGTATGTATTGATATATATGTTTATCGTCGTCTAGTGTCCATAGAGAAGCCTAGTGGAGCTTACTCTGGGACTAGATCGATTTGTGTGAAGCTGTCCGATATTTATTATTATGTAATTTTTTTTTCAGTTACCGGAAATCTTGCCCCGCTCCAGCGTAAAACCAACTAATCCATTCGCAACGGACGACAAAGAGAACCCTCTTTACGAAAACCACGAAAACCTCTTCCTTCGCAACATCTCCCAGCGACAATCCAAAGAAATCCGCAACTCTAGACTCCTCCGACAAAGCTCCGAGCCTCTGACAGAGAAGAAACCAAGCGTGCTACAGAAGAGTCTGTCCACAGAACAGAAGACAGACAGCAACAGCGAGAACGAGAAGACAAACAGCCCTCCGAAATCGAGGATTCCTGTATCCAACTTCAAATACCCGAATAAAAGCGAGTTGAAACCGAATTCTGTAGAGAATTCCCCGCAGAAAACGAAAGAACCTGAGAAGGAATTGCCTGAATACCAGAACGTTCTAGAACGGGAGAAAGAAGAGCCTGATCTGAAAGCGGAGCCTGATGATCCACCTCCGATACCATCTCTTCCTGTCAGTCCGAGGACTTTAATAGCAAACGCGTATTATGATAAGTTGTTGGCTGAACCAGAGATTCAGCAAGCGTTGTTACCGCATAATCTGGAGAAGAATCCTGATGAGTGTTTCAAGAAGGCTCTCCTGTTTCCGTTATTGGAGATTGATCCCCCGAAGCAGTGTCTGTTTTTGCTGGTGGACGCCATTGATGAAGGGATGAATGGTGAGCCTTACTTTTTCCTACTAAGATTTTTCAACTATCTCAACATTTTTACTCGGTTGATTAAAATGGATGAAGATATTAAAACAGGCATCGTAATTTTGCGATATCTTAAGTTTATTTTGATACCTATAACCTTACATTATCTGATTCCCGTATGTATTAAAATATGAGATTCTGAAACGTCAAATACTTGCATAGGGTTTGAAGCATTTAGGCATGTAATCATACAAGGTGTTGTGGTTCTTTTATATCAGATTTTAATGAGGTTTTTGGAATAAATTGTAAATCTTCTGGGCAATGAGTGTTCATAAGGGATTTTCCTCAGGTCAACCTCCAGAGCGAGACAGCACGGAGTCAGCCCGCACTGTAGCCGCGCTGCTCTCCCGCCACCAGCACCTGTTCCCGCAGTGGCTGCTGCTGGTGTGCTGCGCGCGGCGCTGCAAGAGCCTCACCAAGATGTTCACAGGTGAGTCAGTCAGCCCGCACTGTAGCCGCGCTGCTCTCCCGCCACCAGCACCTGTTCCCGCAGTGGCTGCTGCTGGTGTGCTGCGCGCGGCGCTGCAAGAGCCTCACCAAGATGTTCACAGGTGAGTCAGTCAGCCCGCACTGTAGCCGCGCTGCTCTCCCGCCACCAGCACCTGTTCCCGCAGTGGCTGCTGCTGGTGTGCTGCGCGCGGCGCTGCAAGAGCCTCACCAAGATGTTCACAGGTGAGTCAGTCAGCCCGCACTGTAGCCGCGCTGCTCTCCCGCCACCAGCACCTGTTCCCGCAGTGGCTGCTGCTGGTGTGCTGCGCGCGGCGCTGCAAGAGCCTCACCAAGATGTTCACAGGTGAGTCAGTCAGCCCGCACTGTAGCCGCGCTGCTCTCCCGCCACCAGCACCTGTTCCCGCAGTGGCTGCTGCTGGTGTGCTGCGCGCGGCGCTGCAAGAGCCTCACCAAGATGTTCACAGGTGAGTCAGTCAGCCCGCACTGTAGCCGCGCTGCTCTCCCGCCACCAGCACCTGTTCCCGCAGTGGCTGCTGCTGGTGTGCTGCGCGCGGCGCTGCAAGAGCCTCACCAAGATGTTCACAGGTGAGTCAGTCAGCCCGCACTGTAGCCGCGCTGCTCTCCCGCCACCAGCACCTGTTCCCGCAGTGGCTGCTGCTGGTGTGCTGCGCGCGGCGCTGCAAGAGCCTCACCAAGATGTTCACAGGTGAGTCAGTCAGCCCGCACTGTAGCCGCGCTGCTCTCCCGCCACCAGCACCTGTTCCCGCAGTGGCTGCTGCTGGTGTGCTGCGCGCGGCGCTGCAAGAGCCTCACCAAGATGTTCACAGGTGAGTCAGTCAGCCCGCACTGTAGCCGCGCTGCTCTCCCGCCACCAGCACCTGTTCCCGCAGTGGCTGCTGCTGGTGTGCTGCGCGCGGCGCTGCAAGAGCCTCACCAAGATGTTCACAGGTGAGTCAGTCAGCCCGCACTGTAGCCGCGCTGCTCTCCCGCCACCAGCACCTGTTCCCGCAGTGGCTGCTGCTGGTGTGCTGCGCGCGGCGCTGCAAGAGCCTCACCAAGATGTTCACAGGTGAGTCAGTCAGCCCGCACTGTAGCCGCGCTGCTCTCCCGCCACCAGCACCTGTTCCCGCAGTGGCTGCTGCTGGTGTGCTGCGCGCGGCGCTGCAAGAGCCTCACCAAGATGTTCACAGGTGAGTCAGTCAGCCCGCACTGTAGCCGCGCTGCTCTCCCGCCACCAGCACCTGTTCCCGCAGTGGCTGCTGCTGGTGTGCTGCGCGCGGCGCTGCAAGAGCCTCACCAAGATGTTCACAGGTGAGTCAGTCAGCCCGCACTGTAGCCGCGCTGCTCTCCCGCCACCAGCACCTGTTCCCGCAGTGGCTGCTGCTGGTGTGCTGCGCGCGGCGCTGCAAGAGCCTCACCAAGATGTTCACAGGTGAGTCAGTCAGCCCGCACTGTAGCCGCGCTGCTCTCCCGCCACCAGCACCTGTTCCCGCAGTGGCTGCTGCTGGTGTGCTGCGCGCGGCGCTGCAAGAGCCTCACCAAGATGTTCACAGGTGAGTCAGTCAGCCCGCACTGTAGCCGCGCTGCTCTCCCGCCACCAGCACCTGTTCCCGCAGTGGCTGCTGCTGGTGTGCTGCGCGCGGCGCTGCAAGAGCCTCACCAAGATGTTCACAGGTGAGTCAGTCAGCCCGCACTGTAGCCGCGCTGCTCTCCCGCCACCAGCACCTGTTCCCGCAGTGGCTGCTGCTGGTGTGCTGCGCGCGGCGCTGCAAGAGCCTCACCAAGATGTTCACAGGTGAGTCAGTCAGCCCGCACTGTAGCCGCGCTGCTCTCCCGCCACCAGCACCTGTTCCCGCAGTGGCTGCTGCTGGTGTGCTGCGCGCGGCGCTGCAAGAGCCTCACCAAGATGTTCACAGGTGAGGGTCGAGGAAGTGGGGCACAGTAATGCAGGAGCTATCATTATCGCCTTTGGATTCTAGTGCCGTCTAGCATAACTGTAAAACGCGCATTGTACATGCAATGAAATATCGTCATAACGTGCATTATAACAGGCTTCGAAGTATCACGTTTCGGGCGGAACGACCCGAGAGAACTGTTAAGGACTCGTACAAAATAGAAGGCCTAAGCCGGAAAGTATATTATTTTTTTAAATGGTGTCTGTGTTCGTGAACATTGTTTTATTTGATTTTTATTTCATTGCATATGTTTGTGAAAAGTACTATACTAGCCTTAGCCGTGAAAAGGGCTTGCCGGCTTCGTATCACTATCCGTCTATACCTACTCACCCGGCGAGCCCTTCTTTCCAGGCGTCTGCAGTAATGTACTGTTGTTTCTTTCCAGGATTCAGGAAGATAACCCTGGACGAGTTGCAACGAGCGCACGTCTCCGCCGACGTCCAGCGTTATGTGCTGTCCAGACTTGACACCGAACCCAGACTCAGGTATATCACGATTAAATCAGAGATGGGCAAAAGCGATTAAATATTAAGATTATCTTACTAAAACTGACGATTGGTTAATCTATTCGAACGAGCTCCGATTAATTTAATCCCGATTAAGCTAATCTTAGATTAATATCTAGCGATTAAATTTTTAACCGATTAATTATTTCAATTAATTTTCTCTCGATTAATACGATTATTATTAGGAAGAAATATGATATTTTTTATTATAAGTCTAAGTCCCTACCTAGGACAACTCAAGAGTACTGCACTTTAAAAACCACTTTGTATTACTATAACAAGAGGGAGGGGGAAAGAGAGAACGGTCGGATAGCTTTAAAAAGACCCGGTCAAAACCGTTTCTAAAGGTACCTTTTCAGTCCCTGGACAAGTCATATTGTACTTTCGTAAAAAGCACAAATGAGCGTGTTCTAACTTTTAATCGAAAATTAATCGTGAAATTTAATCGATTTAAATGACGATTGTCTCACATATGTTGCTATATGTGAAATCCTATGATTGGCTCTGTATTACTAGTTATGCCACTAATAGCGTTAGTTAAGCTGTTGGTTCTCCATGTACAAATAAATAAATAAATTCGAAGACTCTGTCGATTAATTTCGATTTCTAGGATTAATTAATCGCAATTAATTTTGACGAATAATGTTTTTAAATGATAAAAAAAATTCGTGCATTATTCGATTAAGAAATTAATCGATTAATGCCCATCTCTGGGTTAAATTATAGCCCAACTTTACAGTTACCGTTGTCAAAGGTTGAGTTAACATGTGCCAAAGGTAACTTCGCATATTTTGAAGATAGATTTAATAGCATAAAGAAGTGATTTGGTTCTGAGAAAATTAAATTTAATAGTGTTATCTGGTACTTCAAAATTAAATGAGTGTGTATGAATGAAACGGCCTTAAGGTCACCACGCTTTACGGCGGCCGGATGGACTGAAGCGATTCAATCACATCGGCCTGATCAGTTTTGCCTTCCCATGTATGGGGGCCTTATAACCCATTCTTGCATATTTATAGTCCCACAGGGTACTACTTTACTGGTAACGATAAATGTTTGGTAACTGACGTTGAAAGTTAGTGAATGTCACTGATAATATTCCGCTAATTTCAATTTTTTTTTTTATTATAAAGCCAAAACTATCCATAGTGATGAGTCAAGGGTTTTTTTTCAATAAGTATTAAATATTTCGCAACATCGTAATATTATTTGCGTAGCCGTGAAAAGGGCTTACCGGCTTCGTATCACTATCCGGCCTCCCTATGGTCGGCCATCTATACCTACTCACCCGACAAGCCCTTCTATCCCGGCGTCCGCAGTAATGTACTATTTTTTATTTATTTTTGACTGACCATAAACTATGCACTTCGCATCCTGATTTTTTTATCAATATAAATTCGGGCGGAACAATTCGAGGGAACTGTAAAGAAATTTCATACAAAATTGAAAGCCCAAGCCGGGAAGTAAATTTTTAAACATACTATCCAGCCTCCAGTGAGTACGGATGAGTAAATATAGACGCTCGGTCGTCTATACCCAGTCACCCGGCAAGCCCTTATTTCCCTGCGTCTGCAGTAATGTACTATTTCTCAAACATGCTATGAAATATTGTCTTTACGTTCCTTATAATAGGCTCGGAAGTATCGCTTTTTGGGCGCAACAACTCGAGAGGACTGTAAAGGGATTTCATACTGCTTTTCAGGCCTAGGCCTGCAAAGTAACTTTTTTTTGGTTTCAACAACAAGGCCATTCACACAGCTGGCTGGTTTGACAAAAAGCAGGTTTTGTTTTTAAAGGTTGGTTGTTAGACTAAAATGTCCTATTTGTCAATTAATAAAATGTTGTTCTTTGAAGTTAATTTTTTAATTTCATTGTATGTTTGAGAAAAGCACTAAACATGCCTCGTCGTGAAAACGGATTCCCGGCCTCTGATGTAATGTACTATTTCTCAAACATGCAATGAAATATCGTCATAACGTGCGTTAGAACAGGCTTCGAAGTGTCAAGTTTCGGGCGGAACAATTCGAGAGAACTGTAAAGGAATTTCATACCAAATTGAAGGCCTAGGCCGGGAAGTAATTTGTTTTTAATTTAAATGTAAACATGGCATCTGTGTTTATGAACAGCTGATATATTTTTTTTTTTCTAGTGGCTACCTATTCAGCCATCGGATCGGACCAACAATATCCGCGTTAATGCCTAGTACACACGAACTGATATTAAGAATACACATCTGTATGATTCAATGTGTTGATGAATAAATTTAAAATATTGTCTATACGTAAGTCACCAGAGACCATAGACAATATTAAAAATCCTCTGCCTTTATTTTATTTATTATAGAAATTAAGATTCTTATTATCAGGTTGTGTATAATGATAATGACCCTAATATTCGAACACTACACACGTGAACGACTTATTAAAGAAAACAAATAGAGGGATTGGAGGGAAAATTAAAAATACTTTTTTTTAAACATGGCTTCTGTGTTCATGAACTGGCTGAACAGCTGAATTATGTTTTTTTGAGTGGTGCATTTTTTATTTCATTACATATGTTTGAGAAAAGCACTATACATGCCTTAGCCGCGAAAAGGGCTTGCCGGCTTCGTATCACTAGACGGCCTCCCTTACGGTCGGCCGTCTATACCTACTCAGCCGGCAAGCCCTTATTTCCCGGCGTCTGCAGTAATGTACTATTGTATTGTATTTCCAGGGCTCGTGTGTCGCACGACGCAACAGCGGCGGCGGCGGCGGCGGCCGCGCTCGACCATCTTCGCATCAAGAGTGACGGCTGCTTACTCTATTTGGAAAAGGTAACTAACAACTTGTTCTACCCCTCGTATCATCATCATCCTCCTAGCCTTTGTCCCATATCTTTGTAGAGAATGAATTCTCAAACGGGGTCGGCTACCTAAATCCCAAGATGTGGCGTGGGCACTAGTTTTTACGCAAGCGACTGCCATCTGACCTTCCAACCCAGAGGGGAAACTAGGCCTTATTGGGCTTAGGTGGTTTCCTTCACCGAAAAGCGAGTGGTAAATATCAAATGACATTCAGTGCATAAGTTCCGAAAAACTCTTTGGTACGGGCCGGGTTCGAACCCGCGACCTCCGGATTGAAAGTCGCATGCCCTAACCACTAGGCTACCACCGCTATTCTACCCCTCGAATGCAATGTCAATAATTTGCTAATCAATTTCAATCTGCACGGTTAAGGCTCTTTATTCGTTCAAAAATGCTAATTGTTTTAGACATTTTTCTCTATGATCAAACATGTTTCTTAACATAATATTATCAGCACCAACAAACTAAATTTTATAAAAGTAACATAGTATTATTATCAAGCTAACAGTATAAGTAACAGGACGTACACTAACTTGTGTACTTACCTTAACGAACATAGGTTAATGACTAGACAAATATAGTATAAACTTGTATGTGAAAACTAGCCAAGTGTTGAATAACACCCCAAGTAAAATAAATGCATTGAGTAAATAATTGTTTGTTATAATCTAAGAATTTATATTAACCATTGAGTAGCAAACGTTGTAGTAGTATTGTGAAACAAGAAATTATTACATACATATTTGTATAGAATCTTTTTTATCGATTCATATTTTTTTATGCGGTAATACCACATTTTTATTTTTATAAATAATGACACAAAGGTAAATTAAGAAAGAAAAATTGAATGCGATCCACTGCAATCGAAGCGGGATTTGAACCCGCGACCTCTGCGGTTCAAATCCCGCTTCGATTGCAGTGGATCGCATTCAATTTTTCTTTCTTAATTTACCTTTGTGTTATTACATACATTTATTTTAGTATGTTGCATGTTCTTGTATCTTAAAGTTTAAGGGCAAAGAACTTGGTACTCATATAGATCTCAATTCTTTTGTCGGTGATGTCGACAGCTTTGCACGCGATATTGAACTTGGCTTTCGTTTAACATTTATGTTTTTGATGGGGTATGTACAACCGAATTACGAACTCCCTCATTGTCAGTTCAAAAAACAAAAGTTGTCTCTTCGGTGGCCAATAGTTAATAGCGTATGTGCATAAAAGAAGTTATGTTTTAAACAAAACACGCAAGCCCATAGAAAGAGAAACGTCATCTATGCTAATATAATTTTGATCGGAAAACTAGGCCTAAAGTCCTTAACTTTGTACGTGTCCACCGAAAAGACGCTAAGCTAAATCTGACGATGACCCATCAGCAACATTACTGATTTTAACTTGTCCGTAGGTATTAGACGGAGTGGCAGACGGATTCATAGCTCTTCGCGAGATCAAGGAGATTCCGGGCACGTTGAATGGGCTGTATCTGTGGCTCGCGCAGCGGCTGTTCCACGGGAGGCGATTTACTAAGGTATATAATATAATAGTTACACTTAAATATGTAATGTTAATGAAAGCACAATTAAATGGGCTGTATCTGTGGCTCGCGCAACGACTTTTCCACGGGAGGCGATTTACTAAGGTATCTATATAATAAAATCGAAAATGCCAGAACGGGATAACGCACTAGGAAGGAAGCGAGATGGCGCCTTACAAAACTCGACGTCCTTTTAGATCACGTTTCTCCAATACGACGCACGTTACCGCAGAAACAACGATTCAAATCTATTGTCTAAATATGAGAATACAATAAGAGCGTAAAAATTACCGTTTTCGCTACGTATTTCCTTCACAATCGGCTAAAGAAATGTCCATAAAATTCTTCATTTCGCGACCGTCGGCCATTTCCGGCAATACTCGGTTTCTTTTCGCTATGACTTAAGTTTAATTAGCCAAAAATTTTTGGCGTCATGTTGGTACGCCGTTATGTCCAAGTTTTTTACTCGAAATGTAATGACTACGCACTTTGCTTGACGTATGTTGTTTCCTCTGTCAAACTAAATGTCATCAGCAAGGAGCCAAATTTTTTTGACGACATGTTGGTACGTAAATAAAAATATACAGATATACTTACATAAATACTTAGACATAATAAATAAATATATGGTAAAGTAATAAATAAAACAAAAACAGTATGAGCCACAAAGTTAAAGGAGCGCTTATTATTGCAGTGTACTAAGGGAGAGACAAATAGTGTTTTTTGACGAGGGTTTTAAATGTTGCAAGAGATTGGGCACGCCTTATATCCAGAGGAAGCGAATTCCACAGTAAAGTAGCCCGGAATGTGAAAGAACCATTATAAAATTTAGAAGATGAAGGGGGAACAGTAAGAACCAAGTTTTGTGCAGAGCGAACAGAACGCAAATAACTGAAGCGCTCCTTGAGGTAGTGGGGAGTTGTGGGGTTAAATAGTACATTATAAAGAAGAGACAGAATATGGGAGTGACGACGAGAACGGATTGAGAGCCACTTGAGCTGAGACCGGAAGTCGGATACATGGTCATACTTGCGTAACCCAAATATGAACCGAATGTAGATGTTTTGGATACGCTCAAGCTTATTAAGCTGCTCCTCCGTGAGGTCAAGGTAAGCTATGTCAGCATAGTCCAATATAAGAAGAAGTAGAGTTTGAGAGAGTGCAATTTTGGTGGCAATAGGCAGAAAATTACTGAGCCTAAAGACATAATAGAGACATAATATTGATAATTACAATTTTTTAAGACCCGAAACCCGACTTGGTTGGTATAAGTTTAGGCTATTTTTTTTTTATGACCTGAAACTTGAGCATTAAATACAAAGAAAACCTGAAACTTGACTTGGCTAGATCCGACTTGGTTGGGTTAGGTTAAGGTTATTTTTTTTTTATGACCTGAATCCCGTTTTGGCTAGATCCGACTTCGTTGGGTTAGGTTTTTTTTTATGACCTGAAACCCGACTTAGCTAGATCTGACTTGGTTGGGTTAGGTTTAGGTTATTTTTTTTATGACTTGAAACCCGACTTGGCCAGAACCGACTTGCAATGATGAACCGACTTGACTATGCGTTTTGCAATGTATGCGTTTATAAAGTATGGTTACATTGTTTTATGAGTAATCAATGTATGACCATGACAAAGTATGCTTAAATCATTTTATGCGCATCAACTGTATGCCCATTACACAGTATGTTCTTAAACATTATGATTAAAAACGTTATGCGCATAAATATATGACTTTTTACAGTTATGCGTAATGATGAGTATGACGAATACACGTATGCGTATCAAAAGTACGCCTTTCAATTTTATGCAACCCGACCCCTACCCCAAAATTACATATTCAAGTGTTTCAAATAGGAAGTAAATTTGATTTACGCGAGCGAAGCCGCGGGCACGTCTAGTCTATATAATAAAATTGAAAATGCCAGAACGGGATAACGCACTAGGGAGGAAGCGAGATGGCGCCTTACAAAACTCGACGTTCTTTTAGATCACGTTTCTCCAATACGATGCACGTTACCGCAGAAAAAACTATTCAAATCTATTGTCTAAATATGAGAATGGAATAAGAGCGTAAAAAATACCGTTTTCACTACGTATCACCTTCACAATCGGTTAAAGAAATCTTCATAAAATTCTTCATTTCGCGACCGTCGACCATTTCCGGCGATACTCGGTTCTTCTCGCTCTTATGGCTCAGGTTCAAGTAGCCTAAAGTTTCTTTTCGCTATATGACTTAAGTTTAAGTAGCCAAAAATTTTGGCGTCATGTTGGTACGCCGTTATATCGAAGTTTTTTACTCGAAATGTAATGACTACGCACTTTGCTTGACGTATGTTGTTTTCTCTGTCAAACTAAATGTCATCGGCATTGTCATTGTCAGCGAATTTTCTGTGCAATAAGCAAAAAGTGTTATGAAAATGCCGATAATTGAAAGTATTAAGTGATTATGTTATTAATTTGTATTTTGATTGATCGACCATCACGGTTTTATTCAGATTGACCACCACGGTTTCGGGAGATGGAGGAATGGCGATGGCATGTTTAATTTTTGTTAAATTTGAATTTAACAGATTATGTATTATTATTATAAACACAAGAAAAATATCCTTGCAAGGCAATGTACTCATTGTTCTGCATCTCGGTGCGTAGAGTGCGATGCGATAATGTTGGGTTAGTAAGACCTCAGGGGTTGCGGTATAGGAAAGGTGGGCCAGTTTTGGGACTTAGAAAAATTTCGGTGTCGTGAAATTTATGTCAATATAACACCTCATTTTTATTAAAGTATCCTTTAAAACATCCTATAATAAGCATGTTTTGTTATGTAAACTTTTTCTCTCAGATCAATATTTACCGAGATATTGGGGTTTTTAAGGTAAAAATGCTGTCTGAAAATATGGTACATGGGTTGAAAACCGAAAACTGTAGGTTAGGTTAGGTTTGTTTTGTGACCATGTATAGCGGAGCGAGCGTAGCGAGCGGAGCGTCAAAATGCTTGCTTACATGACCCTCATAAATAGTCTACTATTATTACGTACCTACATCAAAATATGTTTATGCATTTGAACCCCAATATCTCGGTAAATATCGATCTGAGAGAAAAAGTTGAAAGAATAAAATATGCTTATTTTAGCGTAATCTACTAGATTCAATCTAATTTAAGCCCAAACCAACAAAAAAAAATTAGTCCTAAAATCGGTCCAGCTTTGCTATACTCTGACCCTTACTGCTTATTTCTCGAGAAGATCTAGATTGTTCCCTATTTTCAGAGGATTCTTTTCCCACGGATTTGTCTGTTACTGAAGCGGCACTGCCTATTAATGGTTATTATTTTTACTTTTGTTTATTAAGCTTTGCTAGGCTTAGATTTGCTTTGAGTAACATTTGTACATGTATGTATTACTCTCCAGTCCATGTAAGTATACAAATATAAAATGTGTTGAATCCCTTTTGCTTATAATTAATTTTATTTCGGAAATACAAATATGAGGACTAAACGCAGTTTCCTTTTAAAAAGCTTTTATTTAACTTGCAATGACAGTTTCCTTTTTTCATTAAGTATATATAATAAAAAAAAACAAATTACATGTTCAAGTGTTACAAATAGGAAGTACATATTTCATTTACGCGAGCGAAGCCGCGGGCACGTCTAGTATAATATAATAGCTACGATTAAATATGTAATGTTAATGAAAGCACAATTAAATGGGCTGTATCTGTGGCTCGCGCAACGACTTTTCCACGGGAGGCGATTTACTAAGGTATATAATATAATAGCTACGATTAAATATGTAATGTTAATGAAAGCACAATTAAATGGGCTGTATCTGTGGCTCGCGCAACGACTTTTCCACGGCAGGCGATTTACTAAGGTATATAATATAATAGCTACAATTAAATATGTAATGTTAATGAAAGCACAATTAAATGGGCTGTATCTGTGGCTCGCACAACGACTTTTCCACGGGAGGCGATTTACTAAGGTATATAATATAATAGCTACAATTAAATAGTTAATGTTAATGAAAGCACAATTAAATGGGCTGTATCTGGCTCGCACAACGACTTTTCCACGGGAGGCGATTTACTAAGGTATGTAATATAAAAACAAGTTTGTTGTATGGGAGCCCTCCTTAAATATTTATTTTATTTTATTTTTAGTATTTGTTGGTATAGCGGCAATAGAAATACATCATCTGTGAAAATTTCAACTGTCTAGCTATCACCGTTCATGAGATACAGTCTGGTGACAGACGGACGGACGGACAGCGAAGTCTCAGTAATAGGGTCCCGTTTTTACGGAACCCTAATAGCTACAATTAAATATGTAATGTTAATGAAAGCACAATTATATTAAATCTAAAAAGATAAAACTAAAGAACTAAATATCTAAAATAAATGAAATTAAGCTAAAATAAATCTACAAAACTGTGCCCCCGTTTCATAGTCCCCAAGACGCTGGCAGCATTTCCTCGCTGAATCGCAATGCTGGTGCGTTGTGAGGAAGCTGCCAGCTCTTCGGTCATCAGTGGACTCTATGAGCCTTTTACTGATATAATAGTACATTACGTAACAAGGGTGGTAAACGAGGAATTACAAACGAGAGTCTATTAGAAGCCCAAAGCCGAAGGCTTTAATGACACGAGTTTTGAATTCCTTTACCACCAGAGTCACGTACGACGTTTTTCATCACACTTTGGAGGAAATAAAACAAAAGTAATAGATAGTAGTCAATACCAAAATTACTTACCGCCCTAGGGTGTAATATACGACTTTTCGCCTGGTTTTCTAGCATGTAAACCCTTTAAGTATGACATAAGTTTCCATAAATGGGAACATGAACTTAGCAGAAACAGAAACAAAATTCAAGTTCAGAAAAATTCTGATTTTTTGGAAACTTTCATCTTGCATATTTGTACTGTCCTGTCAGTTATGCACAATGGGCTGCAAAAATTCATGGATAAATTATTTATTAATTCATAGTATAGTTCAACAAGTTAGTTTTTAGTCCACGCCATATCGCGGATTTTTAGTACCAAGTCGCCAGTCTTAAAAACCTCGTATCTAGTTTATACGTTGATACTGAGATACGAGCTTTGTTTTAGTTATATGGGCATTTTTTACTTATTGAGTTTTATTTGTGAACATTTTCGCTGTTTATTCCAGGTTCGCCTTCTCCTCGACGTGTTGCTGGCGGCCCGGTGCGGCGTGACGGAGGAAATGATGTACAAGTGTCTGCTGACCAAGGAGTATAGCGTCACCAGGGACGACTTCAACCGCCGGCTGCATCTGTTGAGGAGGTGGGCTCAATAGGGCTGTCAGTCTGGCTAGCCAAATAATGTTGACAGATATTTCCTTGTGGTATCACAACACAGACCACCCCTCACTAGACGGAGCATGTAAGGCGACCCGCGCGCACCAACGATATGGTACGGCAGAACATTAAAGTATCAACACGGCGGCCACCGTTTAGTTGCGTCCATGTTTATGATCCATGCGTACGTCAACGAAAAAAGAAATTAAATAAATAACATGGTAAATTGTAGTGTTAAGTGGTGTAGAGAGACCTCATAAACATGGACGCAACCAAACGGTGGCCGCCGTGTTGGTACTTTAATGTTCTGCCGTACCATATCGTTGGCGCGCGCGGGTCGCCTTACATGTGCCTTACATGCTCCGTCTAGTGGGGGTGGTCTGTGGGCTAGCCAAATAATCTCGCTTGCTCGTTCACCGCTGTAAAGTGGTACGGTAAGATGTGAATATTAACGTATTCACATAGAGGTCGCTAAGGTGTAAAAACCTTTCAAATAAACAATGCAAAGATCGACACACAAAGCATAAGGGAAAATTCGTCAGGTCTACGTGGAGCGAGGGTAGCGAAGTGGCTAACGCGCTGGACCGGTAATCCAGAGGTACCGGGTTCGATTCCCGGTCCCTTCCACCAGGTAGCTCCTTTTTCAATTTTTTTTTAAGCTTTGATCTTTGTATTCATGGTTTAGCCAAATAATGTTGACAGATATTTCCTTGTGGTATCACAAATTGCCTATGATTTAAACAATTTAGTGGGTGGGTCCGCTATAAATAATTTTAATACTTTATGTACAGTCGCCATCAGATATATCGCAGCATATAAGGCATTCATAAATATCTGAACATGACTCTTAATGACTGCGCGTTACCGTGGCGACTGTACTAGTTCTTATATTCCGATTGAGTTGAAATTTGGCATATTACTTATGGGGCTTCTAAACGGGCCGTATTTTACTGCAATTTGTGGCCGGCAACTATGACAGTCCCTCTTTGACACCCTACGTTAGAGCAAGATGCAAATAATGGCCGGCCACAAATTGCAGCAAAACATGGCCCGTTTAGAACCCCTTTTATCTAAATATTTTTTTGTTGGTGGATTAATATATGGTATTATCGAGTTAGGTCTTATTTACACTACATTTAATTTTTGGCCTTGTATATGGTTAGAAAGTGTAAAAATATGTGTTTGTCGTTGACTGTACCTACTGTACATAGTGGTAGACATAATGTGAGCTCACTATGAGTGCACGTCGACATATATTTAACTTATTTCCTTAGGTACCTTACGTGTGCATGGAAAACCAAAAATATTTTCTAGTATCAAAACTATAATTCCTACTATACAAAGTGTGACCAGCCGCAATTTTTTTAAATTCCCCGCCAAAACTTATTATATCATTAGCCAGACTATAGTTATTTGCGTGCATCACAGAAGTGTGCATTGTGCAATGATAAAAATACGGTAACTTTATAATTAGATAAAGGGACACAGTGGCTCGAGAGGCAATGCATGGCCTGAACCAGAAACCGAGTAACTGACTCCTTAGATTGTACCTGACTAGTTTAAGGGACACAGTTCTAATAAGAAAGCATATCAAACGTACATAAATTGTGTTAAACCGTCATACTTTCTTGTAGTTTCTATATTTTATTCTTACACTAGTCCTCATTTATATCTTAGAATACACTTTTAATATGTTTTCTTCGAGAACTACGTATATTTAAGTTCATATTAATGTAATAGTTAAGTACTTATCCTTTATGAAAAAATGACTGACTGTTGAGTTTCTTTCAGCGTTTCTTCTCAACAGTGGTATCCTCTTGTGAAATGCCGGTAGACTCAGACATGTAAAAGTGCCCTTGTGGCCTACTTGCAGAATAAAGTTCATTATTTCATTAATGATGTAGCGGATGAGAGTAAGGGTCAGACCAGTCGACCATGCGGACCAGAGAAAATAATTCAGGAATCAGAAATTCCCCCATCGTTTTGGCTCTCAAACTTCTAAACGCGCTGCTGTCATCTGTACCGGAGATTGATTTGTTTGCGAGTCGATGATTTGTTTGCGAGTCGATGGACGGATGTGTGTCGAATGCTCCTGAGGTATTGTGAGGCGATGGATGATTGCGGGATTTCCTAACTTTTAAGTTTCATTTATATTATTTTGAATGTTATATAAATTGTACAATGTATTGGTAATAACTGTAATGCTGTATGAATTTTGTTTGTTTGTAAATAAATAATACCCCTACCATAATCTGACCAGTTGAATGCCATGTCTAGCCATGGCGTCCCATAGGATCGCCTGGATGATCTCACTGGACATATTCGTCCAATATAATCATCTGGATGATCCACTCAGGATCTGTTGGACGTCGCGGGATATCGTACGGAAACCTAAGCCAATTGATATTTTTTTCGACTTGGCAGGGGTGCCGCCGTGTGTCTGAATTTTAACAATAGTACTTCCTAAACCCTTTACACACACACAACTAATCTTACCCCTGCTTCCAGGATACTAGTGATGGAGCGCGCGACAGGCTACCTGTCCATCTTCCACCACTCGTTCGCGGCGTGGCTGGTGGACGTGAAGCACTGCACGCGGCGATACCTGTGCTGCCCCGCGGACGGCCACGCCGCGCTCGCCATGTACTACACTCTCGACGCTAAGAGGCAAGCATTCAAAATGTCTATCGCTCACTTGTGATTTGTGACAGCCCTCAGCTTTTTGACACCCCTGGGGTCTTCGTAGCGGTAGGTATTATACGCACGTAACAGAGCGAGTGACAGCTGTCTGTTTAGAAGATAAAACTTAGATAAACTAGATAAGATTCGCGGCGTGGCTGGTGTACGTGAAGCACTGCACTCGGCGCTACCTGTGCTGCCCATCAGACGGACATGCTGCGTTAGCCATGTACTACACTCTCGACGCTAAGAGGCAAGTATTCAAAATGTTTATCACTCACTTGTGATTTGTGACTGCCCTCAGCTTTTTGACACCCCTGGGCGCTTCGTAGCGGTAGGTATTATACGCACGTAACAGAGCGAGTGACAGCTGTCTGTTTAGAAGATAAAACTAGGATAAACTAGATAAGATTCGCAGCGTGGCTGGTGTACGTGAAGCACTGCCTGTGCTGCCCATCAGACGGGCATGCTGCGTTAGCCATGTACTACTCTTGACGCTAAGAGGTAGGTATTCAAAATGTCTATCGCTCACTTGTGATTTATGACAGCCCTCAGCTTTTTGACACCCCTGGGGTCATCGTAGCGGTAGGTATTATACGCACGTAACAGAGCGAGTGACAGCTGTCTGTTTAGAAGATAAAACTTAGATAAACTAGATAAGATTCGCAGCGTGGCTGGTGTACGTGAAGCACTGCCTGTGCTGCCCATCAGACGGACATGCTGCGCTCGCCATGTACTACACTCTCGACGCTAAGAGGTAGGTATTCAAAATGTCTATCGCTCACTAGTGATTTATGACAGCCCTCAGCTTTTTGACACCCCTGGGGTCATCGTAGCGGTAGGTATTATACGCACGTAACAGAGCGAGTGACAGCTGTCTGTTTAGAAGATAAAACTTAGATAAACTAGATAAGATTCGCAGCGTGGCTGGTGTACGTGAAGCACTGCCTGTGCTGCCCATCAGACGGACATGCTGCGCTCGCCATGTACTACACTCTCGACGCTAAGAGGTAGGTATTCAAAATGTCTATCGCTCACTAGTGATTTATGACAGCCCTCAGCTTTTTGACACCCCTGGGGTCATCGTAGCGGTAGGTATTATACGCACGTAACAGAGCGAGTGACAGCTGTCTGTTTAGAAGATAAAACTTAGATAAACTAGATAAGATTCGCAGCGTGGCTCGTGTACGTGAAGCACTGCCTGTGCTGCCCATCAGACGGACATGCTGCGCTCGCCATGTACTACACTCTCGACGCTTAGAGGTAGCTATTCAAAATGTAGTTCACGAATGTGACAGCCCTCTGCTTTTTGGCAATTTTTTGGTGTTTATGGACGACGGTAATCGCTTTCCATCAGGCGATACGTTTGCTCGTTTGCCCCCTATGACATTAAAAAAAAAAAAACCCTGCGTATTAGAGGCTGTCCAGAAATTACGTCATCAATAGGCTAGTTGACTCATGTCAAATTGTAATAAACTAATGTTTATTCCGTATAGTATTTAGCAAAGGAAACCTAAATAAATATTTTTCAATTCATAAAAGTGAAAGATGGCTGAAAAAATTTATTTGAAAATATGGTTCTTAATCTGTATTTTGAAATGCTTGAAACGCTGTCCGCCATTTTCGCTTATGATAGTGACGTCATCGGTCCTGTAAAGATAACTGAAAGTCTACTTTGACGACTTCCAATAGTGCCGCCGCTCTCGATCTCCTGTCAAAGTATATTGGAGTGAGCGGAATGGCACTATACGACGGTCGAATTTCGAATATTTACAGGTAATTCAACGTCACGCCACAGAAAATGCAATAGCAAAAGGCAAAAATGGCGGACGGCGTTTTTGACTGTTCATGAAATTTCTAATTTTCAATTGATACAATTTAGCTTTCTAGCTTTCACAAGAATACAAGACAATTTTTTTAGAGCTAGTAATATCATTAGTAACCATTTCAAATATATTTCAAAACTGGGTCTACTAGCCTATTTTGGACGGACCAATTTGTGTGCAGTTTTAGTTTAAAGTCCTTAGCTACGTTTGGTGGAAATAGGACCAGTAGTTTCCAGGATATTCAGCTTTAATTGAAACATGTGACAAGATATCAACCATTATTGAAGCTAAGAACTCCAAATTTTGTAGTTATGTTCAGTTTTAGTAGCATTTTCTATATCACTCATTGAATGAGGGTATCATGATGACCAGCTACTCGTGTCGGAGGTGTTTTGAATATTTAATTTAGGCTATTAGATAATTCCCCCTAAACATTTTGTTCTTGTTACAGATTGAGCGCCCTGGAAATTCATAACTACGTGTTCCATATGACGAGTTTGGAGCAGCATATGGCCGCCCAGAAGAAAAAGACCACGTAAGTTTCTTGTAATACTTTACAAGCTTTTATTTAACTTGCAATGTATGTATCTATGTTTGTTCGGGTGAAATCTTGCAATTCAATTTTGAACCAGATATCTTCAACCGATGGAGCTTAAACTGTGCATATCTACTTAACTTTGATGACAATATAATAATATGGTACCTTTGGGCTGGTCTGATGATGGAGCCGGACGGTGGCTCCAGAAAGTCTGTAATAGAGACAGAGTTTGGGCTCTGTAGAATCGTATCAGTGAGCAATTGGTTGGTCAAAGAAAAGTACAGTCGGCTATAAAAGCTTGTCTCAAAAATGTTTTTTTTTTTTGACAGAAACATATTTAAACCTACTTAAAAAAAAAGAGAAGATGCTCAATTCGTCGGGATATTGGGTTTTTTAATAAATGTTTCCCCATTGTTCAAACAGGGCTGCGCTAAATTTATAAGTGATTATTATCTTAGCAAAAGTCGTGAATGTATATTTATTATTTTCTCTGATTTCATCGAAAAAAAAACCAGTTTAAAAAAGACAATGTTGTGAACTGAATTCATATTGTTTATTACAGCGATCAAGACGAAGTGATAGATCTCCACACGTTAGTACTTCTATGGGTACTAGATTCGGGCTGCGATGTCGAATCAGCTCTACGGAGAGAGACAGATACTATGAGACAGCTGGAAACCATTACAACTCAGGTAGGTTATTTATATAAATGCGAATGTGTAAGAGCGATTTTATTTGATGGTACGGAACCCTACGTGCGCGAGTCCGATTCGCACTTGACCGGTTTTTTGTTACATTACTAGAGAATTGTTCGCGCTGAGGTAAGTTTATTTTTTTTGACCCGATACGTCGTGACAAGAACAAATCAGATATGAAGGTAGAAAACCGTACAGTTACAAATGTTTGTTCTGTATATTCTACAAGTTCAATAATATATGATACTGAAATGCCTAAAAATAGAAACCTTCAAAGGGAATCTGGTTTTATGAACGCCACATATTTGTTCTATACACGTGTATTGCGGATTTTTAGTGATACTAATTCATTTTACCGGTGACGGCAAATTTTTGGTAACTAACGTTGAATGCCACTGATGTAAACAAAAAGGAAACACGGCTTAATATTCCGCACAAGTAATTTTTGCATAATAGGGTAAATCGCTAATAATTGGCCACCGTTCAATAACTGGCCACCTCAAACTAAAAATGAACTCTGTTCACCTATAAATGTAATTCATTTTAGTATAAGCTGTTAATTACTGGCCGCCCTTCGATAACTGGCCACGATATAATAAAATCAATTCAGTTTGTAGGTGAACAGAGTTCATTTTTAGTTTGAGGTGGCCAGTTATTGAACGGTGGCCAATTATTGGCGATTTACCCTAAAGCCAAAACTATCCACAGTGATGAAAGCCATTTTTTTTTCAATAGCTTAATGTGGGACTAGATCGATTTGTGTGAGGTTGTCCGATATTTAAGTACAAAAAGCCTTAACACAGGTATAATGTGGTAAAATATTTTCATATAAGGGTGATTCTCATATAGTTTTAAAATATTAACATTTTTTTTTATTTTTTTTTCTGTGATATATTGCGGTGTATATTAAGAGTACATACCAAAGGCTAATTTTTGGTGCAGATGGACAAGCTTAATACCCTCTGCAAGTGATTAAAGTAATGCATGTGTACACGGCTGTGACATCCCTAAGCATAGTTGTGAGACTGTATAACATGGGTGTGACAATTTCATCGAAAATCAAGTAATTGTGTCAAATAACAAGTAACCAAGTAGCCAGGATCATTCACCAGCAACTTGCTCTTCGATACGGTCTTGTGGGGTCTGAGGTGCCGTACTATAAGTACGCACCGATGCCAGTTCTTGAGAATGGTCGTGCCACGCTCTATTGTGATCGATCTATCATCACGGACAGGACTATTGTAGCCAATAAGCCTGATATCGTTTTGGTAGATCGATCCAAGCGCCAGGCAGTGCTCGTCGACATCACCATCCCCCATGACGAGAACCTCGTGAAAGCCGAGAAGGACAAACTCAGCAAGTACCTTGACTTGGCTCACGAGGTGACCGCCATGTGGGATGTTGACTCGACGATCATTGTCCCGATAGTAGTTTCGGCTAACGGTCTTATAGCGAAGAGTCACGACAAACATCTTAAGACTCTCGCTAGATGGCTGATTTAATTTATTTTTCTTTGTGACATCTGCGGAAAAAATACAACAATTTGATAACCCAACTTAGCAAACAAAATCATCAAATTATTCAAATATACTACAAGAATGTCACAACCAAGCATTACATGTCACAACCGAGGTTTGAAAAATTCCGTGGTCGTGACATTTAGATCTATCTATGGTCGTGACAAATTTTGAACATGTGCGAAATAATGGAACAATTTGCTTTGTCTCGCCAATCTTAAACAATCACCTTATTCTGTTATTTCTGAGGTAAAATTTATATAAGTATCAATAACATAACAGTAGAACTTACATTTAAAACTCATTCCACGGTGGTGACGTACTAAGGTTGTCCTTTTCTTTAATAAATACAAGAAAATATTTTTGCTATACATTCACCGCACTTTGTCATAAGCAGAACCGACAAGAAGGTAGTTTTTCCGTTCTTAAAAAACCTAAATAGGGCTGCTAGCTTCAAATATAATTGTCTACCAAGTTACACTTATTTAAACAAACACACATGGCTGTGACAAAAAAATTGATCACAAACTTTATGATGTTCTGAATCAGAAACTGTTACATTATACTTTTATAACTTTTTAACAATGTTATCAGACATTTATTAGCTTTGCGTCATTCGTATAACATTAGTCAAAATTACTTGATATTGTAGCAGAAAAAAATATTTTATTAGAAAATCGGGAGATATCACACGGCATGGACGTGACATTTTGGGCAAACATTCTTTTTTTTATATATATTTCTGAATATTTTAAGGTAAATGTGTTTATAAAAGATAAGTAGAGGATATTTGCTCAACAAAGGCATAAATAGATTTTTGATTTAAACAAAATAAACATGTGATTCTTACAAATCACAAAAAAATGCATGAGAATAAGAATCACCCATAAGACCTTGTATTGTTTCAGAAACTTGACAGTAAATCCGAGGATAAAGAAGGCGACCCTGAATCCGAGGGCAAAGATTCACTTTCGGGTAAGTTTAGTTATGCTCGTGTCTAAAGTGAAGCAAAAACTTCGTAATGTGGAAATGAAAATAGGAAGGGGTAGAATTTGATTTTTAGTGAACTCATATTGTTTCTTTAAGACAAACTTCTTCACTCTCGCTCTGTCTCTTTCTATTCCCCCTCCCCAGGAGCGTTGAACGTTTAACGCAACAGTGCTTTCCTACCCCCTCCATGGTAGCGTTAAACGTTTAACGCAACCTTGTTGGAAGTCGCATTAGAAGTTTCACTTCACTATTTTACAAAGTAATCTATTCTTGTTAAAGATAAGCCTACAGGAAGTAGGCAATTTAAAAATGATCACTGAATGGAAAAATATTATATTTTTTTACCCCCGACGAAAAAGAGGTTTGTTTTAAGTTTAACGTGTGTATCTGTGTTCTGTCTGGCATCGTAGATCACAAACAGTTGGACCAATTGAAGGGCAATTTTATCGAAAGGCTTGTCCGTCGAGATAGTTCTTAGCTATGTTTAGTGGACATAGGACCAGTAGTTGCGAAGATATTCAGCTTTAATTGGGAAATGTGACTTGAATGACGGTCCCATGACGCGTACCTACTTGTTTCGGAGGTGTTTTAAATTTTTGATAAGATTACTAAAGATAATCAATAAATGGAAAACGCATCTATATATTGTGTAGTACATTACAGACGCCGGGAAAGAAGAGCTTTCCGGGTGAGTATTTATACACCGGCAAGCCCTTTTCACGGCTAAGGCATGTATAGCGCTTTTCTCAAACATATGCAATGAATAAAAAAATACGCTACTCAAAAAATATACATAATTCAGCTGTCTAGCCTGTTCATGAAATCAGACGCCAAGTTTAAAAAATGTTACTTCCCGGCCTAGGCCTTCAATTTTGTATGAAATTCCTTTACAGTTCTCACGAGTTGTTCCGCCCGAAACGTGATACTTCGAAACCTGTTATAACGCAATGTCATTGCATGTTTGAGAAAAGTATATTTACCGCAACTTGCACGTACTCTGGAGTTCTGATCTAGGTATTTGCCCAGCAGTGGCGCAATCGTAGACGCAGCATAATAATTAAATAAAGAAGCAAATAAATAAATATCAGATAACCTCACACAAATCAATCTAGTCCCAAATTAAGCTCAAGAAGGCTCGTGTTATGGGTACTAGACGACGATATACATAGAACCATGACCCAAGCACAAATATTCGAGTTCATCGCACAAATATTTCCCCTGACCGGGATTCGAACCCGGGACCGCCGGCTCAGTAGGCTTACAAACTGTACCAAATGTTTGTACGTAGTATGTTTATGCTAATGTGTTTATGTCTCCTTGCTTTGTACTGCCTAAATGGCCGGTGGTTATAGAATTGACATGGGCATGGTCATAGGATTATTTATACCCGACTACGGAAAAACAAAAAGGACAAAGAAGGTTATGTTTTTACCTTCCTCGTGAGAACGCGCGGTCGCGTTATATAATAAAACAAATTCTACATATATTATCCCCCTAAGATTGACCTTTGACCTTATTAATTAATTAACCAGTAATGTTTAGTTAATAGGTCATTCACTTCAGTTTTCCTTGTTGTCTCTTGTACTAATTGTTAAAAGTTTCCTCAATGGCTTCCTACCGTGTTTCCCTTCTGCGTCAAAGGAGGAATTCGTGGACTTTTTTATATAATAGACAAGACTGTGACCGCAACTTCGCCCCTATAACTCCTCTTTTAGGGTTCCGTACCCAAATGGTAAAAATGGGACCCAATTACTAAGCCTCCGCAGTCCGTATGTCACCAGGCTGTATCTCATGAACCGTGATAGCTAGATAGTTGGAATTTTCACAGATGATGTATTTCTGTTGCCGCTATAACAACAAATACTAAAAAGAGAATGAATTAAATATTTAAGGGGCTCCCATACAGTAAACCTGATCAGTTGCGTTAACCTCATATGTATGCGGCATAGTGAAAAAGTGTCATAATCATAACCATATTCGGATCTTCTCCTGTACCAAAATTTATATTCTATAGGTACTCGACAACAAAGAAAACTATTGTGTTACACGTGTTAAATGAGGTACTATATTAAGGACAAATAAATCAAACATAAATCCTAATTATGTTATTTATCAGTTCACAATGTTCATATTACCATATCTCATTTCCACGAACTGGCCTCAACTATCGGAGTGAAGATTTGAACACTGTCCCTCGCGTTATTTTCGTTTGAAAATGATGATTTGAGTAATGATATTTTTTCTAAATTTTCAAGATTTCTGAAATCAATATGACTTTTGAGGAACACTTTGTGTATAAAATGAACGGTGAAGCGTTTTTCTATAAAAGAAGAAGATCCTGATATTTTTATTTACATACTAGCTGCGTTCATCCCACGGGACTACTAGAATAAAGTGTTTACATACATACATAAATATATCGTCGTGCCCATCCATAACACAAGCCTACTAGAACTTCCCGTAGACTAGACCGATCTGTGTGAGGTTGTCCAATATTTATTTATGTCATTACCATATCATCTCATTACCATAAACACTTTACTACTGAAAAAACCTGTTAAAATGTTTAATGAGCACCCAAATTAGGGTCCAATAAATCAAACAAACACCCCCAGTCATCAGCCCTCATTACCATATCATCTCATTTCCACAAACTGATTACAATTACTACTAAATGTTATCTCTTCCTGTGTATCACGAACAAGTCAATTGGAGCTCTATTTGTCATTGTATATAGGTTGAAAATGATTCATCACTGTAATAAGGATATTATATTGTAATTTGTTGTGATCAGTAAGCATTTCTTGCTTGTTGTGAGCGGGTGTGTTATTTTATTTGACGTAGTTTAATAATAAAAAACGTGATTTTAAAATCACAAGAAGGAAAACTTTTAAGGAAACGATTATTAGTGAAGTTTTATTAAGATAATTGTGTCACAATGAAGGATAGTAGAACGACGTGGTATTGTCAATGTGAGTACATATTTTACAAACTTTTATTTAACTTGCATTGTATGTTTAATGTATGTTTGTTCGGGTGAAATCTTGCAACTCAATTTTAAAGCAGATATCGTCAACCGATTGAGCTGAAAGTTTGCATACTTACTTAACTTTGATGACAATACAATAATATGGTACCATGGGGCTGATCTGATGATGGAGCCGGAAGGTGGCCATAGGAACTCTATAATAGAAAAAGCAATCCTACCGAGCTTGGGATCTTTAGAATCGTCTCAGTGAGCATTTGATGGATATCCAAAGAAAAGTACAGTCGGCTATAAAAGCTTGCCATTAAAATGTAATTTTTGACAGAAACTTTTTTAATATTGAATGACTAAAAAAGGATGTCAATACGGTGTTTGATGACAGCTCAGATCGGCTTTCCTTTGTGAAATGGCAAAAACGATCTGCTAGTATGAAGATTTACGTATACAGTAAGATTAAAATCAGTTAATGATTCGGCCAACCTCGGTACTTGTCGTGAATCCCTCATCTCTCACATAGAGTTATCAATTGACAGATATGACCGATTTACAAAATTCTTTTTGTATTTGATAGGGTATACTTCCGAGATAATCCCATGTAATGTTTATCAAAATCTGTCAAGCAGTTTATGAAATATCAACAAAAATCGGTTGACATCGGTTTTTTAAATGTTTTATTTGGTGATTATTATTAATTATTAATCCGACGTAATATCGTAGGTACTGTTACTTACATCAAACAGTAAAATATTGACTTATGTATATATGTTTTTTCATATATTGTATACCTACAAGTATGTTAAAATTCATGTCGCTTCTGCATAATAAATTTCTTAGGTCTACCGGTTAGTAATGTCATCTTGGCAGGTGCTATACATTGCGTTTATGATACTTCAAATTGAATGCTACCTAAAAGAAATCGCGGTAATGTATTTCGTGTCATTTCCGTCTCCGGATTGAGGCGATGATACCCGAAAAAAGCCCAATCGTTAACTGATTTTAATTGTATTGTACTGGTATGTGACTTCATAAAAATCAGTAGTCAAAACACGTCTTCTTTTTAGTTTTTGTCGAATTCAAAATAGGACAATATCCAGAAGTTAATGGTAGTTTATTTGGTTCCGTGTATTTAAGAATGTGTGTTAAACCGTTTCAATGCACCCTTTTGTTAAAATTGACTAAAGCCAAAGCATGTTACTTTACAAAATATTACGGTGTGTTTATTAATGTAAATTATATATTTAGGAAATCTAAATAATTAAACATATCTAGATATTTTTAAAGTTACTAGTTACTACAATGTATAAACATTATATTATTATGTATAAAAATCTCAGAAGCGCTGTATATTCCCCGTCATAATCGATTTCCTGCCTTTTGCTTACGTCGGAAAATCATTTTATTTAAAATACTTTTCTCTTACTCTTGGTCTCCCAGATACATACAATACGAAAGTACAGATCTCATTTATGTGTGTGTATGTTTGTTACTTCTTCACGCTGAAACGACTGGACATAGTTTACATCCTAACTTAACACATAGTCTATTTTGTATCCCGAAAAAAAACCATTGCTCTCGTAGCATAACATGTTATGCCGCGGGCAAAAGCTAGTTTTTTTGTAGGTAAAAGTTTAAAACTAAACGTGCAGTTATAATACTTTAAACAACACGCCAGTTTGCGGTTAATTAGAACCGCAAACTTCCGTTCCCCCGTTCCCCCATTTCCCCGTTCCCCAGTTTTCCCGTTTTCCCGTCCACTTGTAATTTATTTAACAGTAATATGTAATTATTCATGTTTCATATGTATTTAATTTACCTAATTTGGACCGCTAAGAATGTCTGATTAATCAATGAATTCATTCATAAATTGACACGCAATTGTATTCATACTACATTGAAGTACGAGGGTCACTCAATAAATACTTAGCCTCACCGTACCATGGCACTTCTGTTACAAAATAGTTATATCATCGTGCAGTACATTTTTTTTGGAATGTACTGTCAAATTTTCAGTCAATTACCTTCATTTGTTTTGTTTTCATACCCTTTGGAAGCGAGCGTGTCGATCGATTTTACAAAAATGGAAAAAGAGCAATAGCGTTCTGTGATTCGATTCTCGTTTTTGGAGACCTATTTTGCAGACCTCTGGAAAACGTATTTTTCGGACGGGTTGAAAAAGCTGGAGTATCGTTGGGCCAAGTGTATCGAGTTAAAAGGAGACTACGTTAAAAAATAAATCGGCACTTTTACAAAATGTTCATTATTTTTTTGTAGGCTAAGTATTTATTGAATGACCCTCGTAATTTACAATAAATACCTTACGTAGGTTATTTAGAGTAGACTGAAACGATTTTTTATTAATCTTTTATCTTTCCGATCTCATGTCGCGGTCGCCAAAGTAAGAGTAACTCAAAAAGAGGGTTATGATTATGCCTTTCAAGCGCACTTAGTTGCGGTTGGTTTATAGTAAAGTATGAACGCAAATTACTTAATTTAAATGAATAGTCACTTCATACACATCCATTGACAAGGATTAATTTTTAACCCCCGACGGGAAAAAAGGGGTGTTATAAGTTTACCATGTGTATCTTTCTGTGATCTGTCTGTGGCATCGTACCTCTTATTCGTGGGTTATTTAATCGAAAGGATTGTCCGTCGAGATAGTGCTTAGCGATGTTTTGTGGAAATAGGACTTGTAGTTTCCAAGATATTCAACTATAATCGGAACAAGTGACAAGATTTTAGCCAATATTGAGGCTCAGAATTCCAAATTTTGTAGTCATGTTCAGTTTTAGTAGCATTTTCTATATAGCTCTTTTAATGAGGGTCCCATGATGTCCTTGCGTCGGCGGTGTTTTAAATTTGTAATTTCGGTTATTATAGAGGAAGATGTTGACCAGCTTGGGTTACCCTCATCTGGCAGAATAATATTGGTCAGAAATACACTTCGCATAACTCGTTTCGCAGAAACACTTTCGGTCGAATGGTAAGATGGCATAAAGGTATAGTTGGCATTACTACTACCTCGCATACGACACATTTTGCAGCACATTGTTTTGTAGAATATCTCTTTGGCCGACTTTGGTTTAGCATAATTTTATGTACCATAATAATCATATAGCATACGATTACAATAGCATAATTATTTTCTACTAGCAGAAAAGTGCGTTAAGTAAACTTTACGTAGTAGAATGTAAGTACCGTTAGGTACGACGACGAGCGGTTCGAGGAGCAGTGTTAGGTATCTTGCCGCCGCGGGCCAACTGCCTAAATTTTTAATCACAACAATTGTAATGCATAAATTAGGTCCTGATTCCACCTTAGGGCAGGTCCGACTTGGATTAGGTTAGGTACGACGACGAGCGAAGCGAGGAGGATTTTTAGGTTGAACTGAGACCCTAACGAGCGAGCGAAGCGAGCGAGCCGCGTGGCATCGGCCGGCTACCATACCACTCCATGGACAAAATGTGTAATCATAACAATTTGTAATGCATAAATTAGGTACTGATTGCACCTTAGGGCAGGTCCGACTTGGATGAGGTTAGGTATTCCGCATATGTCCTGTACAACAAGATAAGAAGAAGAAGTGAAGTCTATCTTGGAATCAAATGGTATTCGGCTTGACAACTTTATGCCGCCTAAAGTATTATGCAAAAAAATTATCTGCGAAAGTACTATTCGTTTAGAAGACTGTTATGCTCATCAACATTATGCCAATATACGATTCGGTATTATAAAAAACTGCGAAATGATTTATGCCAAAGCATACTCTGCGTAAGATGTTTCTGCCAAACGTTACTTCTGCCAAGTATCGTTATGCAAAACAAATATAGGTCAAAAAAGTTTCTACAAGATAATAGTGAACCGACTAGCTTACCTTTAAATGCATGATGATGTCTATTTACACGTTACTAAAATGACACAAGTCAAAATCGAATGTTGTCATTATTAGCACCATCTCAAATCTTCATAAGACTTTGTCAAGATTGTCCCGAAATCTCAAACTGACGTGGATTTCGTAATTACATTATTTCAGAAATGTAATTGTGTGCATTTAAGGGTTAAACAACTGAAAAATGAAAATGAAAATGAAAATGAAAATGAAAATTTTTTTGAAAATGAAAATGAAAATTTTTTTTATTTAACTAAACAACACAACAAAATGATTTATGCCTTTGGGTCCTGAGCTAGGATTCCCTGTGTTACAGGACCCAGTAGGGTATCAAGAAAATTTAGACACATTCAAATGCGTACAGAGTTAAAACTTAATGACCATAACTATAACTATAACTAGTAGTGACAGAAAGTACCTAAAGCTAAAATTGAAATTAAACATGAAATAAAATAGGCACTATGGACTCAAGTGTTTAAGGTGGATTTTAAATGCAATATATATAGTAATAAGCTATAGTAGCAAATAAAATATATATGTAACAATGGACATGGAAAATATATATTTATATCTAAGCATATATTAATATATACATACATACACATAAACATACATAGGAAACCGGAGATTTGTTTACCGGAGCACATTCAGGAGACACTCGGTTTCATTGTAGTCGTGTTGCAATAACCACTGGGTTATTGCATTTTTATGAGGAGGCCGCGAGACCTTGTAAGATTTGCTAAATATCTTCATGACAAGGGGGGAAATAAACGGACTAAAGCGCTGGGCGAATCTCGTGGTGTACTTTGGGGTTTTCCAACGTTGGCGTCTGCCTATGTCCGCGTAAAACATTTCACTGTGTTTTTTGCCATATTCGAGCATAATCTTTCTTAGGAATAACTGGCGCACTGTCAGGACATTTGCTTCTTTATAAAGATCTTTTGTGCTATAACGTAATTGTTTGTTCAACGCAACTTTTAGGAGTGATCTTTGTGATCTTTCCAAGCCTATAAGAAGGCTTTTTGCTGCCCCACCCCAGACCGAGTTACAGTAGCCCACAATGGATTCACCGAGGGCAAAATATACTGTTTTGACGAGTTCAGGATACGCAACATTTCGCAAGAGTCGAAACACAAACATAAGCTTACGAACACGCCTCTTCAAGGATTCAATGTGTTGACGCCATGTTAAGTTCGTATCCAGAAGCACACCAAGGTACTTGATAGTATTGGTGCGCTCAAGGTAGATATTGTCTCCTATTGAGTTATCCTGGGATCCGATCCTAATCGAAAAGTCATGAGGTTGGCCTCGCGAGTTGATGGAAAAGCACAAGCATTTTGTTTTGTTGGCATTGAGTGTTAGGAGATTTGCATCAAGCCAGTCTGTCACTCTACTCATGCTTAGCTCAACTAGTCTCTGCACTTCAGCCCAGTCCTCACCCCTGACCAATAAAACTGTATCATCCGCAAAGGACAAAATTGTGGTCTTATGCAGTTTCAGACTACATAGACCGTTTATGTAGACCAGGAATAAGGTAGGTCCCAACACGCTTCCTTGCGGAACTCCAAAGTTCACTTCTAGAAAATCACTACGTTGATCACTTATGCGCACGCACTGCTTCCTATGCTGGAGGTAAGTTTTGAACCAGTTAAGTACTATTCCCCGAATGCCGAGTCGCTCTAGTTTGGCTAGAAGGATGGGAACAGAAACGGTGTCGAAGGCCTTCGCGAGATCTAAGAACACACCTACACACCTGTCGCCTTTGTCAATACAATCAACTATATTGTTTACAAGCAGATTAACTGCCTGTTCTGTAGAGCGTTTCTGCCTGAATCCAAATTGGAATGGAGACAGAAGTACATTAGTCTCAAGATAGTTAAGGAGTTGGAGGTTTATGGCCTTTTCGATAAGTTTTCCTACTACACTCAAGAGAGAGATGGGACGGTAGTTAGTAACCTCCTTCCTGTTCCCAGCCTTAAATATTGGCGTGACCAGAGCGACCTTAAGGGCATCAGGAAAGGTTCCTGATGTCATGCTTAGATTGCATAGGTATGTAATAGGTTCGACTAAAGACTCCAAGCACGTTTTTAGCAGATCCGGAGTTATACCGTCTATACCGGGTGCACTTCCAGACTTTAGTTGCCTTATAAAAGATCCAATTTCAGTCGCATCCGTAGGTCTAAAAAAGAATGACGAAGTTGGAGATGGCGATGGTCCTGCCAGGTCGGGTTTCGCTAAGTCTTCCTCGCTTTCTCCCGTTTTTTCAAGGGCTACTTGAGCTAGATTCCTACCAACTGATGCAAAGAAATCGTTGACCCGATTAAGAGATTCATGGGGGTCTGTGTCAAGATGCAATAGTTCAGTCGCTTGGTCGCGTGGTGATGTGATGTTACATATGGACCTGACCGTCTTCCACGTTTTCCTTGCATCTGTTCGTGCTGCTATAAGTTGCTCTTGTTGGTACTTCGCCTTGACCATTTTCAACAAGTCTGTGCAGGTGTTTCTGTATCTTTTATATTTACCATTGAGAGCCAAATCGCTCGGATTTTTCATTGCCTGGAGGTGCAGTCTGCTCCTTTCACGAACGCATTTGAGAAGCCCGGACGTCATCCACTCTTTAATAGTGATCTTGGAATTCGGTGTGACAAAAGTCCGTTTATGTTCATTAATTGTATTGGTAAGGGTCGTACAAAAGAAATTGCATGCAACATTTATATCACACATCTTATATAACCCTGCCCAGTCGATTTTGTCTATATCAGATTTTATTGCGCTTAGATTGATTTTTGAATATGTTTTGATATTTTCTTTACGTAAAGAAAAATCCAAGATTGTCAGTACAAGGGCATGGTCAGTAATATCCTCAGCACAGATAATAACAGCAGATTTGAGCGTCGACCTGATCATCACATGATCTAGGCAACTATTCCCTCGAGTGAACAAAGAATTACCTGTAAAGAATCCGTGCTCTGCGCATAAGTTTAAATAGCAGTCAGCGCCGGGACTATGTGAGTTTTCAGCTATGTTAATATTTAAATCACCCGTTATTATCATATGGCTGTTGTCTTTGTGTTGCGTTAAAAACAAGGCGAGAGAATCTATAAAAACAGTCGGATTTGGATAACTTGGGGATCTGTACAGGCCAAGTATACTTATTTTGTTATTAATTGTTAAGAATAAGGCATTTGCCTCTTTAATTTCGCTACTACAAATGTTTGCTTGAAGATTCTGCCTAACAAAAATAATCACTCCGTCATTTTGTAGGTAATGTTTGTCGGACGCAAAACAAGTGTAGCCGTCCATAGTCGGAAGCTGAGGCCATACTGGTAACCAGCACTCCGTTAAAACTATAACATCTGGGGTACTGTTAGATCGTTTCAAAACGCATTTAAAATAATCCAAATTACAATGGTGACTACGAATGTTTTGCGTCAATACAGTGAACGGTTTCTCAAACTCGTTAATAATAGTAGTGCAGTCTTCCAAGCGGGATACCTGTTTGTTATCGCACAGCTGCGCTGCGTCGATATCATCCGCTACAGTGTTTAGGCCGCGCGCGAAGTAACTAACAATATCTTTTTCTTTTTCAGATCCATCGGCCTTAGAGTCAATTATGCCTGAGCTGATATCAGGGAACACAGACGCGCGGTGGCCGCGCGACAGGCGCGTTTTACGCGCGTTGTTGGAGCTGAGTCGATCCGACTCGGCGCCGGGAGAGACTACAGAAGAAGTTCCGGACTTGGTGAGTGATGAATATAATAGTACATTACTGCAGACGCCGGGAAAATAGGGCTTGCCGGGTGAGTAGGTATAGACGGATAGTGATACGAAGCCGGCAAGCCCTTTTCACGGCTAAGGCATGTACAGTGCTTTTCTCAAACATATGTAATGAAATCAATAAAATACACAATCCAAAAAAAATATAATTCAGCTGTTTAACCTGTTCATGAACACAGACGGCATGTTTAAAAAAGAAATACTTCCCGGCCTGGGCCTTAAATTTACTTTGAGTATTTATAGACAATGGAGGTGTCATAACGTAAACTCTTCGAACAAATTTTTTCGCCAATTTTAGCGGGGGGCGAGGTAAACACGTACAGCACACCACCAAAAGACGAATAACTCAACAGACACAAATTTTGCTGTTGCGATAAACGCACACTACAGCAAAATTCAACACATCAAAAATGACATGCACACAAATACAGTTTTCACGTAACTGTGCAGCATACATACGAACAACATAGTGATGGGACACATCTGAAGAATGAGTCAAATCATTGGAATGAATGAACTGATTTGTCTTATAGGTACTATTTATTATGAAATTTGAAAAGTGTAAATTGTGTAAGTATATTGAAGATGTTATCCAATAAATATATTTGTTTCTATGTATATCTGTCTATATTTATTGTGTCCTTAACACTCTCGCATAACTAAACTGTGAAATAAAACTGTCGCCCGCGGTTGTTTCGGGCTTAAACAATCACTGACTTCTAAAAGAAGTACACTCGACTTCATATTGTCGTTGCTAAAATGGAACCACTTCATTTTCGCCATTTTGGCGATGATAGCTATGTGCAAGTTGTGTGAGCGTCCATGGATCTAATATTAGAGATTCACAGATCGTCACAGATCAAAGAACCGTTTGCATGAATTGGCAATTTTAGTAGACGTTCACGCAGGATGCTTTGAATGGGCACTGAAAACAACTGTCATTCCCTATGGAATATTGTTGTAGTTTAGATGTCAGTGAATATAACCTTCAAGAAAAGAACGTACGCCCATCTAAAACGCAGCAACTTACTAGTAACTCTTCTTGCAGTTGCTTAAATAATTTCTTATGCTTTATTTGATTTTATCGGACTTTGTTTTTTTTAACCAATTTTTTATAAAGGTGATTATATGAAACCACATATAAAGTGATTTAAAGATACGAGTAAAGAATGAGTAAAGAGAAAACAATAAAACAAATTGTTACTAATTAATTAGAATTACCACATAAGTATTAAAATAAAATAAAAAAAGATATAATTAAGTAAATATATTCATCTATCTATCAGCCACAGACGTCAACTGCTGAACATAGGCCTCCCCAAGAATCGTCACAACGCTCGCTACGCTGCGCTTTCTTGTACGTCGTCGCCACTCTAGCACTTTGCTGACCTAACGGCCATCGATTCTTCGGGCTACATGGCTTGCTCATAGCCACTTCAATCGTGCAGTCCTGTGAGCTATGCCGGTTACCGTGGTTCTTCTGCGGCATATCCTCATTTCTCATTCTATAAAAGAAAAGAAGAATAAGGAAATAAGGAGGAAGCAGTGAAGATGGAAAGAATATGAAATAAAGTCTATAAATAATAGTATATGTATAACGCATATACTCATAGCCCAGCACTAAATGTTCCTTTTACTTAGATGTACTTTTAGCCAACAATTATTTTCATTTTCATATTAAATTTCAACATCGTATGTCTAGAGAAAGGTAATATTTCTAATTCATCTTACAAGATTTAAAAATAACATACATCTATAAGTACCTATTATTAAATTCAATCACTACATAGTATAGAACAAAGTCGCTTCTTGCTGTCTGCCTGTTTGTCTGTCTGTCCCTATGTATGCTTAGATCTTTAGAACTACGCAACGGATTTTGATGCAGTTTTTTTGGAGTTTACTCCTTAAGAATCGATTTTCATATTAAATCATAATTTTAAACTAAACATACCCTGGACTAAAATTTGTTAGGCAACCCATATGCAATATATTTATTGACATTTTAAACTAAATATAAAATACATTTCATCAAATAAACACCTCTGTGAAGGTCATTTTATATCGGGAGCTTAGTCTATAACGCTTAACGCATAACCTGCTAAATTAAGAAGTCGTATTTTTACCCCGATCGTATACTGAGATACGACTTTTTAAATTAGCACGGCAGATACTTTCCAAAAATATAAGTATTGCGAGGATTGACGTTTGGTTGTCAAAGGCGACGACGGTTGAAAATTTTATCAAATTTTATTTTATTTATAAGTTAATTCAGTTTTAGAGTCCTTTTCGCTGTTTTTGCGATGAGTGAGTCAAGTCGAGGTGTCGTGAGTGATACGTCACTTTTAGAATGTGGGCAGCGGGCAGCTCCGTCGTGGCTATCTGAAGTGGAGTTTGATAATAAGGCAGGGCCGAGTCAATCGGATATTGTATCGGACGCTGAGTCCATGTCGGATGTGCGGCATATAGCGGTGAAGCGTGCTTGTGGTCTGAGCGACGAAAGCTGTGGTTGTAGTGATACTTTTATCACAATAGCCAGGAAACCTAAACGCTTGCGGGTTTTAGCAACCACCAAAACGCAGCTGGAGCCGGACGGTGTGCCTGACAAGCTATTTGAAGTTTATATAGTGTCAAAAGAAGATTTACCGAAACAGATTGGTTTGGCAAAGTTGCTGCAATTTAAGGGTATAAAAGGAATTTTATCCGTCAAGTTTATGGGTCCACGTAAAGTTCGCATACAGTTTAACTCTAAGGATGATGCGGAGAAGCTTCTGGCTTCTCAGGAGTTTAACAATGAGACGAGACGTTCTTATTGGTCTAATATGGCATGCTGCACTTATGGAATTATAAGGCAGGTTGAGTTGGAGGTTGAGGAAGACGAATTTTTAAAGAATATTGAAGGGTCTGAAGACATTTTGTCAATATGTAGACTGAACCGTTTGGATCATGATGGGCGTTGGGTTAAGGCTGAAGCTATTCGTCTGTGTTTTAAGGGAACTTCTTTACCGCCATATGTTTATGCCTACGGTTGCCGATTTAAGGTAAATCAGTACACTTTCCCGGTTACCCAATGTTCAATATGTTGGAAGTTCGGTCATCTGAGCAGGTTTTGTCCTACTACTAAAGTTACTTGTCCGAAATGCGGCGGGGAGCATGCCAATTGCGAAACGACTATTTTTAGATGCATTAATTGTAAAGGCAGCCATATGGCCTTAGATAAGTCGTGCCCGGTTTTTGTGAAGGAGTAAGAAATTCGCAGGATTATGTCAGCTGAGGGATGTATATATAAACGGGCTTTTTGGTTGTATATGCAAAAAAAGGATACGGATGTTTGTAGTCAGGATGCGCCATCTGTTTTTGTGAATGACTTAAGTTTTGGAAAGTCATATAGAGATGCTGTTTTGTCGAAGCCGTTACAATCTAAAGAGTCTGAAGATTCTGTCTGTCAGGCTGAGGGCCAGCGATCAGTAAGTCAGTACAGATTAGAGAGCGAGCCACAACAAGAGGTTCGTAAGCCGCGGAAGTCAAAAAGAGTAACAGATGTGAAGAGGTCCGAGTGTCTATCGGTCAATCAGCCTACTATTGAGCGGGCTGATATGGAAGATCAAAGACAAAATAAGGACAAGAAGAAGAGACGTATTACTTTTGAAAGGCTGGTTGAGAAGACGAAGGATATTTTGCTTTCTACCGAAAGTTGGGAGGAGAACTTCAATTCAAAACGCTGTTTGGAGTTGTTGTTAAGGAGATTTTGGATTTATTTAAGGATTTTTTTAAGGAAGGTGATTTTGTAAGTTTGTTTTTGTCTAATGTAAATGGCTAGGTCTAATACCAGATCTTTCTTGAATGTAATGTTCAATTCAATATTGGCGGAACCCTTATCGGAATCGGCTAAATTTGTATACAGTTTTTTTATGTAAATAGTGTATACAAATTTAGTTGTTTCCGTGTACATGTTATTTTTGAGTTTATACGGTTTATGTTTTTATTTATCTATGTCTTTTAGATGAATGATGTTGTGTATTAGGCCTGCTGGAGCTGACATGTTCATAAAAATGATCAAAGCTCCTTAATTAATAGATTAAAAAAAAAAGTATTGCGATACTACGGTAGAAAGGTCGTATCTTTGTATGGATTTCATAGTAAGATACGGTTTTTTTTCCGTAGCACTGCAGACTGTAGTAACTAAACTAGCGGCTCGAGGGCGCTTTACATCACGCTTCCTTATTTAGTTACTACTCATGCTCTCTCTAATTTGTTAAAAATGAATCGGAAGTAAATTTTTCTTGTAAAATATTGTAATTTTGCTGTATATTATACTCGTATATTAATATTATGTAAGTGCCTACCTTGTTCTTGTTTGCAGCACCCAACAGGGTACATAATGTGATACTTAATCTATTTACTAATCATTATGTGCAATAAATGTATTGACTATATATTTTATAATCGTTCTTAAGGCCAGGCGCGCACCACGATTTTAGTCGCGCGATAATTTTGTCGCATAAATGCAAGATATGGGTTTATATGAGAGTGCGCGCACCACGATTTTCATAAACCCAGAAGTATACGCTTATTTCTGCGACAAAATTATCGCGCGACTAAAAAAAAATCGTGGTGCGCGCCTGGCCTGAAGAGTAAACTCCAGTCGTGCGTCGGAGCTGACACACATACTTTTTTTTTTAGGGTTCCGTAGCCAAATGGCAAAAAACGGAACCCTTATAGATTCGTCATGTCTGTCTGTCTGTCCGTCTGTCCGTCTGTCCGTCCGTATGTCACAGCCATTTTTTTCCGAAACTATAAGAGCTATACTGTTGAAACTTGGTAGGTAGATGTATTCTGTGAACCGCATTAAGATTTTGATGCAAAAATAAAAAAATAATAATAAATATTGGGGGCTCCCCATACTTAGAACTGAAACTCAATTTTTTTTTTTCATCAAACACATACGTGTGGGGTATCTATGGATAGGTCTTCAAAAATGATATCAAGGTTTCTAAAACATTTTTTTTCTAAACCGAATAGTTTGCGTGACAGACGCTTCCAAAGTGGAAAAAAGTTGGTCCCCCCCCCTCTAACTTCTAAAATAAGAAAATGAAAAATCTAAAAAAAACATATGATGTACATTACTATAAAAACTACCAACGAAAATTGTTTTGAACGAGATCTAGTAAGTAGTTTTTTTTTAATACCTAACTTTGCAAGTTTGCACCTAATTTATATGGGGCGCTATACATACCAGGTGCAAACTTAACTTAAACACTTAGGGATGGAAAGTGTTTGTACGGAACCCTCGGTGCGCGAGTCCGACTTGCACTTGGCCGGTTTTTTATAGATAGAGTTGTTTTAAGTGGAAGGTTTATAATATGTATTATACATGCATTATATATTAGCTTTGCACCCAAGCCGGGAGGGCCGCAAGTATATAGTAAAACACTAACTATTAAACGAACTGCAGTGATCGAATGAATGAATGATTCATTCAAATGTTGAGTCGCTGTTTTCATTTTGCCACATCCCTCGCCCCCGTACCACTGTTTTGACGTACACATTTTTCTGTCGTTTACGTATCGCAACGGTTTTTTCTTTCAATGGAAATTTTACTTCAATACACATTTAATAGTTAATAAAAACACTTACCTGTGATAGGAAACGCGATCTTGTGGCGAATTTGAGGTGTTGGATCGTCTTTTACACGAAAATACTGCACAATTCACCATTTTTGAAGAGAAATGTCACGCGACACGGAATGATGCAAAATGACAGTGAAGTGACTTTAAGTAGTTTTATATAACGTGCTTGACCATTTGACCAATTATTTTGCCGGAGGGGGTCGCCCATGCATGGCATCTCCTGTCTAAATAAATACTCAAAGTAAATTTAGTATGAAATTCTTTTACAGTTCTCTCGAGTTGTTCCGCCCGAAATGTGATACTTCGACCTGTTATAATGCACGTTATGACGACATTTCATAGCATGTTTGAGAAAAATATAATACAAGAGTTCACGCTGGCGATCAAGCTAGCTCTCACTACGCTCGCATCTCATGAACCGTGATAGCTAGACAGTTGACTTTTTCACAGATTATCTACTTCTGTTGCCGCTTTAATAACAAACACTAAAAACAAAATAAAACAAGTGTTTAATTGGGGCTCCCACACAACAAACGTGATCGGTTTCGTTAACTTTGCACTTCATTTGTATCCAGCGCCATACATACCAGGCGGAAACTTAACATAACCCGGCCAGTTAAGATATGATAAGTGTTTGTACGGAACCCTCATTGCGCTGGTCCGACTCGTACTTGGTCAGTTTTTACCCTATGTGTACGGAACCCTAAAAATAGATCATTATGTAAGGTATTTATTGACATGGACAATGACTAATAGCTAACAACTGCAGTATCCAATGAATACAAATATTTGCCACGGCGTCTGCATGACAGCGGTGATAAGATGATTAAATATTTTAGAGTGAAATTGTTACGTGCAATGTTAAGTAGTGTCACATCTTTCACTTGTTATCATTAACCTTGCATCAAAGGAAATCATATTTTAGAGAACGTTGTACCGTTGTCAATTTGCGTGTTGGATCTTATGCGTCCAACAAGTCTCAGTTATTAATTTAACCGTCCAACAAGTCTAAGTCCCGGCGTATTTCGTTTATTGTAGGTACAGTCGCCATCGCAGCATATAAGGCGTTCATAAATATCTGAACACGACTTTCACTGGGCGTTACAGTACATGTTCAGATAATTATGAACGCCTTATATGCTGCGATATATCTGGTGGCAGTATTAAAATCATATCAAATTAAAGACGATTCTAAATAAAAAAACGCGAAATCGGCCTAGGTACTTATGAGGATAAATAAAATACGTTGCATTAAAACTAACAGTCAGTGACTAAATCTCTGCCCTACACAACCCTGGGTTCAGGGTTCCTGTCTCACCAGAGTCCCCAGACACGTATGCCAAGGTAGTATGCCGCCATCCCCAAAAATACGGCCAAAAAACCAGGCACGTAGTTGCATGCCTGCGACCCCGATTACGCCTGGTATCATTTCAAGTTTCAAACATACATTGTCGTAAAGAGATGCATTGCTATAAAAAACCTTATCTATTAGCCTAGCTTTATGATTTAATATTTGATTTTATCTTACAGCTATCATTAGATGCTGGCCCGCTAGAAACAGAAGAGCTGGCGCCCAACGTGGAGTCCGAAGAGCCGATAGTTATCGACCCGAATACCGTGTTCGAGTTGGCGAGCAAAGGGGAAGACGAGGCACTGGCAGCTCTGCTCAAGGTATGTGTTATGTTTATGTTACAGTCTTACAATTCAATAGGTATCGCTTGAAGAGGGAAACAATCTTGCCTCGGCTTCGTATGATATCGTCTCCTTCGCAGAGAAACAACAATATCTTTTTACATTATTATGTATGTATATTATATACAATTTTAATTTAGACTTCATGTTGATTGTCACAAAGGGCGTCTGTAAGAGATCGCACTAGCGATAAGACAACGTAGCAACGTAGCAGCAAGTCAAGAGTCTGACTGCGTGTGGCGGCGCCATATTGTTTTATCTGTCAAATGGGCTCGGGCGCGCGGCATTCGGTGAGCATAATTTAATTCAATGCTCGAGGCATGCGGTAAATTCTTCGCGCAAATTGCCTCGCGAGGCGGCTCGCTCTGTGTGGACCCGACTAATCGCTATCCGACAGCCGCACAGATAATTTGAAAATTCTGCCATAACCAATATTGTCATATATTTTGAACTTAGCCTTCGAATATTAATAATAATAATAAAAATCTTTATTTGGTTTTTGTTTACAAGTGTGTTTATAACAGAGTTCTGCAAAACTGTTTGCACAGTTTGTCTGCAGGAGAGTCTCTACAAAATATTTGTTTTACATTACTATAATATTATTCATTTATTTATTTATTATTTATTAGGAGAACCAACAGCTACATACAATACATTGCTCTTAGAAATAGTTATTATCTACTATTATGTCTACTTACTTTATGGAAGGGTTTCTAACAAATGTTTTTTAAGGAGTTTTTTAAATTTATTTTTTTCTAGTTTCGAGCGGATGTCTTCAGGTAGGCTGTTAAATAAATATGGCAATCTTTTATTTAATGTCCTGTCTCCATAATAATTTGTTACTCTTATTAAAATCATCGTTATCCACAGCGCTGTCCGGAGCTGGCGCTAGTGACGGACGCGACCGGCGGCACGGCGCTGCACGCGGCGGCGCGCGCCGGCAGGGCCTCGACGTGTGCGGCGCTGCTGCGCGCGGGCGCGCGGCCGGACGCGCCGGACGCCGACGCGTGGAGCGCGCTCCGGGCGGCCGCCTGGGCCGGACACACCGAGGTACTGTATAGTGTAGAGATGCAACGGATAGTTGTTTGGCCGGATCACAGACAACCCCCACTAGACGGAGCATGTGAGGCGACCCGCGCGCACCAACGATATGGTACGGCAGAACATTAAAGTATCAACACGGCGGCCACCGTTTAGTTGCGTCCTTGTTTATGATCCATGCGTACGTCAACGAAAAAAGAAATTAAATAAATAACATGGTGAATTGTAGTGTTAAGTGGTGTAGAGAGACCTCATAAACATGGACGCAACTAAACGGTGGCCGCCGTGTTCATACTTTAATGTTCTGCCGTACCATATCGTTGGTGCGCGCGGGTCGCCTTACATGCTCCGTCTAGTGGGGGTGGTCTGTGGGTACTGTATAACGTAGAGATGCAACGGATAGTTGTTTGGCCGGATATTCGGCCGACGGAACTATACCTACATTTTGAGTTTTGAAAAATACTTTTATAGTACGATTTTTTTAATTGTGACATAAATTATAATAATCGATTCTAATAATAAAAAAATAAGATTCTAGATAGTTAAGCATTACATAAGTATGTCGTTCTTGATTTAAATAACTGTAATAAGTATGCATCTTAAGCTTAAGCTAGTAAGTTTTCAAACACAATGTATATTGTTATTGAATTAAACGAATTGAATTAATAGCCACACTGCACTAACGCACACGTAAAATCTGCCTGACTAAGCTTTTAATAAATGTTCTTCTTGTTACAGGTGGTGGAAGTTCTACTGGAATTTGGATGCGATGTAGACTGCGTAGACGCCGATAACAGAACTGCACTAAGGTAAACACTGCGTTAATTAATGTAGTTGTAGATTACGTGTGAACTCGTTTATCTGTCAACCATTTTTGAGACGTGAACCAATTTTACTGTACATTTCTTCATCATCATTAATTCTTCTCATTAGTTCTTGCGCCTTCTCCTTTACAACCTGGTAGGACACGATGTTCACCTTCTCCTTAATTTGGTCCATGTAAGAGAGCTTACATGAAGAAGAGTCTTGGTCTTCCTCTCTTTCTCCTCCCTTCAATCTTTCCTACTATTATAGTCTTTATATCGTCGTGTCGCAGCAGGTGATCAAAAATCATTCTTCTCCGGTTCTCCATTATTTTTAAAATAGATTCAAATTGACATCAGTAATTTGTACATTTCTTAAACAATTGAAATTGATGAAGAGTTTTATTTAAAAGGAAGAAGTGTTTTATTTAAGAGAAAGCCATGCTTAGATGGTTTGGGAATTTAGAGAGGATGTATGAAGGAAGATTCACGAAACAAATCTACAAGGCGAATGTGAATCTTGTTGTCTGGAAGAGATCGCTCTTTAGCGATAAGACCGCCTGTTGTTTACCTCTAATTGTAATTTCTTGCATTGTATTTCTCCTGTTATTTTATGAGGTGTGCAATAAAGAGTACTTGTATTGTATTGTATTGTGAATAGAAATTTTGGAAAAGGATGGTCTAGACGAAGGTTGCTTGATCAGCTGGAGACGTTCTGAAAAAAGGGTAAGTCAAGAGTACTCTAAACCGACGAGCATGCATGAGGAGATTAATGAATGTTGATGAAGCGAAAGGTGTATGTCAGCACCGCAGGTGGAAAGATGTGGTCTCTGCCTACCCCGTTGCGAAAGAAGCGTGATTATATGTATGTGTTTTATTTGTAGAGCGGCAGCGTGGTCGGGCCATGAATGCGTAGTGTCCCGGCTGTTAGCCGCCGGCGCCGACCCGGACAAGGCGGACGCGGAGGGACGCACGCCGCTCATCGCCGCCGCTTACATGGGCCACGCCGACATCGTGCGCGCGCTGCTCGACGCCGGCGCCAGCGTCGACCACGCCGACGAGGACGGTGAGTCACACGAGGCAGGCGGCTCGCGGTGTTGACACACTGCACACACATCGCCGCCGCTTACATGGGCCACGCCGACATCGTGCGCGCGCTGCTCGACGCCGGCGCCAGCGTCGACCACGCCGACGAGGACGGTGAGTCACACGAGGCAGGCGGCTCGCGGTGTTGACACACTGCACACACATCGCCGCCGCTTACATGGGCCACGCCGACATCGTGCGCGCGCTGCTCGACGCCGGCGCCAGCGTCGACCACGCCGACGAGGACGGTGAGTCACACGAGTCAGCCGGCTCGCGGTATTGACACACTGCACACACATCGCCGCCGCTTACATGGGCCACGCCGACATCGTGCGCGCGCTGCTCGACGCCGGCGCCAGCGTCGACCACGCCGACGAGGACGGTGAGTCACACGAGTCAGCCGGCTCGCGGTATTGACACACTGCACACACATCGCCGCCGCTTACATGGGCCACGCCGACATCGTGCGCGCGCTGCTCGACGCCGGCGCCAGCGTCGACCACGCCGACGAGGACGGTGAGTCACACGAGTCAGCCGGCTCGCGGTGTTGACACACTGCACACACATCGCCGCCGCTTACATGGGCCACGCCGACATCGTGCGCGCGCTGCTCGACGCCGGCGCCAGCGTCGACCACGCCGACGTGGACGGTGAGTCACACGAGTCAGCCGGCTCGCGGTGTTGACACACTGCACACACATCGCCGCCGCTTACATGGGCCACGCCGACATCGTGCGCGCGCTGCTCGACGCCGGCGCCAGCGTCGACCACGCCGACGAGGACGGTGAGTCACACGAGTCAGCCGGCTCGCGGTGTTGACACACTGCACACACATCGCCGCCGCTTACATGGGCCACGCCGACATCGTGCGCGCGCTGCTCGACGCCGGCGCCAGCGTCGACCACGCCGACGAGGACGGTGAGTCACACGAGTCAGGCGGCTCGCGGTGTTGACACACTGCACACACATCGCCGCCGCTTACATGGGCCACGCCGACATCGTGCGCGCGCTGCTCGACGCCGGCGCCAGCGTCGACCACGCCGACGAGGACGGTGAGTCACACGAGTCAGGCGGCTCGCGGTGTTGACACACTGCACACACATCGCCGCCGCTTACATGGGCCACGCCGACATCGTGCGCGCGCTGCTCGACGCCGGCGCCAACGTCGACCACGCCGACGAGGACGGTGAGTCACACGAGGCAGGCGGCTCGCGGTGTTGACACACTGCACACAAATCGCCGCCGCTTACATGGGCCACGCCGACATCGTGCGCGCGCTGCTCGACGCCGGCGCCAGCGTCGACCACGCCGACGAGGACGGTGAGTCACACGAGTCAGGTGGCTCGCGGTGTTGACACACTGCACACACATCGCCGCCGCTTACATGGGCCACGCCGACATCGTGCGCGCGCTGCTCGACGCCGGCGCCAGCGTCGACCACGCCGACGAGGACGGTGAGTCACACGAGGCAGGCGGCTCGCGGTGTTGACACTGCACACACATCGCCGCCGCTTACATGGGCCACGCCGACATTGTACAGTCGGACAGACATTGGACACGAGCTGTCCCTTTTCTTTTATCATTTTGTACAACAGTAGTAACAGTTCACAATATCATGGGCTAATAGCGCACTTCGAACGTCGCTAGAACGTTCGAGAACAGCGACGAAAAAAATTGTTTATGACACTGCTTCTTTCAGATATGTGTGTGAAGTTAATGGCTTGAACTATGTAAAATATGTCAGGACGGCCCAACATGTTTGGAACTCATATCGAGCTCTTCATCTGGGACAGCTGCATTCGAGCTGCTACGCGACTCGGGGCCCACTGCAATTTCGCCTTTATAATATTAGTGTGATAACAATTCTCTTTTGTCTCCAGGCCGCACCGCACTATCAGTAGCCTCGTTATGCGCTACTGGCGTCTCCTGCGCAGCGTTACTATTGGAGCGAGGCGCCGATGTATCTCGGTGTGATCGCGATCGCGCCACGCCGCTACTGGTCGCAGCGTTCGAGGGACACACGTGAGTATGAAAATTAAAGTCGTGCGTTCTCTTTAGGGACCCAATTAGTCACTAGCAGTTCCTTATTTATCCCTAGGCCCACAAGCCCCGAGCCTAGGGGCCCTGTGTCACTAGATGACGGTCTGACATCAGGTGAATGTTGTGATCGTTGTTTTTCCGTAGAATATTTATATCCGCTGTCAATCTATTGATTAAATGAGCATAAGTTACAGTGCAGTTTCAGTATAAAAAAGAAATACGTCCAATTGACAAGTGTAATGAGTGTGAATGACAGGCTTACTGATCTGTGACAATGAATTTATAAAGACTCGAGGCGAGTACGTTGCGGTGTTAATGAAAGTTTATTCTTTAACTGGATCTGTCGCGTTGTGTGCACCGTAAATACTGCACATAACGTGTAATCGGCGCGTTCGAGGGACATTTGAGCATGTAAACGAGTGTGACAGAATTACCATTACGATATTGGAAATGAAACGGGCTATCTCGCGGTGTCAACAAAAGCTCTTAATTGTTTACGTGTTTCGTGCGGTGTTTAAAAACTGATTATTGTTATAGTGAAATCTGCGAGCTCCTACTTGAGCACGAGGCAGACATCGAGGCACACGACTGCCTCGGCCGCACAGCGCTGTGGGCGGCGGCGTCCGCCGGACACGCGCGCGCCGCGCGGCTGCTGCTGTTCTGGGGCGCCTGCGTCGACACCATGGACAGGGAGGGGCGCACTGTGCTCACTACTGCTGCCGCGCAAGGTATGTGAGCTCGAGCACGAGGCACACGTCGAGGCACACGACTGCCTCGGCGGCTGCTGCTGTTCTGGGGCGCCTGCGTCGACACCATGGACAGGGAGGGGCGCACTGTGCTCACTACTGCTGCCGCGCAAGGTATGTGAGCTCGAGCACGAGGCACACGTCGAGGCACACGACTGCCTCGGCCGCACAGCGCTGTGGGCGGCGGCGTCCGCCGGACACGCGCGCGCCGCGCGGCTGCTGCTGTTCTGGGGCGCCTGCGTCGACACCATGGACAGGGAGGGGCGCACTGTGCTCACTACTGCTGCCGCGCAAGGTATGTGAGCTCGAGCACGAGGCACACGTCGAGGCACACGACTGCCTCGGCCGCACAGCGCTGTGGGCGGCGGCGTCCGCCGGACACGCGCGCGCCGCGCGGCTGCTGCTGTTCTGGGGCGCCTGCGTCGACACCATGGACAGGGAGGGGCGCACTGTGCTCACTACTGCTGCCGCGCAAGGTATGTGAGCTCGAGCACGAGGCACACGTCGAGGCACACGACTGCCTCGGCGGCTGCTGCTGTTCTGGGGCGCCTGCGTCGACACCATGGACAGGGAGGGGCGCACTGTGCTCACTACTGCTGCCGCGCAAGGTATGTGAGCTCGAGCACGACGAGGCACACGTCGAGGCACACGACTGCCTCGGCGGCTGCTGCTGTTCTGGGGCGCCTGCGTCGACACCATGGACAGGGAGGGGCGCACTGTGCTCACTACTGCTGCCGCGCAAGGTATGTGAGCTCGAGCACGAGGCACACGTCGAGGCACACGACTGCAATCAATCAATCAATCAATCAATCAATATTTATTTTACTTAAAAACATGGTGTACAATAATAGGTCTTATAAAATATAAATATCAGTTTCACATGTTTTGCTGTTAACACAACACGTAAAATATAAATCTTATGCTTTAATGAAGTTAGGTTACATGGTAATAATAGTAATAATAATCTTAATTAATAGATATCACATTCAAAAGCAACATAATGGTCAATAACAACTATCCTTTATATATTACAGCGCTAAATATATCAAAGACTTTCATGTTCTTTTTTTACTAAGTATTAATTTATAGATCATGACATAAATATTCATCTACAGAGTAAAAACATTGCTGTGTAAGCCAACTTTTGAGTTCTCGTTTGAACTTATTTAGGGGCATATTCTTAAGTACATCCGGTAGCTTATTGTATATGTTTATGGACATACAGTAAGTGCCTCTGCTGTACAGTTTGGTTTTTTTAGCCGGCATTACAAGGCGGTCTGGATACCTCGTGTTAAAGTTACAAACATCCTTATTTGTTTTAAAGAAGTCCGGGTGGGTTTTTACAAACAGGCAGATTTCGTAGATGTACGTCGATGGCACAGTAAGTAAAAGTAAGTTCTTGTACAAGGGACGACATGAGGTCATAACGTCTGCATTGCATATTGCTCTGATGCATTGCTTTTGTGCTACAAGAACTCGATTTGCATGTTGTGAGTTTCCCCAGAGCAGAATACCATATCTAATTAAAGAAGATACATAGCCGTGATACGCCTGCATCGCGGCATCTTTCGTACAAGTTTTTGTCAATCGCCACAATGCGTAGGCAAACGAATTTAATTTATTGCATAATGTGTCTATGTGATCCTTCCAAGAGCATTTGTCATCCAACGTGATGCCAAGAAATTTCGTTTGTGATGATTCTTTTATTGTTTCATCAGCTGACGTGACTATTAGGTTATGTTTACTAGCATTTCTATTTAAAAATTGTACAAATGTCGTTTTATTTACGTTAATATTTAAATTGTTTAAGGTCATCCAAGTTACTATTCTAGAAATTGTATTATTTATATCTGCATTATATAGATTAGCATTTTTACACGGTACAACAATAGATAAGTCATCAGCAAACAGAGTACAATCAAATTCTGTTGCATCCGGAAGATCATTAATATATATTAAAAATAGTAGTGGGCCCAAGATGCTACCTTGTGGTACCCCTACACTATTTATTTTCGTGGAAGACCTATGTGAAGTTACGGTATTTTTTCCATCAAATTTGGTAATTTCTACAAATTGCAACCTCGTGCGTAAATAACTTCTAAGCCAGTCATTTACCAAACCTCTCATGCCGTAAAGTTCGCACTTTCTCAGAAGTATGTCATGGGACACAAAATCAAAAGCCCGCGTCATGTCAAAGAAGATCGCAGTAACAGGCGTGCTCTTGTCTAAATGCTTAGAGATATTATTCATTAAGGAGAAAGCAGCCAGGGATGTAGATTTTCCTTTCTGGAATCCATACTGTCCAGGTTTAATTATACTGAATTTACTAAGAAAATGTGAAATGCGTTCATGCATTGCCTTTTCAAATATTTTAGCAATAATTGGTATCAGAGAGATAGGTCTATAATTCTCGACAAGATTTTTATTACCTTTTTTATGAATAGGCTTAACCAATGCTATTTTCAAGGGTTCAGGAAAAGTACCGCTTGTGAATGAAAGATTTATCAAATAGCTTAGAACGCCTGAGATTTGTAGGTTACATGTTTTCAATATATGCGTTTGTATACCATCATGTCCAGTAGATTTTGTTTGATTTAGTGAATTGATAATTTTAATTATCTCGTCTCTACTTGTCGGAACCAGAAACAAACTAGCAAAATTCGATTTAATGAGGGATATTTCGGGTAGTTGATTTTTATCACCAACGGTATTATTCATATCTATATAGTAATCATTAAAGGCGTTAGCGATGTCTGTAGGATCTTCTAGAATTCTATCATCGAAGATGATTTCTTTAATATTTGTATCGTTGGGATTCTTTTCCGACGTGTCTTTGATTACATCCCATGTAGCTTTACATTTGTTTTTGGCCTGAGCTAGGTATTTGCAGTTTGCTAATCTTTGAGCCTGGTTTATACATTTTTTAAGCACTTTGGAATAGGACTGATATTTAGACTTATTGAAACTTTTATGTCTTGAATTTTTATAATAAGAAAAACGAAGTTTTCTTTTAGTTACTACAGACTTTTTGATACCTCTTGTGAACCAGTTATTAGCTTTTGGTCTAACGACATGTTTAATTTTAACTATCGGAAAACATAAATTATAAAACAATACAAAATTGTCGTAAAAATTGTTAAAGGCTATTTTGATATCGTTTTCACCATACACATCTGACCAAGTTAATGCATTAAGACAGGTAATGAATTTTAAAATGTTTTCATTACTATAATTCCTTCTAAAAATATACCAAAATGAAGATGTTTTAACTTTCTTTGTGCAAGCGAAGCTAATACTTTGTGCAGTCTCGTGATCTGACAAACCCAATTCGTGAATATTACTTTGGCAATCAGAAATATTTGACATAATTTGATCAAGACAGGATTTTCTTCGAGTAGGGCCAAGAATATGTAAGCGGAAATTGTTCGCTATTGAGATTCTTTTGAGTTCAGTGGAGCTCTCTGTGGTTTTGAGGATGTCTATGTTTAGGTCGCCTGTAATTACTATTTTGTATTTTGTTTTAGCCTTTAACTTAGACATGAGACATTGTAACATGCGGAAAAAAAGAGGTAAATTTTTTGCTGTGGGTGTTCGATATATACAGATAACAATGCATTTTATAGATGTTATCTCTATGCCACAACATTCGAATGCATAATTCACAGAGTATTCTTTTAAGAAAGGTAATTCACGTGCGTGAATATTACTTGAACAAAATATACAAACTCCGCCTCTTTTCTGATGGGATCTTGAGTAAGAACTTGCCAAGCGGTACCCGGGAATACGTGCATTTACTTCATTTCCGGCTTTAACAAATGTTTCACTAAAACATAACACATCAAATTGGATATCTTTTTCCCACAGTTCATGTAATGTAAGTTGTATCAATTCTTTTTTACAAATTAACCCTGCTATATTCTGATGTAATATAGTGAAGAGAGCTTCATTCGTTTCGAAAACAAATAACATTAGGCGGTACAATATTTTCTGCTGAGGTGGTTCTAGGAAAATAGTCAGTTATACATTTTTGAATACATTTTTGGAATTTCTTGGCGTTGTCACCGTTTTCACTATTTACATTTTGTTTGGCGAAGCTGTATGGTATTGTCCCCCTTTTATATGATTGCCTTCTATTGTTATAACAGAGATATTTATTGTCGTAGTACTTGGAGTCTATTAGAAGATTTATTTTAGCACACAATTTATGCATGAAATTTGCGTCTGTTTGTTCCAAATCATAAAGAGGTAGAAATGTACAGTTAGCGAAATTTTTACAGTATATCTTTATAGTGCTATTCAGCTTTGCCTCATTTAGATGCAAACAGTTTTTTACACCCGTTACAATAATAAACGGCTTATAATGTGATTTTAAGAAGAAACTAAGTTCTATTGTAAGTTTTGTTGGGTTAGAATCAAAATCACCCACGTTGATAATAATTATGTCTTCAGTGGTAGCATTTAGTGTGTCCGTTGATTTTAGTATTTCTTCACTGCGAGCATTTGGTTTTATGATAGAAGTTATTTTGTATTTTCCATATGCAGTTTTCTCCCGTGAACGGAGTAATCTTGAAGCTAATCCTCGGCATAGATTTCCTCCTAGGATATAAATATTTCCAGATTTTTTTTCATTAATTTTCGTATCCGGATACTCATTCTCAGGCAGCGGGATACTTTCAGAAAACGATGCGCTTTCCTTTTCAACATCATGTACTTCTTCGATTATTTTTTGATTGTTTTCTCTTCGCAGTGGTCGAAAATCAGATTTATTTAAATTGAAGCTCCTAGATTGTTTTTTTGAAGGTGTGGCTTTACATATAGCTTTTAGATGTTCGATCTGAAGAGTTAGATCAGAGATTTGATTCTTTAAGTCTTGATTCTCTAACAGTAGTTTTGTAACGTAATTGTCCGATCCAACAAACTTCTCCTGCAAGTTTTTTACTTTTTCCCTCATTAACTCGACTTCATCTTTGTAGTTGTTAGTCAAATCTGGACAGCTCCTGCTTAAGGTGTCATTTTGAAGGATGGATATATTGGAGTCTTCCTCTTCGGATAACGAGTCAAATGAGTTGTGCACAGGTATGTTATATTTTCGAACCTCGAGCCTCGGCGGCTGCTGCTGTTCTGGGGCGCCTGCGTCGACACCATGGACAGGGAGGGGCGCACTGTGCTCACTACTGCTGCCGCGCAAGGTATGTGAGCTCGAGCACGAGGCACACGTCGAGGCACACGACTGCCTCGGCGGCTGCTGCTGTTCTGGGGCGCCTGCGTCGACACCATGGACAGGGAGGGGCGCACTGTGCTCACTACTGCTGCCGCGCAAGGTATGTGAGCTCGAGCACGAGGCACACGTCGAGGCACACGACTGCCTCGGCCGCACAGCGCTGTGGGCGGCGGCGTCCGCCGGACACGCGCGCGCCGCGCGGCTGCTGCTGTTCTGGGGCGCCTGCGTCGACACCATGGACAGGGAGGGGCGCACTGTGCTCACTACTGCTGCCGCGCAAGGTATGTGAGCTCGAGCACGAGGCACACGTCGAGGCACACGACTGCCTCGGCGGCTGCTGCTGTTCTGGGGCGCCTGCGTCGACACCATGGACAGGGAGGGGCGCACTGTGCTCACTACTGCTGCCGCGCAAGGTATGTGAGCTCGAGCACGAGGCACACGTCGAGGCACACGACTGCCTCGGCGGCTGCTGCTGTTCTGGGGCGCCTGCGTCGACACCATGGACAGGGAGGGGCGCACTGTGCTCACTACTGCTGCCGCGCAAGGTATGTGAGCTCGAGCACGAGGCACACGTCGAGGCACACGACTGCCTCGGCGGCTGCTGCTGTTCTGGGGCGCCTGCGTCGACACCATGGACAGGGAGGGGCGCACTGTGCTCACTACTGCTGCCGCGCAAGGTATGTGAGCTCGAGCACGAGGCACACGTCGAGGCACACGACTGCCTCGGCGGCTGCTGCTGTTCTGGGGCGCCTGCGTCGACACCATGGACAGGGAGGGGCGCACTGTGCTCACTACTGCTGCCGCGCAAGGTATGTGAGCTCGAGCACGAGGCACACGTCGAGGCACACGACTGCCTCGGCGGCTGCTGCTGTTCTGGGGCGCCTGCGTCGACACCATGGACAGGGAGGGGCGCACTGTGCTCACTACTGCTGCCGCGCAAGGTATGTGAGCTCGAGCACGAGGCACACGTCGAGGCACACGACTGCCTCGGCGGCTGCTGCTGTTCTGGGGCGCCTGCGTCGACACCATGGACAGGGAGGGGCGCACTGTGCTCACTACTGCTGCCGCGCAAGGTATGTGAGCTCGAGCACGAGGCACACGTCGAGGCACACGACTGCCTCGGCGGCTGCTGCTGTTCTGGGGCGCCTGCGTCGACACCATGGACAGGGAGGGGCGCACTGTGCTCACTACTGCTGCCGCGCAAGGTATGTGAGCTCGAGCACGAGGCACACGTCGAGGCACACGACTGCCTCGGCCGCACAGCGCTGTGGGCGGCGGCGTCCGCCGGACACGCGCGCGCCGCGCGGCTGCTGCTGTTCTGGGGCGCCTGCGTCGACACCATGGACAGGGAGGGGCGCACTGTGCTCACTACTGCTGCCGCGCAAGGTATGTGAGCTCGAGCACGAGGCACACGTCGAGGCACACGACTGCCTCGGACGCACAGCAAATGTACCTAAAGCTCGTCTTACACACACAACTCGCAGCCCTTACTTCATGTGCATTAAGATATTAAATAAGCTACCGAGAGACATAAAGGATCTTCCCATTCAATTGTATAAAAAAAAACTATTAACTTGGCTAAGTGAATTAAGTGTTTATTCTATAAAAGAGTTTTTAAACATTAAAACTTATAATGAGTAATTTTTAGGAAGGAAAGGAAACGCTTTATTTTGTACATTTTGAATATAAACTAAATTTAGTTACATATAATTATTGTTCGCATGCATAATCAAGCCGAATTTGGAGATGTACCTAAGAATATTATGTTATACCACCTAATTTATCATTTACCATGTTTTTATCAGGTAACGTGGAAGTAGTACGGCAACTACTGGACAGAGGCTTGGACGAACACCATCGAGACAACTCTGGCTGGACCCCTCTGCATTACGCCGCTTTTGAAGGTAGACCTCCTATTCTTAGCTTGTCATACTAACCTCTAATTAATTAAAAAAAAAAAAAACCTTATTTCTGGAATAAAAAAACATCTCAGTAGACCTAACTGAGATTGCAGTAAGGCCTACTATCATCTCAATAAGCCTAACTGCAATAACAGTTACGAATCACTGGCAATCATTATTGCACAAAAGAAAGAACTTATCGTACAAAAGGCGGAATTAATGCCATAGGGCATTCTCTATATATATAGAGATACTAGCATTAACCCGCGGCTTCGCTCGCGTGCCTATATAATATACATCATCCTACGGGAACAATGCTCTTTTTTCAGAATTAAAAGTAGGCTATTTGTTAAGTTAGGATATAATCTGCAATCTGCATTTCCCTCATGCATATCCGTCCAGCCGTTTTAGCGTGAAGAAGTAACAAAACATACACAGACTTTCGCTTTTCTAATATTACTGGGAAATACTTTTTATTTTATCATTTAACTCCACTTTATCAAATCAAACCGAAAACTCAAGCACTCAAATCAAGCGATCTCAGCTTTTACTGTACCAAATAAAGTTCAATTCAAAATTCATAACTCGAAGTGAAGCTAAGACACCGGGATATGTGTGCATTTTATTTGTATAAAGCTTTTATAATGTCCCGAGCCTTGGGATATTCGTGATGGGATATATACGTCATGTTCTATTGTAAGATATTGAGGTTCTCTTCGTTGATGAATGAAAAATGTATTATTCTGAGCTGAGATAAACGTAATTCAGAATTCTGAAATGACTTAACATAATTATTGAAAAGCTTTAATGTATTTATTACGGATGCAGGAAGTTTCCCGATCATTACTCCTCCCGTCCCAACGCGCCGCCCGCCTAGGTCCGATTGACGACGATCGAGATGCCACCAAATATATTTTTTTTAATCTATTAGGATAACGCGGGTCTCTATCCATACCTCAAAAGCAAAAACAGAACCCCCTTATAGGATCACGTGTAGCTGTCTGTCAGTCCGTCTGTTACAACCGATTTGCTGCAAACTACTGGACCGATTAAATTGCAATTTGGCGCAAAGCTTTCAAGAATTTTAATGACCACGAATGAAATTTCAAAATCGGTGGCATTTTCTTAATTAACGTCCCAACAAACCATAAAAATTACACCCATACTCATATTTAGTCATTTCAACCCCATCGCACCCCAACAGGCGAGACGGTATTTCACGTCCACCACGTTTGTTTTTTTAAAAATCGTTGTTGTTTTGGTAATCAGCGACCCGATAAACGATAGAAACATTACCCTTGTTGATTTTCAGACTTTGTCACCATATTCTCCTCCTTTAGGGGTTGAATTCTCAAAAAACATGAAACACGTGCTTACTCATTTATCGTTAGAAATACTCCTGTGAAGTTTCGAATAAAATAGTCTAACTAATCTTGTTTCCCCATACAAACTTTGGACCCCCATTTCACCCCTTTAGGGGGTAAATTTTGAAAAATCCTTTCTTAGTGCACCCCTACACCTTATAAGAAACCTACGTGCCAAATTTGAACTCTCTAGAACCAGCGGTTTAGTATTTAGACATTTCAACCCCATTTCACCCCAACAGGGGAGATGGTAACTCACGTCCGCCACGTTGGATTTTAAAATGCTGTTGCTGTTTTCGTAATCAGCGACCCGATAAACCATAAAAACAATACCCTTGTTGATTTTCAGACTTTGTCATCATATTCTCCTCCTTTAGGGGTTGAATTCTCAAAAAACATGAAATACGTGCTTGCTCATTTATCGTTAGAAATACTCCTGTGAAGTTTCGAATAAAATAGTCTAACTAATCTTGTTTCCCCATACACACTTTGGACCCCCATTTCACCCCTTTAGGGGGTAAATTTTGAAAAATCCTTTCTTAGTGCACCCCTACACCTTATAAGGAACCTACGTGCCAAATTTGAACTCTCTAGAACCAGCGGTTTAGTATTTAGACATTTCAACCCCATTTCACCCCAACAGGGGAGATGGTAACTCACGTCCGCCACGTTGGATTTTAAAATCGTTGCTGTTTTCGTAATCAGCGACCCGATAAACCATAAAAACAATACCCATGCTGATTTTTAGACTTTGTCACCACATTTCTCCCTTTTAGGGGTTGAATTTTCAAAAAACCTGAAACACGTGTTTACTCATTTATTGTTAGGAATACTCCTGTGAAGTTTCGAATAAAATAGTCTAACTAATCTTGTTTCCCCATACAAACTTTGGAACCCCATTTCACCCCTTCAGGGGGTGAGTTTTAAAAAATCCTTTCTTAGCGGATGCCTACGTCATAACATCTACCTGCATGCCAAATTTCAGCCCGGTCCGTCCAGTGGTTTGGGCTGTGCGTTGATAGATCACTATGTCAGTCAGTCAGTCACCTTTGAGTTTTATATATATAGATATCTTGGCGACGTGACATTATCTTCTTTGACTTATAATAACCACTGAACCACTCCTCATTGACCAGGTCACATAGAAGTATGCGAAGCCCTATTAGAAGCGGGCGCTAAGGTAGACGAAGCAGACAACGACGGCAAAGGAGCCCTGATGCTAGCGGCCCAGGAAGGACACACGGCGTTGGTGGAAGTACTGATCGACGACTGGGCCGCGCCGGTACATCAACACGCGCACGATGGAAAAACTGCACTCAGGTGAGACGTGTTCACACTCACTACACTTGTCACTATAACCTTTTGTATGAAAATATTCTAAGTCCAAAACAACACAAAAATTCTAAGTCATTTTTTACGCAAAAAGTCTTTAACAAACCGCAAAAATTACTAAGTCTGAAACAACGTAACCTGTAAAACTCTGTTTTTGACACCACTTTTTTTTTCAATGTCACTGTACTCACCTGGCTCGAAGGACCAATCCGACCAATGTTCACATTTACTACACTTGTCACATTACCTGTTGTATTGAAGCTGCACTGTTACTTTAACTGAATACCCATTTAATCAATGGATTGACAGACCTTATATATTCTGTGCAAGGAATATAATACTCACAGATTCTGTGTAAAAGCAACGATAGCGTGATCCAGCTTATTCAGCGAATGTAACACCGCCATCTAGTGGATCATTAGAACCTTAAACATAATGCCTATGTTAAACACAGGGGGAAAAGGTTTCGGTAAAGTTTGTGTGTTGGGACTTATTTTATAGATAAATGCAACCGCAACAATCACACCGTTAGATCTCTCAGAGTTGGAATTGGAGATTTGACATCTAAAGACATCCATACAGTTCTAAAAATTTGTATGAATAATTATAATTTGAAATTGCAGTGCCCTTGCACTTCTGCGTGGCATCATCCTGATAGAAAGAAATATATTCTTGATATCAATGTTCAATCTCTTTTTCTCAGCTATTCAAGCTATGATGAGCTGAATTACAGAATCCATTTTTCCATATTTTGCTAGGTATATTTATCTCGATAGCGGTAATTCTACAATGAGCTGTTGTCCTGGCAGGATCGCCATGTAAAGGTCGGAGCTTGGTGGAAAATAATACTATCGTAGTCGGAGTATTAATGAATGTTTATTGTAGAAATACAGGGTTTTTATACTGGCTTCCTGATGTCACGTAACCTTTAATAGGCCCTTGACATTTACAGTGTTTATTATACAAACAATAGGTTAACATTTGTAATCTGATATTTTATGTATTTAATTCAATAATATTATTGTTCTTCTAAATGTCATGTTACGTTGTTGCTCTGACACCACACCTAAAATGAAATCCAGTGCTTGTCATTCATTTGCTAAACGAAACCTATCGCTCCCCAGACTGGCAGCTCTCGAAGGCCACTTCGACACGGTCTTAGCCCTGTACCAGCGAGGCGCCGACGCCGACGCGCTCGACGCCGACCGGCGCAGCGCGCTGTACGTGCTGGCGCTCGACAACCGGCTCGCCATGGCGCGCTTCCTGCTCACCGAGTGCCGCGCCCGCGCCGACACCACCGACAACGAGGTACAGCGACTGTACTGTGTGTGACACGAGACACGGCCCGAGCCCTGTACCAGCGAGGCGCCGACGCCGACGCGCTCGACGCCGACCGGCGCAGCGCGCTGTACGTGCTGGCGCTCGACAACCGGCTCGCCATGGCGCGCTTCCTGCTCACCGAGTGCCGCGCCCGCGCCGACACCACCGACAACGAGGTACAGCGACTGTACTGTGTGTGACACGAGACACGGCCCGAGCCCTGTACCAGCGAGGCGCCGACGCCGACGCGCTCGACGCCGACCGGCGCAGCGCGCTGTACGTGCTGGCGCTCGACAACCGGCTCGCCATGGCGCGCTTCCTGCTCACCGAGTGCCGCGCCCGCGCCGACACCACCGACAACGAGGTACAGCGACTGTACTGTGTGTGACACGAGACACGGCCCGAGCCCTGTACCAGCGAGGCGCCGACGCCGACGCGCTCGACGCCGACCGGCGCAGCGCGCTGTACGTGCTGGCGCTCGACAACCGGCTCGCCATGGCGCGCTTCCTGCTCACCGAGTGCCGCGCCCGCGCCGACACCACCGACAACGAGGTACAGCGACTGTACTGTGTGTGACACGAGACACGGCCCGAGCCCTGTACCAGCGAGGCGCCGACGCCGACGCGCTCGACGCCGACCGGCGCAGCGCGCTGTACGTGCTGGCGCTCGACAACCGGCTCGCCATGGCGCGCTTCCTGCTCACCGAGTGCCGCGCCCGCGCCGACACCACCGACAACGAGGTACAGCGACTGTACTGTGTGTGACACGAGACACGGCCCGAGCCCTGTACCAGCGAGGCGCCGACGCCGACGCGCTCGACGCCGACCGGCGCAGCGCGCTGTACGTGCTGGCGCTCGACAACCGGCTCGCCATGGCGCGCTTCCTGCTCACCGAGTGCCGCGCCCGCGCCGACACCACCGACAACGAGGTACAGCGACTGTACTGTGTGTGACACGAGACACGGCCCGAGCCCTGTACCAGCGAGGCGCCGACGCCGACGCGCTCGACGCCGACCGGCGCAGCGCGCTGTACGTGCTGGCGCTCGACAACCGGCTCGCCATGGCGCGCTTCCTGCTCACCGAGTGCCGCGCCCGCGCCGACACCACCGACAACGAGGTACAGCGACTGTACTGTGTGTGACACGAGACATGGTCCCGGCACTGTACCAGCGAGGCGCTGACGCCGATGCGCTCGACGCCGACCGGCGCAGAGGGCGAGGGCTACCAGTGTTTACATGCTTACATACTTCGATACGGCCCTAACTATATACTAGTGAAACACCGACGATTATAGGTGTATGCATCACACTATTATTTATATTTGCTAGCATGTAATAATAATAATTGTGTCATTTGGACTTATAATTTCCACTTTGAGAGTTCTTGAGTCGTTCGATTTTTGGTGAGCTCAAGTCACATGCGATGGGCATTTTAATATTGCACCTTTGTTGTGTATTATGTTTTGGAATGCCCGTGTTTGTTATAGATAATGATTTATTGATGATATTTTTTTACTTTTGCAGGGTAGAACACCACTGCATGTCTCGGCGTGGCAGGGGCACGTTGACATGGTCAATCTGCTCATCAAAGTCGGTCAGTTTTATTTGTATCTAGATTGATTATAAGCACACTACCCTGCACTTAAACTGACTTGAAATGATTAATCCTGTCTGGTCGGACTATATTTGATATGTTAAAGCTTTAAAAAAAATATATTAATATTACTTAAACGTGACTCGAAAGCATATCAATTGAAGTCCGACCAGTCAATCGTGTCTCGTTTATTTCTTAAAGATTTTTATTTATTTATATATAAGTACATTGAAAAAGTTAACCTTCTAACTCCCGTATCGTATCGTACATAGGGTCCCTTGAATATATTTAGGTCCTATCCTTGAGATTAAGATAATTAAAAAGTATATGTCCTAGGTGGCGCGGACGTGGACGGCCGCGACCGCTGCGGCCGGACTGCGCTACACGCCGCGGCGTGGCGCGGCCGCTCTGCAGTTTTAGCGGCTCTATTAGCTCACGGCGCCGACACTTCAGCCGTTTGTACGCAGGGCGCTACACCACTAGGTAAGGGCATCATAATCAGCGTTAGGGTAATAAACGCCGCAAGGCAACACTATTAGGTGGTGCCGGCGTGGATGGCCGCGACCGCTGCGGCCGGACTGCGCTACACCCAGCGGCGTGGCGCGGCCGCTCTGCAGTTTTAGCGGCTCTATTAGCTCACGGCGCCGATACTTCAGCCGTTTGTACGCAGGGCGCTACACCGTTAGGTAAGTTCACCATAGTTAAGTATATATCAGACTTTGAAACGAGTGATGAGACAAAACGGCGCTTGGAAACTAGGAGACAGGATCTGCACTATCCACCATTGCAAGTCTTAATGTACTGAATAATTCGGCTGGCTATTTGGGAATTGTTCTCATTAACAAATTGTCTGTTGAAATGAAGTTGATCTCAAGCAGTAACATGTTTAAAAATAAGCTCAAAGCTCTTTTTTGCTAAACGGGTGCTTTTATTCCATTGAAGAATTTGGTAATGACATTAATTCAGGATTTTAATAATTATTAAGGGACAAGATTGTGAAGTGACTTAGAATTAAATTGCCATTTAGTTCGTTTGTTAGCAATATCTGAAATTGAAAAAGATAGATAGATTAATATAAGTAAGAATAATTTATGAATATGACGATGTGGACTTTAATTTTTTATATTGTATTGTCACATTCAAATACAATGCATTAGGGTAATAAACGCCGCGAGGCAACACGATTAGGTGGCGCCGGCGCCAACACCTCTAAGTAACCCAGTCAGATACTCGACATACATTGACATCGCATAGTACACCGCTAGGCTAGTCGGGGTGTAGTCATGTTAGTCACCACAATGTCTGAGCTACGATCAGGAGGATTACAATAAAAAAAAAAACAGCCCTATATTGTTTTCCAATGGCTATCCGTATATTTAATAAGTTACCAGATGATTTCAAGGACCTAAAATTGCAGACATTTAAAACTAAATCATACAATTGGTTAAAAGGAATAGTTATTTGTTATGCAAGGCTGCAAAGTTGTTATTTGGCGCGAGTGTTGTAATTGAAAGCTGAGCGAGCGAAGGAATCTAAGATTGAACCATGAGCGAAGCGAATGGTTCAAAGATAGATTCCTGAGCGTAGCGAGGCTTTCAAGACACGAGAAGCTAAATAATTTTGCAGCCATGCGGAACACACAACTTTTCACCTCACTACAGCAAGGAAAATGCAAGATTCAAGAAAAACAATTAAAACATAAAAGTAATCATATTTAATTTTGCCTTCTATTTAATACATCAAATTTAAAACCACACACTCAAATCCAAACCAAATAACTACGAGAGAAGCATGTAAGGATGGGCGTTGATCCAAACAAGTGTTTGGTTCTAAGTATGATTTATTACTAATAACTTACACTAGGATACATGGTTATATAGGGAAGGAAAGATGAGTGTGTGTGCGTTACGCTACACACTACACCTCCCTTCTTACTGAAAAAAAATCTTAAATTTATACATAGTTAAAGATTTTTTTTTTTTTAAATTACAAAACAAACAAAAGCACAGTAAATATAAGTATGCTGAGTTAATTAAAAGAAAATACACAATGAAAAGTTAAACAGAAATTTAAAGAAAATACGCAATGGAAAGTTTTATAGAAATTTATCAACACAAAAAAATAAGTGTAGATTGAAAATATATAGCAATAAAAATGTAATCGATTACATGTGAAAAACTAAAAATATGTAGTATATGTATACATGGGTAAAAAAAAACAACATAAACCACTTAGCGTTTCAAAAATCAACTTAAAATGTCTGAATAACAGTTTATATGTTTAATTAAGACAGGTATGTGTATGCATTCAAATGTTAACTTAAATTCTTAAAAAACAAAACTAATTTAATAATAAAAAAAAAGAAGAAAATTATAGATCTATAAAAAAAAGCTCTAAGTAAGTATTCCTATAGACAACATTTATGTATAATCAATTCAGTATAGTACGTAGTATATAGTATGGGCGTGCATTGTAGTACCTAAATCCTTGACAAATTACAAATTATTTTTATTAAAAAAGTGTATACTTATTTAAAACTAAGCTACCTTAAAACCTTTAACTATAGAAAAATATAAAATATATTTATATTTAATAGGTTGCGCCCACAACTGGTTTAAATGGGGCTGGACTGAGTCCCCCGAGTGCGAGTGTGGGCACCCGAACCAGACGATCAAGCACATCGTATTCGACTGTCCTATCACCAAATTCACAGGAGGAATAGAAGACATCAAAAACCTCACTGAAGTTGCCAGAGATTACTTGGAGAAGGCTAACTTCAAACTTTAAATTAAATTTAATTAATTGTACCTACCTATATCCAGTGACTGAAATGCCATACGATAAATAAATAAATTTAATAGGTTGTCCTGAATAACTAATATCAAAACATAGAATATTTTAATACACTAACATTTAAAACAAATAATACATTATTAGTCACAATCTTGTTTTGCTAGGTACCTAGAGTCTATTTCCATTTCACTCTCATTAGTGTTTTAAATTACATTTACTCGTATATTGTATGTCCGTGTCCTCGAACTACATTCGGAAAGTCGTATCCATGACGTCATATTATTATATTTATTATATGTCAAAAGCGCATAATTATTTATTTATTTCTTTCTCATTTATATTATTTTGTATTTAATTCATTATTTCTCCTTTACAACATTTTACTCACTAAGTGTGCGACTGTGGCATCACTTTACTCGCATTGCAAGGTACACAACACTTTATTTTGTGGTCGGCCGACCTTGTACATTTTTTATGTATTAACAGTTCAGGGTACAAGAAATTTATTTATTAAGTGCGCGCACGCACATACATTTAACTTTTATTCATCATACATTCAGGCAGTTCTTTTAACACGTCCTTCACTAAAACTTACCATGTGTCCAAGGACCTTCACGATTGATGCTCGACCGAATCATGATCAGATCACAAGGATATCCCTACCTGTCTTGTACCCTGGTGTACCTTGCTAAATACACTTCAACGGCGCCTCTCGGGTCACCGCTGACCACGAAAGGTGTGTCGTCATTATCATAAAAAAAACCTTGTCTTATTAAACTCATTCATAATATATTTCAAAGTCTCGTACACCATGAAAACTTCAGTATATAAGAGTTTCAACAACAATTAGGTGATCAGGCTAACTGCTAGTCAAAAAACTTATTTACGTCAGCTTTCCCAAACATGTTTATATCGCCATCCCAAACAAACTATTTCCTACTCCAAGTTAATACCATCCTAATGTCAACGTTTCTTTATTTCCACTATCAATATTCATTTATTTAAATTTATCTAAAACTTTAATTATTCTTATTAAATTCAGTGATCGGCACTACGACACCACTGGCCGTGCCGATAACATGTCACATGCTCTAGATCATTATAGATTTAAAATCATTTGTAAATTCCGAGTATCCTATAAAAAACGTAAAATCCTTGATAAAATGTCAATTCCCGTATACATTACTAACGATTTACTTAACCATAACAACTACTAAATTATGTTTAACTATATGGATACAATATAAGATAGTAAGAACCCTTACATTGATGTTACTACGTAAATTATTAAAGACGATAAAATTAGTACACAGAGCTGACAATTTGCCGCGTAACATGACGCGTAATTTCAGACGCCTGCATACCATTCCATATAGGATACATTTGTGGACTAGACCACCCGCAATCTACAGCGTTCCTTATGATTTGTATAAATGTAGATTTGCTACATTTATGCTATAAAATATGTTATTTATGTTGTTACACTAACAAATATGTATAATGAGAATGTAATTTTTTTTTAAACAACATTTAAAACAAAAAAAAACCCGTCTTCGATATCTACTTCAATTAATTAAAAATATTAAGTACTTAATGCTTACAATAAAATATTTTTTTTATATGTATAGATTTAGTTGGACCCATTAAAACTAATAATAATTCAAAGTCGATATCTTAATACTAGAAACTTACTCCTATTTAATCACTTCGTAATAGTTTTAGAAAAAGTAACGTCAAAACACTCCTAACCGCACTGTTTTCACTGACACTGACACTTGTGCTTATTGTCTTCGTCACGTCGCTAAGCCTGGAACCATCACTGCACCAAGGCTGTTCAGTCTCTTGGGGTTGGCTTGTTGTCAGCGCGGTGATATAGAAAATATTCTATAAAATTTCCCGATTCTTGATAGTATAGCTCCTACTTATTGGTGTGTACTCGCGACTCGCAAATCACGACCGTTTCATTTTCTAAGTCGCTAATTTCCATCGTAGTCCGTTAAAAAACGATAGCTTCTCTTTGAAGTTATTTAAACGCCACATCACAATAGGCCAAATGTAAAATGATTATTTTTCATAAATATCCCGGCTCAAGGTTACACTGGTGGGCAATTCGATGCCCGCCAGTGCCCCCATATAAGGAGCACTGGCAGGGTCGCCATGTAAGGATGGGCGTTGATCCTAACAAGTGTTTGGTTCTAAGTATGATTTATTACTAATAACTTACACTAGGATACATGGTTATATAGGGAAGGAAAGATGAGTGTGTGTGCGTTACGCTACACACTACAAGCACACATATTAAAAATTAAAAGTAATATGGCCGTAATTTGTATTATCGTCGTGTATATTTTATCGTTGAATTTTTCTTAAGCACTTAACAGTATTATATTTGTATTTGAAACTACTTGACACATTCGTTGTGAATTTGGAGAATGGCATTCTGGGAAGGATTAGTTGGCCACTCGGAAGTATTTCCATAACACTTGCTTTGGAAGTTATTAGACGATGGGATCCAGACAAGATTATTTCGGCTTTATCTTCTTTAAAAACGCCAATAGTTTCGGTAAATTACTTATCATCTCCAAATATTTATAACAAATCCTTTTTCGTGTTAATGCAGGCTTTTAGCATTGAATAAATACTCCAAATTGGGCGTAACTTTCTTGTTTTCGATATTTCTATAAAGTAAGACAACAGTATGTATTGTCCACAGAACAAAACTTTCTTTACGTGAATTGTGAAAACTTCCAACTTTTTAATTATTTATTTTTTCTCGGGTGCGTTCAGAAATTACACTCTTTATGTTTCAACTTTTATAACAAATAAATATTAAAATTTGTGTTGTATTTAATATATTTCCTAGTCAAAATATGTAAATGGAACTAAAATACTTACTATTAATATATATAAACATATTTAACATAAAATAAAGTGTGGAAAAATAAAAACTTAAAAATCTGTAACCACAAACCAGGTTTTTGGACGTGATATTGTAGGTGTTTTTTTTTTTTAAAGAAGTATTCAAACGTACCTTCGTATGATTTTAGCCGGCCAGACCAGATCGCCCTTTATTAGCGTGCGTTGATTGGTTATTCGAAGATTTATCGACTGATGAAATCAGTCACGCGTTGAAGGAGTCTTAAATATAAAAAAGTTACATGCACCACAGAGAATCAAAATCGTCGTGTTCGAAATTCAAATGACTTTTGCACGCTAGCGGATAAAATAGACTTTTGCACGCAGATTTCGCCCTATAAACGGAGGTTTTCCGAGCGAGTGAGGTGAAAAGATTTTATTCGGTTAGGGATTATTTAAATAATTGTGGACGTTCATTTGATTATGTGTAAAATAAGTTAATTTATATGTGTATGTGTGTGATCAGAATACATTTTCTATCATATTTAATTTGACCGCATGTTATTTATTTTGTTAACTTTTATAGCTATAGACTCTATTGTATGTTTTTTGCATGCCAGCATTGCTGGGTAGATATGTCATTAGTGCTTTATAAGTTATAAAGCAAATAAATAATTTCATTTCATACATACATGCAGCTAGTGCGGCAAATTCACAGTCTTATGGTTCGACCTCAACGTAGTCTGGTGCCGCAAACGCAGCCCCCTTACAGTTTCATCTTAATTTATTTAAAAAAAAAGTAGTAAATTGCTCACAAAAAGTTACAAAATATCTCTAAAATGTACGTTATTACAGGTATAGCGGCGCAGGAGGGACACGAGGAATGCGTGTTGTGGCTGCTGCAACACGGCGCAGATCCACTGCAAGCGGACCATTGTGGTAAGTATCAATAGTACATTACTGCAGACGCCGGGAAATAAGGGCTCGCCGGCTGAGTAGGTATAGACGGATAGTGATACGAAGCCGGCAAGCGCTTTTCACGGCTATGGCATGTACAGTGCTTGTCTTAACATATGCAATGAAATAAATACATTACCCGAAAAAAAAACAGCTGTTCGGCCTGTTCAACAAACGCCAAGTTTAAAAAAAATTACTTCCTGGCCTAGGTCTTAAATTTTGTACGAAATTCCTTTACAGTTCTCTCGAGTTGTTCCGCCCGAAACGTGATACTTCGAAGCCTGTCATAACGCACGTTTGTGATGACATTTCATTGCATGTTTGAGACAAATATCCAAAGCGTATATGAGAAGGGAGGACAAAGAGAGAATGACCATGGATGACTTAGGTACAGTCAACCAATTTGATTTCTAGGCAACTATACAACCTTGTCACAATGACAATGATATTAGATTTCAAGCGAGTGACAAGGCACGAAATGGCCTAGGAATCAAATTGGTTGACTGTACATGGACCAAATAATGGAGAATGTGAATGTCGTGTTGTACCAGGCTGCGAAGGAGAAAGCTCTAGAACGATATGCATGAAAATTACTCCACAGACAAGAGCATATTATATTTATATTGATGATTCATTAAAAAAATAATGTGGGTCAACCAACTATTTTCTGCCACTCTTTGCCGGTGACGTCTCCCGGGTTACTTTTTAAAACTACGATTTTTCGTGATTATATTGAGCAAAAGCTTGGAATTTGCGCAATTATAAGCCCATAGACATAGACTATCTACTGTCAATATCAGTAATATAAATTATTAACACTTTTCTTAGAAGTTAAATCACTATTGTCCCCTGGGTCACAAGACAGAATAACAGCAAGAAAAAGTTGATCCACCCATGTCATCATCATCCTCCTAGCCTTTGTCCCATTTTTAGGGTTCCGTAGTCAACTAGGAACCCTTATAGTTTCGCCATGTCCGTCTGTCCATCCGCGGCTTAGCTCCGTGATCATCAGTACTAGAAAGCTGAAATTTGGTATGAGTGTGTGTCTATATCACGCCGACAAAATAGTAAAATAAAAACTAAAAAAAAATTTTTTTTTCGGGTACCTCTCGAACACCTAAAGTGGGGGTGAATTATTTTTTTCATTCTAACACTAGTGTGTGGGGTGTCGTTGAATAGGTCTTTTGAAAATAATAGGGGTCTCCAAACATTATTTTTTGATAGTAAGCAGTTCTGTAAATATTCACTCCGAAAATAAAAAAAAAGGTGTCCCCCCCCCTCTAACTTTTCAACCACGGGTCAAAAAATTATGGGAAATTTCATGAAAATGAGGCTTTATAAGTACTTTCAATGAAAACTATATTGAACAAAATCGGTCCAGCCGTTTTTGAGCTATCGCAAAATTTCATAATTTTCTTAAAAGGACGTAAGTTGACTTCCAGAAGGTAATAAGTAACTACAGTTACTTTGGCGTTTACGACCTTTTAATAGAGCTTGAAATCTTTCTGGTAACTTAAGTCTATTGTGAAGGATGAGAAACTACGGAACCCTATACTGAGCGTGGCCCGACATGCTCTTGGCCGGTTTTTTGAGAATAAATTCTCAATCGGGGTCGGCTACCTAAATCCCAAGATGTGGCGTAGGCACTAGTTTTTACGCAAGCGACTGCCATCTGACCTTCCAACCCAGAGGGGAAACTAGGCCTTATTGGGCTTAGGTGGTTTCCTCACGATGTTTTCCTTCACCGAAAAGCGAGTGGTAAATATCAAATGACATTCCGTACATAAGTTCCGAAAAACTCATTGGTACGGGCCGGGTTCGAACGCGCGACCTCCGGATTGAAAGTCGCATGCCCTAACCACTAGGCTACCACCGCTCTTCCCTTGATCCACCCATGTAGTAACACGAAATATTTGCTTACAGGCCGCACGCCCGCGAAAGTGGCGTGGCGAGCGGGGCACGCGCACATCAGCCGCCTGCTCGAGCGCGCTGCGCCCGCGCAGATCCCGCCCCCGGACACCGCGCACACCAGTACGTTCCCCTACATAACACACAGTGCACTACACAGTAGGGTGTTGCTTAAAAATTAACTTTCAAAAAGTCATTGTCTCACCCCGCCATTATGTTCTAGTACCCTGATTAACGGATGCTAGTTTTTTTTTTCTTAAATCAATTTTAGAGGTCGCTACCGCTTGATAAAGTTTTGGAAAAAACATAATTTAGGTGTCAATATGACATGAGCTTGGCAGTCACTATTTTATATTTATTTTACTTCTATAACGTTTGTCGATTGCTTGGGAATCCCCCTTGATCGATACACACCCCTCGCCCCCCGGCAGGCCGCGTTAAGATAAGCAATCGGTCGAGTTTAGAGTGCACTGCACTCAAACGTTCAGAAAGAAGTACCCTAATGCGAAAAAATCTACTTTAGTGTCATAAAAATTGAAATTTTAATTTTCTTTTACTTAATTATCATAATTTTAATTAATTTTAATAAGAATGTATGTAAATTATATTTGTTTATTTGAACATGTTTTTCCAAAACTTTGACAGCTGGTAGCGACCCCTAAAATTGGTTAAAAAAAAAGCAAAAAAACTAGCATCCGTAAATAGGGGTCGTAGAACAAAATGGGGGGGGGGGGTAAGACTTTAGGATTTCAGTTTTTTTCCATTTTTCGCCATATAAGCAACACCCACTCACACAGTAAACAACAGTGGTCTCCTCTTGTGAAATTCCGGTAGACTCAGACATGTGAAAGTGCCCTGGTGGCCTAGGGTCAATCAACTATTTTCTGCCACTCGTTGCCATGGTGATGCCCCTGGGTCACTTTCTAAAACTAACTAGAAAATATACCCTTTCAAACGGATTTTTTTCAATAGTTTATAAAATATCGCTCTCCTGATTATGTCATGTTAGTCTTTGACATATATATTAAGAACCACATCCAGTGACACCGCTGTTCAGTTTGTTGTATATTTTAATCTCTATAAATAATTAGTATTCCCTTCTAAAACTACGTAGGTATGTTATTTAAAATATTACCAAATCGGTCGCACTCGACTAATTGAGGAGCATGCATAAAAAACAAAAAAGATTCCTACGAACGCGAATATCGCGCGTTTTTTAACGTCGATTGATGAATCATTGAATAATTTTTCATTTTTTTCATTTTTCATTAATAGCACTGAATTTAAGTGTCTTCTCCATTTCTTATACGTTTTCAGTGTAAATTTGAATAAGCAGATACATCAGGAATCAAATCAAAATAAAGCATATACTTTAAAGGATCGAACAGACCGTTGATCAAAATACGATGACGGTGCCTTTACGCTGTCCAACGTATGAAAAAGACGTGACGTAAACCTCACCCGTCAATTATTCTGCATACATTTGATTGCGTAAACGCACTATCAGCGTGATTTGAGCAGCGGTGTGGTCGATCCTTAACACCGCTAGGTAATTTAGAAACATCGCTTTGATTTGACGACGCGTTTGCCGTTTGGCTCGGTTTGTAGACACCTGCCTACTGAGTCGGCGGTCCCGGGTTCGAATCCCGGCCGGGGCAAATATTTGTGCAAATATTTGTTCTTGGGTCATGGATGTTATCTATATATGTATTTATATATTATGTATATCGTCGTCTAGTACCCATAGTACAAGCTTTGCTTGGTTTGGGACTAGGTCGATTTGTGTATGATTGTCCCTTAATATTTATTTTATTTATTTTTATTTACAGAAGATTCACCAGAGTACAAACGTCGCAGTGTACACAGCAATTCGACCAAATCGTCCGCTGGTTCAGCGCGTGAGCACGACCCGCCGCCTGATCTCACACACACTCACGATAAGGTAACCAAAGTATTGGTCGTAGTTTTTTTATCAACCTCTTATCATGTCCATAATATAGATACCTTAAAGCACAATCGTGCTGACTTTGGAAAAAGTACAACTCTATGTGGTTTAAATTTCATTGGCCAAAAAAATTTATTAGTACGAGTGTGAACTAAGGTATCGATATGACAGTCCATTTTTAGGGTTCCGTACCCAAAGGGTAAAAACGGGACCCTATTACTGAGACTTCGCTGTCCGTCCGTTCGTCCGTCACCAGGCTGTATCTCAAGAACGGTGATAGCTAGACAGTTGAAATTTTCACAGATGATGTATTTTTATTGCCGCTATAACAACAAATACTAAAAATAAAATAAAATAAATATTTAAGGGGGCTCCCATACAACAATCGGATTGGTTGCGTTAACTTTGCACCTCATTTGTATGGAGCGCTATACATACCAGGTGCAAACTTAACTTAACCACTTAAGGATGGAAAGTGTTTGTACGGAACCCTCGGTGCGCAAGCCCGACTCGCACTTGACCGGTTTATTTTTGGTTTTTATTTTCTATATCACTTTTTTTCGTAATTTAAAATATTTGTGTGATGAACTAGAATATTTGCACCTGCAATTAGAATCAATTTGCCATCGTTCCTGGGTCGTGGATGTTTTTTGATCGAAAGTCTTCTCAATTCAGCAGGGTTTTTTTTATCAGAGAATACTCTTTTGCAGCCGAACCGGGCGAATCTATCGCTCTCTTTCGCACAACAAGTTGCTCGCTGCGGTCGCAGTCGGCGGGACAAGGACAGAGAAAACGTGATACCTGAACATCATGCGGTCGAGAAGGATTCCAAACTTAGGTAATTAGATCTTTATAATTAGGGTGAATGTGGGATAGACCTAAGGGATATGTGCCCAAATTTGCACATAGCGAATTGTGCGAATTCAACGCCTGCAATTCTTTATTTATTTGTTAACTTACTCCTTTCCTCCTTCTGGTTAATGACGAACACTTCGCTAAAATGGACGTATTGTGATTTATTGCGAAATACTATTTTACACCGCGACAGATTATGGTGAAAAATATACACTTTCTAGATTGCTTTATCCGTCCTATACCGCAACGTGCGAAGAAAACAATCTTTTTAGGGTTCCGTACCCAAAGGGTAAAAACGGGACCCTATTACTGAGACTTCGCTGTCCGTCCGTCCGTCCGTCTGTCACCAGGCTGTATCTCTAGAACGGTGATAGCTAGACAGTCGAAATTTTCACAGATGATGTATTTCTATTGCCGCTATAACAACAAATACTAAAAATAAAATAAAATAAATATTTAAGGGGGCTCCCATACAACAAACGTGTTATAGATTATGGTACGGAACCCTTCATGCGCGAGTCGGACTTGCGCTTGCCCATTTTTTTCAAACCTAAGCGTACATCATCTTAAGCATTGTTATCACTTAATATCTCTTTCTATTTTTAACCTCCGACGAAAAAGAGGGGTGTTATAAGTATGTGTATCTGTGTGTTTGTCTGTGGCTGCCTAACTGATAAACCAATTTCAGTGCGGTTTTTTTTTAAATCAACTGACTTGTCCGTCGAAATGGTTTTTAAGTAAGTAGCTGTGTTTGGTGGAAATAGGACCATTAGTTTCCGAGATATTCAGCTTTAATTGAAACAAGTGACAGTGACAGTGAATTTAGTTGTTATGTTCAGTTTTAGTATCATTTTCTATATCACTCATTGAATGATGGTCTCACGATGACCACCTACTTGTGTCGGAGGTGTTTTAATTTTTTGATTTTGGATATTTATTAATACATTATTCGATTCTTATCAGGAGTTACGCAGCAAACGAGCGAGACGCAGACCTCCGCGGCTATGCGTGCGAGCGAGATAGACGACGCGACGAACGACACGGGTACCCGCATGACAGAGACAACATGAGCCCGCTGTATGCGTCTCCTCCTCGCACTCCTATTAGTGATATATGCAGCCCTACACAACCCACGCAGGGTGAGTCTTATTAAGTTGGATTTTAGCTCAAACAAATGAGGTACGACGACGAGCGAAGCGACCTATCACTACATAGTATAAAACATAATCGCTTCTTGCTGCCTGTCTGTCCCTGTGCTGTGTATGCTTAGATCTTTAAAACTACGCAACGGATTTTGATGCGGTTTTTTTTTAATAGATAGAGTGATTCAAGAGGAAGGTTTATATGTATAATACATGCATAGTTTATCAGAATTGCACCCGTGCGAAGCCGGAGCGGGTCGCTAGTTAATTTTATATGCAGCCCCTCGAAACCTACACAGTCAATAACTTGTTAAATTAGGTTTTAGCTCAAACGGATAAGGTCTGACGACGAGCGACGCGACCAGTGTGTCTCGTGGTCATGGTTTATCAAAACATGCAGCAATATGACAATCTACACAATATGGTGAATGAACTTCTATAAACTACTTGGTTAAGTGTGCACCTCGTTGGAACTCCGACCGTTCACACCGATGTAAAATTCGCTCAAAAGTATAATGCTGGTATTTTGTTACCTCATTATTTATTCAAGCACGTCAAAAAACGGAAGAAGTTAGATTTATTTTGCATATCCATTACATTTTGCATTCAAATAAGTGAATTACACCTTTTTAACTAAAACTCTATAGTAGGTAAATATTGCATACATCACACGCGCAACTTAATAAATAAATAATTTTTAGAATCCATTAAGCTATTTAAACTTCTGAGCCTACCAGTGTCATAAACACAGAATGAAACAGAATTCTGATGTTTATATATTTATTTATTCTTTATTGCACAAAAAAAAACTTATCGTAAAAGGCGGACTTAATGCCATGAGGCATTCTCTACCAGTCAAACTTAGCGCAAAGCAGAAAAATTGTAGGCGGTGCAACTAACTTGCACATAAGTAACAAAACATAATTATGATTACATGATAACAAGTGCGACGACGAGCAAAGCTCGGTCAACCACTACAATACGGTATTTGATGACAGGTCAAATCAGCTACTCTTTATGAAATGACCAAAACGATCTGTTAGTATGAAGCTTCTGTGAAGATAGTGCTTGTGACAGTAGTCAAAACTAGTCTTCTTTTTAGTTTTTGTCCAATTAAAAATAGGAAAATATCCAAAAGTTAGTGGTAGTTTATTCAGTGTATTTTTGAACGTATATTTCTCCCTCCCTCATCTTCCCTCTCGCTCTCTCTCTGTGCCAAGATGGCGACTTGTTAATATCTTGTGTTTGTGTCGTGATAAATAAAAAACCTCATTAATTAATTGGGCGTTTAATTTGGTACGACAGTTACAATGACATAATACATTGTCACTATAGTATTTGTACTGACTTGTTGTGTGCAATAAAGTTTAAATAAATAAATAAATATAGTGAAATACCGTATTAATCACATTTCCTCAGGATCTCAACCGCCTAGTCTGACAGCAGTTCAGCCCGTGCAGGCTGACACTCACTTCAACCGCGACACTCACATGCGCATCATACTGGGCCGGGACACCAAACCGCAGGACAGGAGCGACAGGTACGTCATCTTAAAGTTAGCCAATTATGTATTTTTATCCGCCAACAAACTGTCCTCAATTTGGCGGAATATAAATGTTTTACATACCACATAAGTTTTTTATGATAAAAAAAATCCTGTTTGGGTCACTGAGCTAATATAGTATGGTTATTTAGGTATACCATCAATGTAATTGATTGTTTTATGTATGATTTACGAAACAAAATACTTGTTGAGTTTCTTTTTGGTGTGTATTTTATTGTTAATATCAGCTCCATAGTTCTCTGAAGGTATATAGTGCTATCAGAATTACGGTGCCTATAGATCAGCATGTCTGATAGTCGATTATACTATGATTAACAACAGGGAAAGGTGAAATAAAACGCTCCGAAAATGATCTGTTTGTGCTTTTTATCTGAGCTAGTATTACTTTGTCGAACATATACAGGGTGGAACGAAACGACGTTATTTCCTTTAACTGTGGCATTATACAGGCTTAGAATATTATTTTCTCCAAATAAACTTTATTAATATCTCTCACCGTTTTCGAGTTATAGCATGTTAAACTTTCATACGAAAAAGTGTGTGTGTACAACCCTATTTTAGAGTGCAATGACCTCTTCATAACACAGTTAACTTTTGTAAACAAACTTTTTACAAATTGCCTAGCCATTTCTTATCGGTTTAAAAACCTTTGAAAATACCCTTAAGATTGTTTTTAGACTTTTTAGTTGACATGATTGATAGACGTTACATTGACTTTTTGTATCGTATGCTGTGTGCAAAAATGCCGGAATTAAACGCTAGAGGCTATTTGAATTTGCTTCTTTTGTACGCGGAGTGCGATTACAATACTGGAGAGACTTTGCGCCAATACCGGAACAGGTATCCTCCTCCTCACCCAACACACTCTAGTACGATATTACGCGCTCTTGACCGTGTTGGTAACAATCGTCCTATTGTGCCACGAACGGGTCAGGATGACCAGCGCGGAGGACGCGTTATTCAACATGATGTCAGATTGGAAGAGAGAGTGCTGCAGTACTTCGAAGATTATCCGAGGTCAAGTTCAAGACAAGCGGGCCGACATTTTCGTATGACTCATACGAAAATACTCAGAATACTAAAACGTGAGGGCCGTCACCCTTACAAAATACAAAGAGTCCAGGCATTACTACCAAGAGATTGCCCCGTTCGCGAAGCCTATTGCCGGTGGCTACTGCAAAAGGTGTTAGAAGACCGAGACTTCATCAAACACGTAATATGGAGTGATGAAAGCTTGTTCACACGGAACGGTATGTGGAACAGGCATAACGAACACGTGTATGCCGAAGAAAATCCGTTTGCCTACCGTTATACGGGACACCAGTATCGTTGGTCTGTTAATGTTTGGGCGGCGATACACGGGGATACAATAATAGGCCCTGTATTTCTGCCTCAGACTTTAAACAGACACGGATACATGGCTCTGTTGAGGATAGAGCTCGACGACTATCTGGATGAGTTGACGCTGGCAGAAAGAAGACGCACTTGGTTCCAACAAGATGGAGCACCAGCTCATTCAGTAGTCGAAGTACGTGAAACACTGAATAATGTGTTTGAGGATCGCTGGATCGGCCGATATGGGCCGCACCGTTGGCCTCCTAGGTCTCCAGATCTCACACCCTTGGATTTTTTTCTGTGGGGCACCGTAAAGGACATCGTTTACAAGACTGAGTGTGAGACGGCTGAAGAGATGAGGGAAAGGCTAAGGGTGGCCTTTGAAAATCTTCGCAGAAGAAATAACCGACACAACATCTTGTCGAGGGTGCATCGCCACACGCGGGCACGTGCAGCGGCGTGTATCGTACGCCACGGCGGTACTTTCGAACACCGGATGTAAATGTAGGTAATTGTAAATACTCCCAAACGTCAAATAATAGTTTAAAAAAACTAGGGTTGTACATACATTAAAAAATACAATTTTAATCGATTTTCGTTTTTTTATTATTAAAAGAATTTAACTATTGCTGGTCGATTCTACATGAAATACATAGCATTATAGTTTCAGGAATGAACATCGCTTCGTTCCACCCGGTATATTGCTTTTGTGTATTTTTGTGGATATAAATCGCTATATGTTGCCGCTTGTATTATAAAAACTAAAATTCAGTGTATTTGCCACAAATTGTTTATTATGTATAAACTATTTATTTTTTTGCGCTAAACCCATTGTTAAAACGCAACGTTTTGCACTTAAAATATTTTTTTTTTTAGCTTTTGATCACTGACCGCAAGGTTTACCAAAACAGGCATCTAAACATATTTGCACTTTCTGTCATAGAAAAAATGCTCTGTTGCCTATATTATGTTTCCGGACTATAATGACAGTTGCAAAATTGTTTCCATATTAATCTTATAAATAGTGCCCTCTTGACAATCCTCACATATTTAGTGCTTAGGCTTTAATATTCACAAAATAATGTTTTTATAGTTGACGACGCGGTTGGCGCAGAGGTAAAGCAGCTGCCCACTGAGCCGGCGGTCCTGGGTTCGATCCCGGCAGGGGCAAATATTTGTGTGATGAACTCGAATATTTGTGCCTGGGTTATGGATGTTATTTGTATTTAAGTAAGGTCATGTGGGGTAAGAGAAACACATTGGGGTATGGGAAACACTTAAAATATTTCACAGCAAGTGTGGTGAATCCGATTTTTCGAAAGAGTACTAGGTAAAAAAAAAAAATGTCGCTTAAACAGAAAATATTCCAAAGTTTTCCACTTCCCCCACGTGTTTCCCCCCACCTGACCTTATGTATTTATCTATATAAGTATGTTTATCGTCGTCTACACTCCGGATTTTAATTAGGCGAACTAACTTGACAGCTCAAAGTGTTGTCAGGAATAGAAAAAAATAAATAGTGATTGGTTTATGTCGATACTAATATGTCGATATAACCTTGTACCTACTATTCATTTGATTATATTTGTATTTTATCAAATACTTCAGTTCACACTCGTACTAATTACAATTGTTTTGCCAAAAAAAAATTAAACCACATAGAGTTGTGCACTAACGTCCTAATTGCATCGACTTTTTTCGAAAAGTTAACTCATCTCCTGACTGTTTTTCGTGTAGTAAACACGTGTAGGTATACTTTATTTATAATATTACGGTCACGACTGTGAATGGTTTTCGGCATTTTCTATGAACTTTTTTAAATATTTGTCTTTTAAAGAAACCACCACGAAAGACATTCATATTGTTGACAAACTATCATAAAATCATTGCCAGTGTAAGAAATTAGTTTCAGTGAAATTCCGCAATATGGCGCATCTCAATAATTATATTTCTGGTCAGGCTTGAACTATACACCCAGATCTTAACATGTTGCAATACCTGAGGTTTATATTCGTTTACAGTTATCAGTGTATTCGATAGTACCATACAACTGCCAAGAAAACAAAAAGGCGGACAGCGTTCTTAGCGATGTCCTAAAACAAAGTTCATTCGATGAAAGTATTTTAATTCCAACCGTTTTTTTATTATTTATTTGTGTAATAAAATTATTAGTTTGATTTCAAAACGCGATAATACAAAATTCATGAAACATGTAATGTCTATTTTTTTTAACGCTGTTTATCTAAACCTCTCTGGTATTAACTGTTTTTTTTACATCGATATTTACAACACTAGCCAAACAGTGGCAACATTCGTGTGCATTGAACTGTCAAGTTAGTTCGCCTAATTAAAATCCGGAGTGTAGTGTCCATAACACAAGCCTACTAGAGCTTACTGTGGAACTAGATTGATTTGTGTGAGGTTGTCCATTATTTATTTATTTATATTGATATTGTACTCATTTATTAAGGCGATAAACTAGGTTGTTTTGACGCTTGTTTTGGTAGGCATGCGACTAGTAGGTACTATATGGTAAGTTAACATAACCCAAACAAAATTGTAGTGTTTTATGGTGTTTTTAAAATGGGTTTGGCTCTAATAATTAATCGACCATACCAGCGCAACTATGACACGTGACTCTATATTACCTATCTCTTTCTTCGCCGTATTGTAAGAGAGTGACGGGTGACGCTTTTTCGAGTCACTAGACAGGCTGGTTTTCTAGTATCAATAAAGTTGGCGACAAAAAAAATGAATTGAAATAAAAGGTTACTATAGTATAGTTTATGTATATAGTGGTGCCGCATCGAAGAGCCGAATGGCGTACAACAGGCTAGTGGGGAGTCTGGGGCGAGCGAGAGGGCGCATATTTAAGAAAACGTGAGTGAGCGAGATGGGTTTATACTGTAACGGCGCGGTTGGTGTTATAACCAGTATTGTGACTTTATAAAAACGCCATTCAACACGCGTAGTTATTTAAACAATTTACACATTGACAGACAATGACATTGAATTAACTATCGGAAAATAATAAGGGAAATTCTATTAATTCAGAATAATTTCCCTTGTAACTGTTCAGTATATCACCAGTTGAATAAAAGGTATTTATATCAGTAACCACAGACACTCAAAACATACAAAAAGTTTCCCAAAAGTTCTTGGATGTGAACATATCTGGAAATTTTACAAGAAAGATTGAAAAAACCCGACAAAAATAAATTCAAAGATTGTGCATATCATCAAATTCTTTCCACATGAGAAAAATAGTCTTACATAAAGTTATTCTTTTCTTTTTAAAGTAGCCAAAGCAAGTAATAATAAATATGTTTGCTACAATGAGTAACATCCAATTCGATATTTAATAAATTGAAAGATTGTTTATTAAAACTTACCTGTTTTCGTTTTGTGATACTAATAACTCGAAGTGTAAAATAAATCAATTGTAGACACTCCTCATACCTTGAATGTTCACATGTTTAGTAGGTACACTGTAGCCGTTTATATGCAATCAAAATACTGGTTATAATACTACTGTGGTAACAGGGTATCATTCACTCATCATTAGTTAGGTCATGCAATCAACTTTAGCAATAAAATTCGCATTGAAAAATGATTTGAACGGTATTAGGGCAAAGACGTTTGGAATTTTCGATCGGTTTCGAGGTCAGAAAGTGTCTGTCTCTGTCGGTCATATCATATGGCGATGTCTCGCTTGCTGACGTCATTTCGTACGGAAACCGAATGAAAATTCCGACCGTCTGTGTCGCCATATGTTATAAAAACATTTACAGTCAACCAATTCGATTCCTAGGTCATTCCGTACCTTGTCACAGTGAACGTCAATATGAAAGCTTGAAATCTCATATCATTGTCGTTGTGACAAGGTTCTATAGTGGCCTAGAAATCAAATTGGTTGACTATACCTACATTGAAATGTGCACTTTGAAAATAGTACAAGGGTATAAGTGTTGAGTCAGAAAGTTGGTGTTTTGAAAATTGGCAAGTTTTCCAACGGGTCCTTAGTTTTTGGTGGTTTTTTTTGTGAGATATGAACAAGAACAAAACATACGTCATCGACTTTGGAACTTTAAACATTTGAAGGCCAAGCGATGAAGCAACCCAAGTAGCACAAAGGCTGCAAAAACACTTATACAGCTTAAATTAGAGTTATAATGGCTGTATTATTATTACTTTCTTTCTTTCTTTGAACAAAAAAAAAGTTGTGCTCTTAAACCAACAGTACAACAATTGACAAGATTTCATATATCTAACAGGTGGAAATTAGAGAGCTTTGCGTCGTGTACACCCTTAAACATGATTGAATTTATTTTTCTGTATGTACTTAAAGAAATATAAATAAAAATATCGGCCAAGTGCGAGTGGGACTCGCGCACGATGAGTTCCGTACCATAATCTGTAAGTTTGTTGTATGGGAGCCCCCCTTAAATATTTTATTTTTATTTTTAGTATTTGTTGTTATAGCGGTAATAGAAATACATCATCTGTGAAAATTTCAACTGTCTAGCTATCACCGTTCTTGAGATAGAGCCTGGTGACAGACGGACGGACAGCGAAGTCTCAGTAATAGGATCCCGTTTTTACCCCTTGGGTACGGAACCCTAAAAAAGCACATAAAATTAACGAAATCTACGAGAACCATGCCTGTATAGAGCTGTAGTCTTCGACCTATTAAATAAGCTGTCAATAATGTCAAGGTCAATGTCACTCGTTTTTTTTTTATTAGACAACAAACTTAAGTGACCTATTCATTGTGTCATAGTTTTGGAGTTATGTACTACATGTTAGACTGAGTAAGTTTTAATAATTTAGTAATAAAATTATAGGAAAAAAAAAACAGTGTTTACGTCTTCTTTTTAAGCGGAGTACAGAAAAGTAAAAAATAAATAAATATTAAGGGACAATCATACACAAATCGACCTAGGCCCAAACTAAGCAAAGCTTGTACTATGGGTACTAGACGACGATATACATAATATATAAATACATATATAGATAACATCCATGACCCAAGAACAAATATTTTGCACAAATATTTGCCCCGGCCGGGATTCGAACCCGGGACCGCTGACTCAGTAGGCAGGTGTCTACCAACCGAGCCAAACGCGTCGTCAAAGTAATGAAATAGTAGTCTTAAAAATATGAAATCTTGTCAATTATAGCGGTTTGAGTAACAACTGCACTCAAAATGTTATTACAGTTATCTGTTGGAAAAATTGCAATTTCTTACGTGGTTTGTTAATTATACAAGGTTGTTTTAGCACTTTATAATAGTGAGGTAATGGTAGCTTACAGAAATTGGTTATTTCTATAACATCATCCGTGTTGCTTACTAACGTTACATAACTTAATCATCTTCGTCTTAACAAATCCATAGAATATATTAAAATTACTCCTAGGGGAGACCGAGGGAATTTGAGACAGAGGTGAGTAGAAACAACGTAAATTTTTTGACTCTACATCCGATAGCGAAGCAAGAACGCACATTAATGAGACATGCGCGTGGTGGCTGGTGGGGGCGTCTAAACAGCGTTGTTGCTAGCTCTCTAACAGATATGGATACCGAGACATTGATGTAGTTTCAACTCACCTTTGTTTCAAATCCCCTCGGTCTCCCTCAATAAATAGATTACAAAAAAACCGTTTGGCGTAGAGTCTATGTATGTAAGCGTTGGCAGCTTGTATTTTCGCTGAGGTATATTAACATACAAACGATAAATAAATAAATAAATATTAGGGACAATCTTACACAAATCGACCTACTCCCAAACTAAGTAATACTTGTACTATGGGTACTAGACGATGATATAAATAATATATAAATATATATACAGATAACATCCAGGACCCAGAAACCCAATTTTCGAGTTCATCACACAAATATTTTATTGCTCGGCCGGGATTCGAACCCAGGACAGCCGGCTCAGTAGGCAGGCTGCTTCGTTAATATGCATACCACTCGGAAAAAATGGTAAAATGACGGTTTTAAGTAGAAACGAAGTAATTTTATACAAATAAATAACCAAAATAATAATTTAAAACAGTCAACTAATGATATATGCAAAAAAAGCTATGGTCAAATTGGCTCTTTCTTTGATATCTAACTAGATCTCCAGGGCAGTGATAAAGATTATCTAATAAAGCATTTACTTGTCGTTTAGGTTACACCATAATTTATATTTAAATAATATTTAAAGACCTTGTCCGAACACAGCCTTCACAAAAGATCGGAATCTGGACAATAACCCTATCCTGATATTTATTTAACTACTTTACAAAGATACAAAATACCTACTCTTTATTGTACACCTCACAAAACATACAGGAGAAATACAATGCAAGAAATTACGAAAAGTCAACAACAGGCGATCTTGTCGCTAAAGAGCGATCTCTCCCAGACAACCTTTGGGTAGTGGAAAACTTTAACATTTAATTGTGTTATTAGGCGGTGCAAAAGAAATGCATTATTTTAATAAGTTCTATGGATTTGTAATGTTACAGTATAAACGTCTATTGGCTTTTACAATAACATATTAACTGGTTATGATGTGTGATAGATAACTAACAATACAATTTGGTTAAGGACCTATTTTACAGATATGTAAGTAGAAGAATTAAGGCGACGGGTAATGCGAAACTAGCGCCACTTTCGACTTTTTTCTTATACCTTCATAATCTGATATTTTTTTAGAAATAGCTGAAGTCTAGGAGCTAGCAAAACACCTTTAATATTTATTAAATCACTATATACAATTTGTTCAGTGTAGTTCACCCTACAAAACTTGTTCACGTCAAAAGCGGCCACAATAGTTTTTGGCAAGTTTTTAGAGACAACTAAAGAACAAGAAATTGTGTATAATAATTTAATAAATACTATAGGTGTTTTTCCAGTTCCCCAAACATTGCAATTACTGGAAATTGATCTGGTTTAGAAGATATAATAAAAATTTGTAAGTGGCGCTAGTTTCGCATTACCCGTCGCCTTAATGTTTTACCCACGGTATTAGAAAACAAGGTATGACACTCCGGCTACTGGGACGTTCTACGTCACTGATTAGTTACCGCTTCATGGTAACAAAATAAGTATAAGGAAGAAAATGTTTTCCGCCTGTCAAAAAAAAATGCATTTATGCATTACAGAAAAAAAATGAAAATCAAAATCTGTATTTGCTTTAAGTGTAGTTACATTAGGCTGACATAGTAAATGGCTTGTTTTTAGATACACTTAGCTTATCACAGCATGAAAAATTTCAAATATTATTATTATTTATTATTAATTTATTATTGTGTTACTCATTTTCCATGTCCATGTCCATTGTCATTTTATTTGGCAAAATCTTATTTTGTCGTTATTATTGATTTAAAACACTCACGATTTTATAAGATTCATACAGCAAACATGGGGATTAATGAGTATTATGATTATGGGAACACAGAAACGGAACGCAGAACCAACCAACCAATCATAGCGTGATGACGTCGAAAGTCCACCTGTCATTCGGGAGTGCCATACCCTGTTTTCTTATACCATGGTTTTACCATAGTATTTTGTCGAATAACCTGTTATTTATATCTCAATCTTATACCTATAATTAAATTACGCGACAAAATACGCATGCAATCCCTTTTTTTCTATATCTGTAACTCCTTGACAGTCGAAATAGGCAGCACAACTATTTTGGTGTTCGGTATCAATTTCTGTTTAGTATAATAAGGTGGAAAGTTAATCGTCAAATGAAGTTAGTCATTATTAAGGGCTCATTAATGGCAGCCCTATTCAGTACCCAACCATTTTAAACGATATCTATCGTTGGTGTCTTCGTCTTTTTGAATTTTCGTTCTCTTTTTGCTAAGGTAATAATTATTGATTTAAACTTACAAGATTATCCAACATTATTACATGAGTATCGGTCAACTCGATCAAGGTCATGATCTCTGTCTATTCGTCGAATGATTCATTTCGCTAAAGTATCATCCGCTTTCGCTAAGCTCTGAAACCGTATTCTATTTGGGATTGTCCTAACCTTACCTAACCTAAGCAATAGGATGATATTATTAAACATTATTTAAATGTTATAATTATAACAACAGAAGGAAATAAATCGGCGAAGTGAAAATTCTATGAAAAATAATTCGCCGAAAAGGCAACAGCCTGCGATGGAGCAGTGGGTGGATGTGGGCTGAAAGATGATGATGATGCGATAAATCCCGTTCTACATATTTTACAGGACTATAATGTATTGTTTTGTTCACAGCAAGGGAAAGAGGAACGGAATAGTGACCAATCCGGCGATGAGGCTCGTCGCGAATGTCAGAAATGGACTCGGTGAGTAATTTTTGACGATAGAAAAGTTTTATCAAACTTATTTCCGATAAAATTTATCAAAGGATAAAAAAACTAAAACAAACGGCAACCTCTTCTATTATAGACAAACACTTCACCGAATGCTTAATTTAATAGAATTTTTCATTTCATAGATTTCTTTTTCCCGGTAGTCATACATTTTTCTGTAGGCTTACTATAGGTTGACATTTTCAAGATTTACCTAACCTTAGACTATATGGTTTCAGAAAAAAATGAAAGAAAGTAATTGCATTCAACCAATCTGACAATCGTTTTTTTAAACAGATAACGCAGCAGCAAATATTCGTCGGACGGGGGTAGCTCTTGCGGCCAGCGCCAGCTCTGCCAACCCCGCCGTCAAAACCAACGCCTTCCAATGGAGGAAAGAGACACCGCTATAAATGCCATCGAACAAGGACTCGATAAATTGAGGCCCAGTTAACTGACCCTCCTGGGTTCTCCTCCGTTCTAACCGCGCGGTTCTAGCGTCATTCCTTTTTCACGATTATTACCGCAACGGAAGAGCAAGTCGTTTTAGTTATGGTCTAACTGGATCGCACTCTGGAGTGGCTTCAGGATCCATAAAAAAACGACTTTCAACAATCGGAATGACGAAAAAAAATTCACCCTCCTGCGACGCGACGTCACCGTGACAATTACTGACAGCTGTCATTCTATGGACACTTTTACAACAAGTTAAAAAATGAACACTACCTTAGAAACCGAGCCCTGTAGGCGAGTTTGCTCATAGCTACAGTTCAAAATATTACGAGCGCCTACTAGGCGGGTTGCTGGTCGTGAAAATGTTAATGATGTAAGTAAATTAACAGGTTCTAGTGAAGTAAAAAACATCGATACATGTAGATGAATAAGTTCGAATGACGAATAACGAATAAAAATAACCAAATTATTCGCCAATGATGAATGATTATTATTCGCGAAGAAATCAGTCCCTAAATGCTATGTTTTGTCTATGGATACGTTATACGAACTCTGTAAAGGAAGCAATAAACGAGCCGTAAGTTTTACGCAATGTGAGGCTTTTTGGAGCCCAAGGAGCTATTTAAGCAAATAAAAGAATTCCTAAAATAATTAAATTACGCTAAAATGAAAAAAAAAACATTAATTTACGCTAAAACGAAAATTATGCGAAAAAATTATATCGAGTTCTAGGACAAATTACATAGAACGATAAATATACTCTTACTTATGATTGAGTCGAAAATAATGGAACTGTTTGACAATTTTTAGTTTCCATTTATCTTGATACTAACAATATAAGTTGTGTAAATATGGTTTTATAGCGGACAAAATAAGCATTTAAGTGTTATTTATGACAGTCTGATTTTAAGTTTTTTATACGTCTATTTTATATAATTTACTGAAGAGTGTGAAGACAAAATGTCTACGATCAATGTTTGAATGTGAATATGTGAAAACTAGAAAAATTAAACAAATAGTGCAAAAACCCACTTTGAAAATTAAAAAAAATAAACATGGTTTTCAAAAGGCTAGACACATTTTTGTCCAGATTAGCTACGCTACCGCAGTTGAAAAACACTCTATGTCTCAAATGAAGAAAAGTCCCATTGAAATTAGTTCATCTGCTTAACAGCTAACAGACACACAGATATAGGGGTCAAACATATAACACGCCTTTCCTTCGGGGGTTTAAAACTGTTCCGATTGTGCTGTAAGATTAACAGTCAATGTTTCCCCTCATTATTTTATATTTGTCATAATTATACCTAGTTAAATAATTAGCAAAGACATAATCTTCGTCCAAGTGTAAACGCAACGACAAACACAACGTTGTGGACAACAAGGAAATGTTGTAGAATCGTTAAGACGTAATTTTGTATGTGTCAGTGAGTAGATATATCGTTTCATCCCATTAATAAATTCAGTACAAAATTGCGCTGGACTGATTCTAGTAGTCGTGCGGTTGTTTTATATACAATTTGTTTCACATAATGTTATGTTCGCATAATTATATTTCCTATAATATGATTAATGTGACGGCATATTTTGATTCATTTGAAAATTTTAATAATTTGTCAACAGTGACATCGTGCAAAACATTAGGTGAAATAAAATTATGTCAAACACTGCACATATTTGTAGAACATTTTGACTGTATTTATAATACTCGACATCAACTGAATCTATTATTAGATAAATACGTCCCTAGTAACTTAGCTTATTTCGGTTAGGCCATATTTTCTGAAGGAAAATTGGTTTTAAACTTGATTATGTAATTAATGATCAGAGTTTTAACTCCTGATAAATAAGTAAATAAAAGAAAACACCTTTAGTGCAACGATTAATTATATCGTTTGACTAAAATACTATTAAACAAAATGTTTACTTCATGAACAGTTTTTGGGCACCTAAATATATTTTCTCTCTAAAACTAAATAATAACTAGAAAAAAGAACCTTTCATAATTTGATTGATTTGTGGTAGGTAATTCTAGAGTGTAACGCAAGTTACCAAATTCCGTGTTTTTTTATTTATATATCACAAATTTATAAATCTTTTATAAAAAAAACACTGAGATTAAGACTTAAATTTGCACCATAAATAAAAGATTACGATGAAATTATAACTTGCGTTACGCTTTCGTAGTGTTGCCCTGATTATGATATAAACTGTAATGTATACCGTAACTTGACCAAACTTGTCAATTGAATCAATATGGAACCGTATTCCATTCCTCGCACCCCAGTGGTTTGGTCCCAAAATAGTACAATATCCATACAATTGTGATCTCAGAACGCGAACAAATTTAGACATTCTGATTTTAAAACGTTGTGCATTTAAGTACGTAATCTAATGATAATGTGTATTGAATTAAACTAGTCCCTTTGACCGGGTCTGTACCGACCGGACGGTTTATGCCTGGTAGGTAGACACGGTTTGTGTAGATGGGTATTTCTGTAGACTTTAAAGAAAGACAAAGATACTAATAATTATTCATATAATGAATATGTGAGGCTAGAAAAGATGGGCGAAGAAGACGTGCCAATAGCAATCTGTTTAGTGCTAATATATTCCAATTATAGTTCCCAAAAGCTGGTATAAAAAGGATATTTTTATAGCGAAGCTTATAATTTTCAATTTCAACCTATTTTCTAGACGTAACTTCAAAAATAAAGTCTACAGAAATATCAAAACATTCTGATGTGTATACACAAGTTAATATATGGCAATATGTATTAATATGTAATTTAGGTATAAATAATAAGTTTAGTAGGGTTTTGAAATTTAAAAATGGCAACACCAACTCTAGCGTACGTCTTTATATGATTTAACGAAGAAATGGTTGCTAGTAATAGTATACTTCAAATAGGATTATGTATAAATATATTTTATCTGTTATTAAACTGTGTCAGAAAATTCAGATTGGACCAAATAAAATAATATTTTCTTCTTGGTCTTGGGATAAGAAAAATGTCATCCATTACGAAATACGTATAAAAAGTTGTCTTGATGAATGGAAATCGCGCGGGCAATTATTTATAAGTGTAATCTGACAAATATTTGTATTTTATTGAAGTAAGACGATAAAATATATTGTACAAATTCCTATTGCCTAGAAGGTGCCTCTGGTATGTACGGTAAGCAAACTAATATTTTAAACATATTTATTGAAATACATCAAACGGGACACGTCAAGTATTATACTCCTCGACATCTTTCGAAACCATTCGCGACTATTACGAGTAGTCATCCGTTTCATATGTCTAAGACCAAGGGAAGTCTATAATAATATTAATAAATAATACATATTTACTTAATTGTCATAATTCAAAACATATGTCTCATCAACTGTACACTTTTACAGTTCTAATGAGCAAATATGATACATTTTGCAATAAGATCTGTTTCATTTTTTTCTTTGCCGTGCGTGCCATTGGCTCCATCTAGTGAACATTAACAAATGTCCCCAAAAATATAGGTTTGTTTGTAATATGTCATTAAAATCAGTCGAAAATATTATGTAAAACAAAATTATGCGAAACGCAATTTATATTATAACACAGTATTGTACTAAGCACTAATTTTTAGGAAAGAAGGGCAAAATTATAATTGCAATGACTTCTTTATTACTAAATTAATTGGCTATGATAGTATTCATACAAGTTAATATAATAATTATTTAATATCTTCTAAAATTATGCCATTGACATTGTAAAATGAAACAATTTTTGCAAGAACTAATAATAAAACCATTTATAAGCACCAACCGAGTATAAGATATACTCGATCAAACAAATATGCACTCATATAAAAACTTTTAAATTTAATACAAAAAAAGCACGAGTAATATTTTTTTGCGGTGATTTGAAAGTAGGTATTTTCGGTTAGATTTATTTGCAAAATTACGTAATGCAATCTGAGTATATGAATGTGTCCTCCAAATTTATAACATTGATAGTCGAATACGAATTAAAAGTGAATTAATTTAAACAATATGAATTATTTTAAAGGTATTCAAAATTGCATTTATTATCTTAAAAAAGTATAGGTAATTTAGAAGTCATTGCGAAGAAGAATTAGAATTTTAAAAATTCTCAGTGGCATAGTTGTGGTAGTGTTTCGCGGTTAGATTAAAAATCGAATTAAAATTCACTAAATTTTTGAGGCTGAATCTTGAACGAGTTTGAACTTTGAATTTCGTGTCATAGTGAAAATTGAGGCTTGGATATTTTATTTTATTTTAAAACAAAACTATGACATAAATTAATAGATACGTTGCTTTAAAAGTTTTATATCAGAAGGTAATTTAACACGAATCCTTATTGACACTGAAGATTTAATTATCTTTAGGGATTATATAATATGCCTACATGTTTTGAACCTCAACACTCAATTAGAATAGAGCTTATTCAAGTAAAAAAGTAATTTACCTTGTGTCTTCAAGTGTATGTACATATATTTACTGTTTTGCAAAACAGCTAACATTCATTAAGTGCATTGTGATTATGCCTAAATTGAAGAATAAACTACTTTGACTTTGGCTTATGTTCAATCAAGGCAATTTAAATAGATAAATGATTTTGTCATAATTTGTTATTTAAAGTAACGTATCTTTTTAATTTGTAATCGTAGATCGATATTATTATTTGTTTGTATACAACGAGTTTCACTCCAGATGAATTGATGGCTCATTTGAGCTAACCCTCTAGAATTATAGACGACTAGATCACCTAGCAAGGGTAACGTTATAAATGTATTACCCGTATTTTCGTTCTCAAAAAGTATCGATTTAATCTGCAAATTTGGAATGTCAAATTTTTTGGTCATTCGAAATTGCAAGACCGTTTCCGTATGAATAAAACCTTGTTTTTGTAGCCTGTCACAAGTCCCGAAAATCTTTCATTTAAGGACTTACAAATTTAAAACATCTGTCCAACCTCACATTTTTCATAACACATAAAATTATCAGTTAGCGTTAATTCAATATGTATCTTAACGTATTTTATATGTAAGTATAAAACATTCATATGGCAAATCTTATCGATTGACAAATTATCACCTATATTTATTTATTCAGTTCAATACCTACAGTAAATATACCTTAACATGGTGATCATTTCAATATAATTCGTATAAAATTACAAACTTCAAAATAATTGGAATTTATACTCATTTTATGAATAAAATGATGTACTAATTTTCCTATACCACTCTTCTACAATGAAACTTCTCCTTGTTATAAATAAAAGATGATATTTTTCGAGAGCGAAAATCACCTAGTATTTTTTGTATTATAATTATGAATCAATTCTTGCTAACCACCAGTCAATATTTAATAGTTTATATTAAAATTATTTTTTAATGTTTTTTTTTATGTGTGTCATATCCTGAATACGTTTTTTCGGATGAGGGGGGTATGACACTCATTAAAAAACATTACATATAACGCCTTAGTTTACGCTTATTTTGTATAAATATAGTAATATTTATTTATTGATTGTACTTTGGTACGAATTTGATATATTTTTTACACCTAATGTATTTCACATAACATTAATGTTATTAATTAGTTTATAAAAAAAAACATAACTTGCAATAATTCAGATTATGTCAATACAATTATAGGAAATGTTACATTAGGTGAAAAATATTATATCAAACTTCGTACCATCTGCAGCGCAATTTCAAAAGTCGTATAAGCCTTACATTTGTAGGTACATGCGACCTTTTAGATTTGCGCGGCAGTTTTTGTGTGCGTTTGGTGATATTGTGATTTAGCTTATGGTTTGGTTGTGTTGAACTTGTACGATATGTAGCGTAGTTGGTGCCGTGCGATGAACGTTGTGAAGAAATATATTGAAATATATATAATTTCTCTTATTTTTGAGTTTTATTTGAGACGAACTAACGAACTTGGTGATCCGAAACTAGCGCCACTTTCTATTTTTTCCTATACCTTCATAATCAGATACTTTTTAAAAATAGCTGAAGTCTAGGAGCTACCAAAACACTATATACAATTTGTTCACTGTAATTTACCCCACAGAACTTGTTCACGTCAAAAGCGGCCACAATAGTTTTGGCCAAGTTTTTAGAGATAACTAAAGAACAAAAAATTGTGTATAATGATTTAATAAATACTAAATGTGTTTTCCAGCTCCTAAAATCTTGCAATTGCTGAAAATTGATCTGGTTTAGAAAATAAAATAAAAATTCGTAAGTAGCGCTAGTTTTGCATTCTGAGACTTATTTATTTATTTAAACTTTATTGCACAAAATACAGAAGTAAAACTACAAATGGTCGACTTAATGCCATGAGGCATTCTCTACCAGTCAACCACAAGTCCTAACAGAGACATTGATGCGGGATGGGTGTACAGCAAAACGTGTATCAACTTTTTCTTGTTATTCTGTCCCGTCACCCAGGAGACAATGGTGATTAAACTTCTTAGAAAAGTGTTTATAATTTATAATATTGGTATTTTCAAGAGATATTCTAAATAAAAATGGGCTTATAACTGCTGCAATTACTACATTTTTGTTGAATATTGCCGCCGAAAATCGTAGTTTTAAAAGAGTAACCCAGGGGACATCACCATGGCAGCAAGCAACAGAGAAAAGTTGATCGACCCATGTACGATGCACGACTATCTAACCTTGACTTTGGTTCCTGCACGCTGTACAAAACTGGTGCCGTCAGACAGAATCTTTCACCTTATTAATTGAAATTCATTTACAGTGCTGCAGTGTCCGTGCATGTTCCCTATACGAGAGAGATTGAGACCTTATACATCTCAACGGAATTAAATTATTTCATTAATTAATTATAACTATCTATATTGCGTGTCGTGACGCCTAGACCTTCTACATCTCTGAAAAAATAACTTTATTTTATATAATTTTTAGTGTAAACATTGATTTGGAGAATCTTGTACATCTTCTAACATATATGTATCAATTACCTAAATATAATATAATTGTATTAGTTTTTAAGTGAAGCGGTGGTAGCCTAGTGGTTAGGGCATGCGACTTTCAATCTGGAGGTCGCGGGTTTGAACCCGGCCCGTACCAATGAGTTTTTCGGAACTTATGTACGGAATGTCATTTGATATTTACCACTCGCTTTTCGGTGAAGGAAAACATCGTGAGGAAACCACCTAAGCCCAATAAGGCCTAGTTTCCCCTCTGGGTTGGAAGGTCAGATGGCAGTCGCTTGCGTAAAAACTAGTGCCTACGCCACATCTTGGGATTTAGGTAGCCGACCCCGATTGAGAATTTATTCTCAAAACATGGGACAAAGGCTAGGAGGAGGATGATGATGTATTCGTTTTTAAGTATAATTTACGAAAAAATGACTTACTGTTGTGTTTCTTTCGGGTTTCTTCTCAACAGCGATCTCTTGCGAAATGCTGGTAGACTCACAATCTGACTTGTAAGTGCCCTTGTGGCCTACTTACTGAATAAATTATTTCATTTCATTTCGAGGGACTGAGCACAGTGTAGTTTGTACACAGTGGTATAGTCAGACGATGCTAACTCTTCGAAGCAAATGAACTGTCAAACCATACAGACTGACTCACTTCATTTGCTTGGAAGTTAACGTGGTCTGACTCTAGCTTGCCTGTCTCCTTCGAATATGCACTCAATTGCTCAATATAACTGGAAGAGATCCCTAATAGGGATACGTTTGCTTTTGATCATGTAATATTTGTTATCTTTGTTATATCGGTCCACCATTGGCGGAGTAATCGGTGGACATACAAAAAAATAGATAGTCGAACATAGAACCTCCTCCTTTTTGGAAGTCGGTTAAAAGTAAGAAAAACCTTCATTCGTTTTTTTATATATTTCCAAGCGCCATCTGTTGAGTGCAAGAGGTCCTTGTCAGCCATACGAGGTTCTCTGAAGTTCTAATAGTACTAACTACTCGGCACAAGGTGGCGCTATAACGTAGTTTTGAAAGTCACAATTGTTACTCATTATGGATCTATGGTCTGAAATAAACTTTTTTTTTATAACTGCCGTAAACCAAATGAAATATAGTTTGATAACAAAAAAGAGTAGGAATTAAAAAGTGGCTATAGTGTAGTGTCGTCCTCGTTTTCTTAGATTGATTAAAAGAGGCGACACTCACTACAGTATTGCCACTTTTTAATTTCTACTCTTTTTTGGCAGACTTGGCTTGGAATCAGGAAAAGCAAACAGCCGTCCAAGACTGAATATTAAGGCTATGTCCACGGAAGCTTAGAAAGAAAACAATCAAATCAGGCTGCATATTTGTGAAGCCCAAAAGAAGTGCATTTAAATCTGAGCAATTACATTGGTCCATTTAACACAGCTCCACTCCAGTGGAAGGCAGCCTAAGCCTTTAAATAAGGCTGGCCTTACAGTCTGTATTCATAATTTGGGTTCAAATTCTGAATTTCGGGGCGATTATTTGAGCGTTTTAGTTTTGGCATTAATAGTCCACAATATTGGCCAATCCAAAAAAAAAATCAACATCGTTTTGAAAAGAATTTCGACTTCTACACGACGACCGAAAATGGCGCCTCACGGCCTCAGTTCATACGGAGGTCGTCGATATTGCGGACATATTAATGAGGCGGTTTAAACGCTCAAATCCCTAACCCTTCGATGCTTTACCTCACACGTCTTAAATATATCAACTGATAAGTTGTCTCACGAACGTCTGTTGAAAATATATACTTGATAACGAAAGAGAATCCATGTCTATCTGGAAGAGGATTTAATACCTTTTGCACTGTTTTTATCGCTATATTTATCAAAAAGTAGCGTAGATACTGGATAATCCTATAAATTTGAACAGAATGACGACATATTCATAATCGGTTATAATTTAGCTTATGTTATGGCAACAATAACAAACCAGTTTAAAACGAACTAATTACGTATGTAATTTCATTGCTCCATTTAATTTTTCCATCCAATATTATTCTAATAAATCGGCTTGTAAAACCTTGTAACACCCCCATTAGGTATAGAATACACAAACCCAAATAATTGTTCTATAAAATTAAACACAGCATAATAATTACCGAAAAAACATCCATCACAAAGAATAAGACACACCCCCATTAGGTATACTAAGAAAACACTAACTTAAATATATATTCTGTAAAATTAAACACAGTAACCATAATAATTACCGAAAAAACTTCCATCACAAAGAATAAGATCCCTCGGTCAAATCTACCGTAAACCAAAAATAATAGTCCAATAATTGCTATAAAAAACTCCCTTGTTGCGTAATTTGACACCGTTTCACCCTTTGTTCAAACGACCAATTTACCCTGAGCTTCCCTAAGCGTTCTCCTATTCAAGCAAAAAGGTCTCAACTACGTATAATCTTCATACATTGTTAATACCTTTTTCCATTGAAGTATAACTTTGTTAGAGCTACTCGGTTGAGTCAAGTGTGCACCTAATTTCTTGTGTATCTCATACAATTGGGATGCAAACTTAATTTAACCGGATAGTATACGAGAGACACGGTATAAAGATGAAAAAGTCGGTGTATACTGGATAGTTAGTGAGTAAGCCCAATTATCTTCGAATAGTGTCACATTCAACGTCAGTTTGAAAACAAACCAACCGTTTTTTAGGTTATCTTTGATTTTTAGCGAGGGTGGAATGTTATTCGACTAGTAAAAAAACTAACAATATCGTGTTGACGAAGAACTAAATAAGTATGTTTGCTTATAGTGAAATTAAATTTATTTTCAAACCGCTTTTCTATGGATGTCACTTTTTGTTTTGCTACGCCCTATATAGGTACACATACACGCTAGCCGTGAAAAGGTCTTGCCGGCTTCGTATAACTGTACCTGCCTACCCGGCGAACCCTTCTTTCCCAGCGTCTGAAATAATGTACTATGAATGAACTTGGAATTTTAGAATTATCCTTAAGTCCTCCATAATAATATTTCTACCTCGACGTGCGAAGCAGTAACTTTGACCCTCCGTTTATACAATGCCGCTCACTTGTGCAGCTCATAGTACGTTTTCAAAAATGTACTTTATATTTCTGCAGCTCACTGTACGTCAATTACGCAAGCTTATTCTACTCACCGAGAGATGGCGCTCCCCACGGACTTGTTACCGCCGACGTCCAGCGATTCTGTTGCGGCTTATGTTACATTATTGGCTATTAGCAAGTGAGCAAAAATGTTGCCTCAAAGCAACAGGGTGATTTTGAAGCTGAAACGCTTGTAGAATCACTCAAAATTTATCTCTATTGGCCAACCCGCAGGCAGAGATGGGCAAAAGTTAATCGATTAACGATTAAGATTAACTTTTTAATCTCGATTAACGATTAAAATTGACGATTAGTTAATCTAATCGTACGAGTTCCGATTAATTTAATCTCGATTAAGTTAATCATCGATTAATTTTTAGCGATTAAATTTTTAATCGATTAGTTAATTTGATTAATTTTTCTCGATTTTAACTAATACCTATAAGATAAAATAAGATATTTTTTGTAAGTCTAAGTCCCTGCCTAGAACTTCATAGAGTACTGCACTATAAAAAGCATCTTGTATTACTGTAACAAGAGGGAAGAGGGTAGAGGGAAGAGGGAAGAGGGAAGAGGGAAGAGGGAAGAGGGAAGAGGGAAGAGGGAAGAGGGAAGAGGGAAGAGGGAAGAGGGAAGAGGGAAGAGGGAAGAGGGAAGAGGGAAGAGGGAGGAGGGAGGAGGGAAGAGGGAACGGTCGGATACAAATACAAAGGTATCCAACCAAAAAAGTTTCTAAAGGTACATTTTCTGTCCCTGGACAAGACATTGTATTTTCGTAAAAGCACAAAATGCGCGTGTTCCAACTTTTAATCGCGAAATTAATCGTGAAATTTAATCGATTAAAATGACGATTAGTTAATCGAAGACTCTCTCGATTAAGTTAATCTAGATTAAATTAATCGCGATTAATTAATCGATTAAAAAATTAATCGATTAATGCCCATCTCTGCCCGCAGGGTGATTTTCAGAGCGTCTTGTCATGATAAAAAGAATTTACAGCTGCTATTATTTATTTCATCAATACATATGTGTAGGTATGTGACAAAAAAAGTAGTTCAAATGTTTCGTTAACTAGCTATCGAGACATTAATCACTACATAGTACCTATACAACAAAGTCGCTTCCTGTTTGTCTGTCTGTCCATATGTATGCTTAGATCTATAAAACTACGCAACGGATTTTGATGCGGTTGTTTTTATATATAGATAGAGTGATTCAAGAGGAAGGTTTATATGTATAATACATGCATAATTTATCAGCATGCGTGCAAAGCCGGGCCGGGTCGCTAGTTAGTAATAAAAAAAAAGATTTTAGATATAGATAAAATCTTGTGATCCATCACGGATCCCCGACCCGATGCTCATTTGGTACTCCGCCATAATAGCTTTATCAACGTCTATCATACATACCTAATACCTAGGTACCTACTTACTAGATGGTGATCGCAAATGGTGGTGAAGTGAATGGTAATGATATTATCAGACACATACACTTTTAACGATTTTGGGCCACGCTCTGTCTTATTGTTGAAAAGCGATCTTTCTCAGCCAACCTCAGGGTAATTCAGGATAAAAACGTGCCCCCATTTATGTCAAGCGTCACTTGACCGTTCAAGAACTTCCTCTTCCTTCCCCGATCCGAAGCACCATCCAAATCTTTCTTACACTAATTGTCTTACCATAGATATTTATATATTTATACATGCTTAATATTCTTACAAACAGATAGGACAGTAAATAAATAAATACATATTAAAGGATAATCTAACACAAATCGACCTAGTCCCAAACTAAGCAAAGCTTGTACTATGGATACTAAACGACGATATACATCCACGACCCAGGAACAAATATTCGAGTCCATCATACAAATATTTGCCCTGGCCGGGCTTGGTACCCAGGACCGCTGCTATAAGGATGCCTATACGAGATCTGCGACAATAGATCGCCATAACGCTAGAAAAAAAGACACGTTTTGGACATATTTGCTGCAAAAAAAAAAAAACTATTCAATTCTAAAAACGCATATTTAAATATAAACTGAATACTGATCAAGTAGTACCTAATGAGAGAGTTTTGCACGTACCTATGTGCAGATTGTTTATATTATGTGCTACCCTGCCTCAGATTTTGGCAGACTTTTTCGTTTGCAAGGATACGGCGAAGGCGTCTCCTGTAGTTCAATTCTCTAAGCCTTTGGGTAGTGTTTCATAATTATTATGATTATGACATTGGCTATTTTATCAAATACTGTCTATTTATTACCCTGAGACATAAGGACTAAGTTTTCTTTTGTTCTGTTGTAGCAGACAACAAAGTTGAAAATAATGATTGTCCTAAGCTAGCGTTTAAATATATGATTGTTTCAAATTGAACTTTATAAGCGTGAGTTAAGGTGTACCCTGATTTAATCTATGGTGTTTTTGTAAACAATGCACTTCCTAATGCTAGGGCGACAGCTCGTGACAATCAGGTAGGGTTGTCACTGGTCTTTTTTTTTAAGGATTTTGTTTAATATCAAAGGGGATGAATGGTGATTATTTAATTTCAGTGTGGGTAAATATACTTAGTAGATACATTACATACCTAGGGCGCTGAATTCAAGAATGTCCCAGATCGCAGGAGTTGGGAACAGATGAATAATATGTGTGTTGGGCCATAAATATGCGATCTTGGCTTTACGAATTGCCGCCTGTTTGTCTTAAGCTTTATGTCTTAGCGTAATTTATACTGACATTTTATATTACGAAATAAATAAATCTAATCTAATCTATGTCTTGCTTTGGCCAGGACAGGATGCGCGATTTTCTCCCCAGAAAATCCAACTTACGGCCTAGGGTAACGTAAAAATACCGGAAAAGTTGTTTGTTTTCCAAAATATATATACTTAAAGTGCTTTTCTCAAATACAGAATTAAATAAAAAGACGCCATGCTGTTGTGTCATACTTTGAAATTGAATAAAAAGGGAAGAGAGAGAATGCATTAGTTAAGTGTGCTTAAATATTTATTTTAATCTGTTTTTGACTATTTGTTGTTATAGCGGCCAAAGAAATACATCATCTCTGAAAATTTCAACGGTCTACCTACCACGGTTCATAACTCTGCCTCCAGCAATGGAGCCGGTCACAAGCCCGGGTAAAAGAGGAGTGCAACGGACACATTGACATATCAGACTTCAGCTTTGATATAGCAATGTGTCTAAAAACCCCCAGGGTCAGAGGTGGGAGGACGTGCCGAAGGCCCTCACAGCCGGCTGTGGGCAGCGGGGGGTAGGTGCGGATTGGGCTCGCAAGCGGACGAGGGGAGGGGGAGTAGGGCCTGAGATGTGAGATGTTGGCGTGGAAGGGAGATGGACAGATAGGTGAAACCGGGGCGCAATTAGAGGCGTCTCGGCGAGGAACCAGACTGGTGAATCGAACAGACGCGTCACACTAAAACATCTTAGGAGCTGCTGTCTCATGCTTGCGGGCTTACTCAGCACAATCGCTGTCGCGAACGACTGTGCGCAGAGGAGGTGGCGTTCACTGTGTACGTTAAATGTAGCTGGGGGGTAGTAAGGGAGCACTGCTGCCACTCTAATATTTTTCTTCCCATTACAGTAATTAATATGGAGAATTACCTAAGTAACATGTTACTGAATAAATCTGCGAAAGCAGCAAAGTGCGCCAGTGGCGACACGGAGTGCAGGGAGGACGGGAAGCCGGCAGGTGGACCACCGACTGCACCGTTAGCAGGCCCAGGACTGGGAGGGAACCCAGGCTCCTCGAACGCGAGGAAAGGAGGACCCCCGTCCGGAGCAGGAGGAGAGGAGGCAGGCACCCCAGATGTCCAGGAACGAATGGGGGGTCTGTCACTTTGTGAGGAGGAGAGACTACTTGAGTCGCCGTTGAAGGCTGGGACAGGCATAACAACGCAAGGGTTCCAGAAATACCATTCGAAGGCGGAGAAGAAGAAGGCGAGGAAGGAGAGGAGGAAACTCGCTAAGATCACGTTTGGTGGGGGAGAGGCTAGTGGATCAGGGGGAAACCCCCCCGCTGACCCGGCCCCCAACAAACGGGGTCTGAAACTCAAGCGGCAGAGCACGGATGAGGGGCAGTCGGCGCGTCCTCCAGCAAAGCGCCAGAATCAGGGCAAGGCAGCGGCAGAGGGACCACGGGGGGAGGCCAAAGCGCACCGAGATCTCGCTGTCGCTGTGTGCCGGGAGGACGGAGCTTTGGTGGACGAGGCTCTGGCGCTGCTCATCCGTGTGAGGATTACGGAGCTGATAGAGGTGGAAGTGGAGAAGCTTATAGCAGGGGAGACCGAGTTGGAAGCCCCTCAATTCGCGACGTCGGGATTGGTGGCAGAGGGGTTTTTCCTGGTGACGCCGGTCACGACGGAGTCGAGGGAGTGGCTTCTGACCCGGGACTTCGGGGTGGTAGGAGGCCACAAATTGGTGGCTAAGAAGCTGCAGAAGACGAGGGTGCAGGTCTGGGTCCCCGGGGACTTACACACGGACGCGAAGAAGTTCGTGTGGTTCCTGAGGCTCCAGAACCGGGACAAACCGGAACTGAGGATGGACGATTGGACCCTGGTATCGAGTGAGAGGCAACAGGCAGGGACCCGCGTCTGCCTGTCGGTGCCGCAGGAGGTGGAGGAAACCTGGGGGAATGAGGGGACCAGGATCCTCTACTATGCGTGCACAAAGATCCGGGCTAGAATAATAAGGGCCCAATCGTCCAGACTTAGCAGCAAAGACGGAATAACACCGCCAGAAGAGACGCCAACACCTGAGCAGGCGGTGGCAGGAACTGTCGACATCCAATCGGTAGAGGAGGGAATGGATGCCGACAGTGATGCATCCACTGAATAGGGGGTTGACCGAGTACACAGACACACAATAATAATGAACACTACACGAAACACACAAATTACACAAACAACAAAAACACAAACACAAATAAGCATATGCCAAGTAAACCTGCAACACTGCAAAGATGCAATGTCCGAGTTAGGACAATATGTTGTCAGGAATAAAGTTGAAATAGCCTTGCTGCAAGAACCTTATGTATGGAGAAACAAAGTGACAGGCCTGGGACATCTGGGGGGGGCTCTCCACTACGAAAGGAATGGTGAGCTGCCTCCAAGAGCATGCATTTTTGTGAGTAACAACGTAGAAAACATGGGTTGTGTTATGACCTTATGTTACAGAGACCTAGTAGTCGTGGAAGTGTGCCTCATCGCTCAGGGCGGGGAGAGGAGGAGAGTGGCGCTGGCGTCCTGCTACCTACCGGGCGAGGGCAGTGCACCGACAGAGGAGCTAGAAGATGCGGTACAGATGTATCAAGGTAAGAGAGTACCCCTAATTATAGGCTGCGATGCAAACGCGCACAACGAAGTGTGGGGAAGCACCGACACCAATGGCAGGGGAGAATCACTACTAGAGTTCATAGTAAGTAAAGACCTGGACATACTGAACGAGGGGGACACCGCCACGTTCGTAACAAGGGTAAGAAAAGAGGTATTGGATATAACGATAGCCACGGGAGGAATTACCGAAAGAATAAAAGGATGGAGAGTCGACAGGGAGGACAGCATGTCGGACCACAGGAGACTACTCTATAACTTAGACTACCACATGGAGAAGTTGAGGATAAGGAACCCACGAAAAACAGATTGGGCAAAATACGAAGAAGAACTAAAAACCAATGCGCCTAAACCAAGGAGATGTGAGGACATCAAGGAGTTGGAAGAGGCTGCATTAGGACTCGAGCGAAGCATCATAGAGGCGTTTCACACAGCATGCCCTGAGAAAACAGTTCAGACTGGCAGAGGACAACCATGGTGGAACAAAGAACTCCAAAAGCAAAGGAAGAAAACACGCAGGGCGATGAGACAAGCCGTAAAAAGGAATGATACTCAGAGCTGGGACATGTACAAAGTAACTCGGAACGCCTACAGCAGGCTGCGGGAGAAATGCAGCCGGGAAGGCTGGAGACATTATACAGAAGAGATAAATAACTACTCGGAGGGGGCAAGGGTGGTGAAACTATTAGCAGGCGATAAGGCGTGCCAACTGGGAAGCCTGAAGGCAGGCGATAGCTTGATCACGGACCCTGGAGAGATTTTGGAAGTGATGCTGAAGACGCACTTCCCAGACTGTGAAGCAGCCAGGACAGATGAAGAGGATTCGCCAGGATGCTCTGAACCGGACTGGAAGACAGCAGAGGAGGTAGTAGCGGAGGAGAGACTAGCCTGGGCAGTCAAATCCTTCGCTCCTTTTAAAGCAGCGGGGCCGGACGGCGTGATCCCGGGACTACTCCAAAAGGGCTACGACCTGATAAAAGAGAATCTGAAGGAAGTATTCAAAAGCAGTATTGCCCTAGGGCACATCCCGAAAGCATGGAGAGAAGTACGGGCAGTCTTTCTACCAAAGCCAGGGAAAAAGACATACCAGGATGCAAAGTCATTCAGAAGCATAAGCCTGTCATCATTTGTACTGAAAACACTGGAGAAAGTGATAGACGCATTCGTAAGAACACAAATAGGAGAGAGTGGAAAGCCACTACATGGAAACCAACACGCCTACATGGCGGGAAAATCCACGGAAACGGCTCTACACAATTTGACAATAAGGATCGAGAGATCACTGGAAGCAAAACACTACGCACTAGGATGTTTCTTCGACGTGGAAGGGGCCTTCGACAAGGCGACCTTCGAAGCGGTGGAAGAAAGTCTAAGGAGAGACGGGATAAATCCTGCTATTGGGTCCTGGATAAGCAAAATGCTCAGAGGAAGGGCGGTAACGGCGAAACTCGGAGGAGAAGTAAGACGGATAAGACCGAGAAGAGGCTTCCCACAAGGAGGATGTCTATCACCACTGATGTGGTGCGTACTTCTAGACTCCCTAATTGAGGAAACAAATAAAGGAGGCCTATACGTGCAAGCGTACTCCGATGACGGAGTCATACTTGTACGAGGAGTGGCCCTAAATGTAGTTAGAGATATAATGAGGAAAGGGGTGATGGATATATTAGCATGGTGTAGGGGCAGAGGACTGGACCTAAACCCCGATAAAACTAAACTAATATTGTTTACCAATAAGAGGAAAATAGAGAAAATGAAGCCTATCAACATTCATGGTAAAGAACTCGAAGCAGTCAAGGAGCTTAAATATCTGGGAATAACGCTAGACAGTTCTCTCAGATATAAAACACATATAAGAGAGCAATCGGCCAAGGCCATAAGAACGCTGTACCAGTGTAAAAGGGCCGTAGGAAGGAAATGGGGCCTGAAACCACACATGATACACTGGATCTATAAGGCAGTGATACTACCCAGGATACTATACGGAGCCCTGGTATGGTGGCATAAGGCCAACATAAAAGAATACCACAAAGAATTATCAAAAGTACAAAGACTGGCATGTCTTATGATCACGGGGGCAATGAGGACGACGCCCACGCAAGCAATGGAAATCATGCTCGGTCTCAAGTCACTCAAAATAGAAGCGGAGAAGAGGGCCATGGAACAATGGTATAGAATGAAAGCATGCAAGGAATGGAGAGGAAGCTGTGTGGATAAGGGACATGCACTCATTCAGAGAGAAGCATGTTCGAAGATGGGGATGCTTATCCAAAACAACGACCTTATAAAGAGACGAGAAATGTTCGATAAGAAATATAGGATACATATAGGAGACAGGGACAACTGGAAAATAGAGGTAGAGCACCCCGTGACTATCTGCTTTACAGATGGTTCTCGGCGGGAATCCACGAAACTAGCAGGAGCCGGCATAGTGATACCGAAGCTGGATAAGAAAGTACACATACCTCTGGGGAGATACGCTAGCGTATTTCAGGCAGAGGTATGCGGCATAATGAGATGTGCACAAATAATAGATGAATGCTCACAGGAAGTGGGATCAATCGTTATATACACAGACAGCCAGGCTGCACTAAAAGCGTTAGACAAACAGACGGTAAGCTCGTCCTTGGTAAAGGAATGCAGAGAAGCCCTGAACAAACTTGGAGGACACACAAAGATTACGGTAGCATGGGTACCTGGACATCAGGGTGTGACAGGGAATGAAAGGGCAGATGAGATGGCAAGGCTAGGAGCAGAGAGGGAACTCATAGGACCCGAACCTGCACTGCCAATATCGGCAGAAGTCACAAAAGGAGTTATAGCTAGGCTAATGGAGGAAGAGGCCAATAGACAATGGCGAGAGACAACGGAATGTCGACAATCGAAGATGATCCTAGGAGGCATGAACAGAAAAAGGACCAGGTATCTCCTGGAACTAGGTAAGAAAAATCTCAGATTATTAACAGGCATAATCACGGGACATAATAGCCTCAACAGGCACCTACACATTATAGGTGTGGTAAGTGATCCATACTGCCCGCACTGTGGCCAGGAGGAGACGAGTAAGCATGTTATAGCAGAGTGTGGCATGTATGCGATAGTACGCTATAGCATCTTCAACAAAGATAAACTAGAAGAGGAAGAGCTGAGGGACATTAACCTTAAAGATGTCCTTTCCTTCTGCAGGAGATTAAGAAGATTCGAGGAAGAAGGCTGTATGGGAGCGCCGCCGGGACAGTAACCATTGGCTCCAATCGGGAATTGGGCTGAATGAACGCAGCCAAGCGATCGACAGCCCGCCTGCTTCCGGCCGGGCGTCCCTACACCAAATCATCAATCATCATACCACGGTTCATGAAACAGAACCTGATGACAGACAGACGGACGGACAATGGAGTCTTAGTAATAGGGTCCTGTTTTTACCATATGTTTTACCAGCAAAGGAGTGGAACTTTTCCCTGCGCCTTTTCCCTGAAAAATATAACTTAGATTTCTTCAAGTCGAGAGTAGAATAAGCATCTTCTAGACAAGCATGCTTCATCTTAAGCCTCATCGTTACTTAACATCAATACTTTCGAGGTCAAATGTTTGTCTATCGCACATAAAAAATGTTTTAGCCCCCTAAGACCGTCCTATCTTTAGTGCCAGCCCTGGCGAGTATCACGTTACTCGCGTGCACTCCTGCGCACTTCAGCAGACAGCAGATCCCTTACTCAAAGGAAGTAGAGGAAACGCTAAGTGTGTTTTAACTACGCTTAGACGTTGTTGTATGCAATAAAGACAACCCAGCAGCTAACGTGACTTGCAAGATTTGCGGACGTATATACCCATCTAGAATATGGTTTTCAGGGTTCCGTGCCCAAAGGGTAAAAACGGGACCCTATTACTGAGACTTCGCTGTCTGTCCCGTATCTCAAGAACGGTGAAACAGTTGAAATTTTCACAGATGATGTATTTCTATTGCCGCTATAACAACAAATACTAAAAATAAAATAAATATTTACTCCCACACAACAAACTTGTTATAGTATGGTACGGAACCCTTCATGCGCGAGTCGCACTTGCACTTGCCCATTTTTTTCGGTATGTCCCAGCTCACAGCGCGCGTTCGCTACAACACTCTCAAGTAGGGACCCACTCTAATCGTAAAGGGGTGTTATGGGAACAATTTGGCATGTTTTGATTCCCCGATTGTCCCATAATTGACATTTATTGGACTAAACGGGGCGAATTGAGTTTCTACACTTATTAATTTAGTATGTTTGTGTGAGTGATTTATTTCATTTAGTAGGTATTTGATTGAAGAAACACAGCAGTTAATCATTTGTAAATGAATAATTGAATTTATTTAGCGTTGTCAATTTATTGCGTAGAGAAACGAGAGTGCATTTTTTTTTATTAAATTTAGTAAAATACATCGTAAACATCTCTGACGAAGCGGCTGCCTACTTGAAACGGGCAAAATTTAAATCTTAGTTATTAACTTGATTATCCAGTAACCTATAGTAATGCCATACGATAAATAAATAAGTAAAATATGGGCCGAAATTAAAGATAATTCGCTTAACCTGTATACCATGAGATTTTTTTTATTTGTACGATACATCATTATTTAGGTACCTAATTTGAAAATTCATATGGAATATGTAATATAGAAGTTTAGTTTTAAATTTTTAGCTTTTAAGATAAATGCAATGCTCTGACAGGGCTTAATGCATTGATTGCCATATTATTTTATTTTTATTTTTTATTTTATTTTATTAGAAACAAACAGTCTTACATGGTTGTAGGTGATACAGTAAACTTTTCATTTTGAAGACTTACAGTTTCCTGAACGAATATAAATCTTATAAACTAGAATAATCTACCCAATTGACACAGTTAAAAAGTTATTTGTACAAATTACAATGCAAAACAAAATAAAATAGGTACAATACAATAATATAACCTATTCGCATTCTGCGATGCACTGTGAAGTTTGCCTTCTGAAACTATACAGACTTTGTCCAAGAATATCCAAATGTATAAATTTGTCGTTATACAACCTGCAGGCCCTTCTAACAAAACTATTTCTCGCGTAAGATGTCCGGCTACGGGAAATACAAAACAAGGGTTTCTTACGACAAGCACGCTCACAACGTCTCGGTACTCTAAGCGAGACAGATTCTAGTAGAGTAGGTACATTAATAATGTTATTAACAATTTTATAAAGAATTAATACATCAGAACGCTCACGCCGAAGACTCAGGGAAGTAATATTATGCTTTTTCATGGCAGTGTCATAATCTGAATATGTATTGTCAATACGAAACTCAATCGCTCTAACAAACTTTTTCTGCACTTTTTCAATCCTATCACTGTGGATATTAAAAAGAGGGTTCCAAACAGCACTAGCAAATTCAAGTCTACTACGCACGTAACAATTAAATAGCACCTTATAAGTTAAGATTCTCTGAAATGGTTTACCTACACGCAATATAAATCCCAACTGCTTATATGATTTATTTAATATATCGTCAATGTGTGGGATAAAGGTCAGTTTTGAGTCCATAATTACACCGAGATCCCGAATATGTTCAACGCGAGAAAGTTCTTTATTACATAATTTATAATTGAAATTTATATTAGTCTTTTTTCTACTAAAGGTGATAAAGGAACATTTATCTGCATTTAAGAATAAATTATTTGATGCGCAAAAGTCCTCAAGATCATTCAGGTCTTTTTGCAGAGATTCACAATCATCTGTACTCCGAATAACTTTAAAGATCTTTGCATCGTCGGCGTATAAAAGCAAGTGCGAATTTTTTATGCATTCTGTAATATCGTTAATGTATAGAATAAATAACACAGGCCCTAAATGCGAGCCCTGGGGAACACCAGAAGTAATACACCTGTACTGTGAAATATATCCTCCGACCGCCACAGCCTGTGAACGGTTTTCAACGTAAGACTTTATCCAACGAAAGAGGTCGCCATGTATACCGAAAAGCCAAAGCTTTCTAAGTAAGCGATAGTGGCAAACTTTATCAAAAGCCTTAGCAAAATCGGTATACACTGCGTCTACCTGCCAGTTTCTATCTAAAGCGTCTAAAATAATTTCAGTGTAAGATATTAGGTTAGATTCAACACTACGGCCTCTCTGAAAACCATGTTGATTTGGGACAATGTGATAGCGCACGACTGAGGTAAGCTGATCGGTTACGATTTTCTCTAAAATTTTACTAAAATGACATAACTTCGAAATCGGTCTATATTTTTCAATATCAGAACTTACCAAGCCCTTTGGTATCGGTGTAACCAATGCACGTTTCCATAAAGATGGCACGCATCCATCCCTAATAGACTTTTCGAAAAGTAAAGAAATAGGCAAAGCAAGGCTTGAAGAGCATCTTTGAATAATAACAGGATGGACACAATCGGGACCAGCACCCTTATTAATATCAATACGATCAAGATATTTCTTAACTAATTCCTTGCTTATAAAAATACTATCTATGTCGAAAAAAGTGTTATTAACCGGCGGCAGATTGTTTAGGTCCACGTCTGGGGCATGACAAGGTTTCTCAAATACTGAGTGAAAGTGTTCATTGAAAAAATCGCATATCTGAGTACCATCTGTAGCTGTTAAACCCTTGTATTGCATAACCTGCGGAAGACCACTTTTTGTATGAACTGATTTTATATATGTCCAGAAGAATTTAGGGTGAGTATTAATTTTAGTTTCTGTGTATTGTATATAATTTCTGTAACATTCTGGCTCTAATTTGTTAACTCTTTTCTTTAAAATTTTATAACTGTCATGGTCGAGAGGATTTCTGTACGTCTTCCACAGCTTATGAAATTTCTTTTTTTCATTTAGTAGCCTTCTAAGTGGCTTAGTGTACCATGGAGGCTTGGAAAATGAAGTACGCTTCAGAATTTTAGGGACATATTTATCGATTAAATTATTTAATATGGCATAAAATAATGATAAACACTTCTCCAACGAGTGGCTTGTAAAGATCTCAAACCACTCGTTCTTAGATAACTCTTTGTTTATCCCATCGAAATCAGCGTCAAAATAGCGGTATACATAAGAGGGGGCTGGGCTGAGAGGAAAAGTGTATATTATGTTTAATTCAATAAGAAGAGCCCTATGATGCAAATCTTCAGGTGTTAAGGGAGTATCGCTGGCAAGTACCGTACAGTTATTATTACTGAAAATAAGATCCAAAATTCGCTGATTTGTGTTGAAACAGCTGTTAAACTGTTCTAAACCCGAAAAAGATAAGAAATCGCTCAACAATTGAACAGGTAAATCATTACAACAACCATTAAGAATAATTTTAGAATCACCAGATACGCCCCACGGGGCATCCGTAACATTAAAATCGCCCGTTATAAGGAAAAAATCGTCAGGGTTATCTATTATTATTTGACCACAGATTTCAAAGAATTTCGCTAATGTATCCTTGTACGAAGGCCCATGTGGAATATAAACGCAACAAATATTTAAAGTTGATTGTTGTTGTTGTGTCCCGGTTCGCTGTAATGGTATTGATACCCAGACGCACTCGGAGGACGCAGGGGAGGGGCACGGCCAGTCCCGGCGCGCCGGCCGACAGTCGCCGCGCACGGCCACCGCCACCCCCCCGCCCCGCGCCAAGCCGCTGTCTTCTAATGATCTATCGCAACGGTAAACAATATACCGATTATCGAATAATTCACCATCGTGAAAATCCGAATTTAACCAACTCTCAGTAATACAAATAAATGCATAGTCTGATAGTGCAACTTGCGAGAAAAAGTGCTGTGTTTTAGTACGAAGTCCCCGTACATTCTGATAATAACCATTGATGCTAGTAGTAGACATTAAACAAGCTAAAAAACACTTGACTGCGCTCTGTGATGTTATATTTATTAGAGAAGTATACATTAATTACATGATGAGATAACGAATGCAGCGGACGTTGTGAGTGAAAAAACAAGTATAGGTTTATTATATGGGCAGATGCAAGGTTGTAAAACGCTGGACGATACAAATAATACCAATTACGAAGGCTGTTATACTTATACAAGTTTTCTTTAAGGACAATTGTAAACACGGTGGTTATTTCACTTGTGACGTAAAATAGTCAATTAATTTTGCTGAAATCGAACTTGCTGTTAATCAGTAGAACTGACGACGACTCGGTTCTCCTGGCCAGGATTTTGCAGTCCCTTGTCCACACAAAAACAAGTTTATTTTCCTTCTTAAGCTGTCGCGCACGTTTGAGGAGCAACTTGTTAGCAGGTGTCAGGTGGTCCCCCAGGTACAGGTTTACTGCTGGGCCGTTGAGGCTGATAGACGCTGTTGTCAATCCTTTACGCGCACGCACCGCCGACAGCAGCTGGTCCTTGTAAATTCGCCGGGTAAATTTGACGATCACTGCCGGTTCACGATCATTTGCCGGCTGCTCGTTATCACCGTTTTGGCTGCTACTCGCAGTTTGGAAACGACGCACCCGGTGTATGCTATCGATATACCCGAGGTCGAATGTTAGACCCACTACTGTATGTATTGTTTGAAGGATGTTAATCAGATTTTCACCTTTCTTAAAGGGCAAACCTGAGATTTCGACGTTGTTGATCCTAGAAAACTGTTCCCGTGCCTCAGAATCTTGTTGGAGGGTAAAGATAGTTGTCTTCGCAAGGTTAAGCTCGGATTCCAATTTATCAATAACATCTAATCGTTTCTCGACTAGGTTCACCCGGTCCTCCACGTCGGAAACCCGCGATTCCATCTCATTTAGCCGCACGTTAATATTTTGAATGCCGTCCTTGCAGATTTTTATGTCTGATTTAACCACATCAAAGTCCGTCCGAAGTTCTCTAATCTCTTTCAGAATGGTTACAAACCCCTGTTGCAATTCGATCGAAACACCAGAAACACCGGAGTCCGTAGGGCTGCAGCTAGATGAAGGGTTCTGTGCGACGCGAGGGCGGTTATCAACAGCCACCGTGGTAGAATCTTTCGAGACAGTATTAGAACCGGAGCGACAAGAAACACAGCGCCAGCTCGCTTTTTTCTCGCTTGTCATCTTGCGGTGGGTGGTTTCGGCAACGCCGGCACAGCCAAAGTGAAAGTTCCCTTTGCAAACACTGCAATTTACTGCATCCGTAACATCTAGGCGGCACTTTGAACACTCCATGATAGGATAAAAATTCAATTAGTTCGCAAACCAACTTGGATCTATTATTCAACTAGTTATAAGGTCGATAATAGTTAACGAGGCTCATTCACACGGCGTAAACAAATGAGTCATCCGTACGGTCGCACACTGTGACCAGTCGGAACGAGCGCTCGACGCAAACTGAAAATATAATATTATGTTAACACCCTAGTGTACCTACCTATTCGTTTATTCACTACAATAAACGAATACGAATTATAATTTCTTCAGTTTTCCAATTTAATACGTGGTAACGTCACTAATTCAAGTAAAGTCAAGTGAATTCATTTGTCATATTGTCACAATCTAATTGTTTATTGTGGTATAAGAGCCCTATTTAACTACCTAGTTAAGTTACTTTCACGAAATAATTACAGGCATAGAGGTTAATATTTTTTTCTATTCCACTGTACTTTCAAAAGAAAATTTGATGAAAAAAACTATTATTTATGTGTCCTATTCTAGCTTAGGGGAGCGTGGGGGAATTGGAGCCTACTAAGGCAAAAGTTCAATATAAGGCAAATGTATGGGTATTTTAGGATATTTATAATAGAAACTTAATCCTTAGTTATTTGACTACCATTTAATTACAGCATCATCGTTACATTATCAGGCATTTGGCGACAGATATTTTTTTGAAAAAAAAAATATCTGTCGCCAAATGCCTGATAATGCCCGAGCGGTAAATGAGTGAATATGAGTTACAGTTTTGTCTCTAGTCGCACCGCTCCTATTACCCGCTGGTCCCCATTACCCCTGGTTCCCCTACATCTGCGTTCGTAGAATCCATGAATTTTTCGACTATAAAGCCAGGAAGAAGAGTGACAATCTGGAATAGCTCTTAGTGACAGGAAAGATTTAAGAAAGAAGACCAAGAGGAAATAGTCCCATGCGCTGGACCGATCAGATTCGAGACACAACGGTCACCAAGTTTCCCGACGTCATGCTGTCTGCAGTAGATCGAAATAAGTGGAGAGCGATCGTCCGAAGAGTGATACATAGATGTCACGACAGGACCCTCAGCAATGAGGAATACGACACAAGAAGAAGAGAGATAATTTGGGACCCTTCAAACGAAGCGTGAAGAAGCATCTCTCGGGCCAGCATGGCAGTGTCAACTGACTTGGCACCGTTGGTTTCTCGTCAGTTGCCATTGCGACTTGGGCTCCCCTTTTTGCTTACCATCAGGCGAAGTGGAGCCACTATGTTGTGCCGTTATACAAAAAAAAAAGATTCTAGCTTAATTTAACGTTTGTCGTCAAAACAGAGGGATTCAATAGGGACAGTTGGGGTACAATGGAACGAAAAAAATATTTACATTTTTAAAAAAATCAATGGTCTATTTTTTTATTATTTTCCTTTCGAACAACCAACAACAGTTCTTAAACTATCGATTAACAACAAAATCGAGATCAAAAATTTGCCATAAGCCTACAAATTATTATTTTTTGCACTGCACCTCTTTTGTTCCATTGTACCCCAGGTCTGGGGTACAATGAAACGGCATCTGGGGTACATTGAAACAAGAATAGTAATTCGAGAAATGTAAGAAAATTATGTAATTACCCAAGCTTATACTTGCTTAATAACTTTTCAGGAAAATAATACATATTACTCTGGCGCTTTGTTGTACCTGCCAAGCATGGACTTGGCAGCACCAGTACCATTTTCTGAATTGACACCATTTCCATATCTGGTTCCAGTGGAAAATAGAAGCTGTTATCAATTTTCGCGCTCCGACGCATATAATTAATCTCATATTCGTTGTTCTCGTCAATATTTGTTAATATTTCACCAACAAAATATTTTATTTGTTTCTGGGGAAATTTCACCAAGAAAAAACACTGTTCCATAGAACCCCATTCCATTGTGCCCCATGGGGTGTTGCAAATTTCTAACAAGTGCTTAAAAATCCAAGTAACGTTTTTCTCTTCATACATAATCGCATTTAATAGCTAAACTGATAAAGATTTATGAAAAAAAATAACACATACATGCTAGCACTCCTTTAGTTGTAAAAAAGAAAGTTCTTCTGTACGAAATTCTAGCTTTTTACTGCTCAAAACTATTTTTTTCACCGCAAATCTCTGCTGTTGCCGGCCGGCCATACTTCACTGCGTCAACATGTGACGTATGAAGCGGTCTTATTGGCCGAACCGTAAGTGCGCGAAATTTTTCGAAATTCGAGTAGATATCGGCCTTGTTCCATTGTACCCCTTGTTCCAATGTGCCCCCACTGTCCTGCTATGAACCATAAATATGTATACCCTAAGACTCTTTATCCGTTCAAAAATGCTGATTGTTTTAGACATTTTCCTTTATGTAGGTAAACATGTTTCTTAACATAATTAATTATCAATGTTGCTACTTAGAACAGGGCCATTGCGATTTATTGGTACCTATATACTAGCTTTTGCCCGCGACTTCGTACGCGTAGAACTGTTTAATTGATGTTTGAAACATGTAGTTTGAATTTTTTATTGAAAAGATTTGATTCATAAACTACTCGAATTTGACAAAATTAACGCAGAAATTAAACTTTTTTTTTTTTTTTTTACTGCACGTATAAAAGCTTGAAATAGCTTTGATACTTTCTAGAACTCAGGGAAAGTATTACTCACTTCAAAAAGTTTGATGAAATTAACAATATAGGTATGTATTTGTCATAATATGCAAAAAATAAATTTTAAAAGGAATAAAGGCCACCTAACGTAATAACTCAGACGGCGTAATAGTTGGTACTGCCAACAACAGGGCGGCTAACAGGGTTAGGTTGGTACACCTGTTTTAGTTGTAAGATTGCCCGTAGATCAAACGACTGCGTAAAAGCGTTGACGAGGTTATGCTGTAGGTACCAAGTTATTCGTGTATAAAATATATAGGTACCTAGTAATTCGGCTGTCGGTTTGTGCTTTCTATGACTTATCTTTACACTAATGGGAATATGACATTCTTTTTTGTCTTGTTATAATAGTATTTGGCCTATGAATGTGTGAGTCCAACCACGGGCAGTGATTCATAAAGCCCCAGTCGTATATTTATGGCCCTCGCCGGCTCTCTGGTTTGGGCCATAAACACCTGCGATATGGGACATTCACGTTCACGAATTTACCGCCCTAGGTATGTAATGTACTATTATTGTGATCTCATCTTCCTTAAGGTATGTTACAAACCCTCCCGAGTTCCAATTCTAATGTCCTACACAATGTACATAAACTTCGATAAAATAGTTGACTTCCTGCCTATTTGAGGAAGCTTAGATGAAACTCAAAAATTATGAATGCTTGTAGGTAAAAGGTTAATCAAAAAGAAAAAAAAATGGCGGGTTTCTCTTGGGCAGAGTTTGGTGTCAGTGGTGCGACATGTAAAGATAACAATCACATTTTAGTAAGATCCGTTTTATTGACAATTAATAAAATAGACTCACATTGTTCGTGTCCAGTTCGATCGGTTGTTGTTGTTGTTGTTTAATACTATGGTTGCTTAAGGCAGATACACACTATTCAACAGTTTCTTGGCGTCATCACCAGCACCTCTAGTATAACTGTCATACGCGACTATTTTTTGCGCGAAATAATTACCTGTCTCTTTCTGTGCAGTATTGTGAGAGAGTGACGGGCAGGAATCTTTTCCAAAGAATCAGACATGCATTTGATACCTACTTGTATTGAATATCAATTTAAATTTGTAAATAAACTGACGTAAATTCAGGAAAGATAATTAATAAGATTTTTCGTACACGAAAAAAAAAACACGGTTACCTTTAAGTCTTGCATGAACCTATCCCACTAATCAAATCACGCCAATATTGAAGCTTCTGTTCCAAAATTAAAAGAGTTGTATTTTGATCCCCTTCATTCCGCGACAATCCAATATGGCGTCTATTGTCTAAAACCCCACCTTACTACTTCACCTCTCAAACAATAGCTACACAACCGCCGACCTTCCTCCCATAGACATACGATTGGCTTTTATTGCTTAGATATTTAGGGGTGTTTTAGTAATTTGGTCTAAGCGTAATTCGTCGTTATTGCAAGCCAGAACGCTCTTTTGATCCACTTTGATACAATCTATGTATAAAAAGTAATAAGTCATTACCTTTTTGTATCAAGTTAAGACGTTTCTATTGGTGTAAGGTTTAGGGCACTCGAAAGGTGATATTAGCTGACCTTTTCGTTTTATCAAATTAAGTGATAATCTAAGTTTATTACAGGTTTATGAAGGGATTTTAGTTTACGCTTGTAAATGTTGTCATAGAAGTTGATCTCGCAACTATTATGAATAAGTTTTAAGTATGGTGTGTAGGAGTAAAATGGGCAGGATATAACCTATATGGAAAGAAAGTTTGAAAAAGTGTCCAGCGGTAAGCAGTAAACCCAAAATAAATAGATATGTAACAATAAATGGGACTTTTCTACACTTAACTAAACCGCTCTAAAAGTAAGAATGACAGTCGAATTCTACATTCCTACATAGCGCTGAAAACGCTCCATACAAATGGCTACACATAGATGTGACGTAATTTCTATGTTGAGTGCCATATTTGTATTCAGAAAATAAGTCATTTGCCATTTTGGCTGTGAATTCGTGCGTTTAATTGGTTGTTCCACAATTATTGTTTTGATGAATTATGAGGATTCCTTCTTAAGGTTTATTCCTTTTAATTTTTTTTTCATAATTATGACAAATATATTGATAGTTTCAACCAACTTTTTTAAGTGAATATTCTTCGTGAGTTCTAGATATTAGTAACATAGCTATTTATGCTTTTATTGGGTGCATTCCAAAATAAGTTGAAAAAATAATTTTCTACGTGAATTTTGTTGCGGCGACACCTTTTTACAGTACTTATTTACGAAAAAGGTTACTTAATGCTAAGACTGTCTATTTACCATGAGTGTCATGTCATCTTGTCAATTTTATTGTCATTGTTAAATGGTAATTGATTTGTGTTGAAAACGCGTTTAATAATTAGTAGAATAGTAGTAACTTTTTAGCAACACTATTCCTACATTGTCAATTTCGAGTAGTTTTTGAAACAACAATTATCAATGCAAAATTTAAACTGTAAGAGTCCAATAAATCACAATATCCCTGTTCTGAGTAGTAACATTGATAATATGTAAAGAAACATGTTTGATTATCAGGGATCGGACAAATGTGCGTCATTATACACGGTGTCCCGTATTTAATGGACACACCGTGGACCAACCCAAAATTTAAAACAATTTAAAAAAAAATTGACAACTTCCACTATTTATTTATTTTTTGACCACAAGTGATTCTGATCTGTTAGAAAATAATTTTAGACAAAAACTAAGTTTATAAATAACCCATATTAAAAAATATGCTCTGGGTACCATAAAGTTCTAATACACGCAAGTTAGTATCAATATGAAAGAAAAAAATAATAATAATAATCTTTTTCCTAGACGGTCATTAGAAAATATAATATAGATAGTAATCTTTATAACAATGGGATTTTTAATAACGCTAAAAAGAGGCCTATTTTCTGGACCATTCTCAGGTGCCTACAGGGTACGTTAGGAAGTTGTCCATTAAATACAGGACACCGTGTAGGTATAATGACGCACATTTGTCCGATCCCTGTTGATTATAGATAAAAATGTCTATAACAATCAGCATTTATGAATGGATAAGGAGCCTTAAAACAATTACGGTTTCTTTTTGATTTTTCAAAATCTTGAAATTGTGCGTATTTATGCAAACTGGAACCAAGCCACAATAAGTGTTGGTTTGGTTTATGTTAGAGTGAGAGGGTTCAATATAATAAAAACTTTCTGTGTCGGTTGGTTCCCTTATGCATAAATACATCCAATTGTGCGTACGTTTGCAGTCTTCTACTATCAATCATCATCCCTACTGTCCCAAATGACCTTATTTTGTTCTATGGTTGTGCTCTTCAATATTGCATTAATTTGTATTCGTCTGAGGGCAATCTCCTATTATCTGATTCAGACGACCAATTATTTGGTTAAAAGTTCCATCAAACTTCGAAAATTGCATTACTTTGTCGAGTTATTAATTTTATATATTAGTTTGTACCTTCATCTTTGTCTAGAGGTGTAAAAGTCAGTAGTTTCTTTATCGCGCCAGATCGGGAACATATCTATGAACTCTAGGATATATGCACTAGTTTTGGAGTCGTTTTTCAATTCAAGTTTCCTACACACGGAATACGCTTACAGTCAAGGTAATGAGTAATCAAGGTTGGTAATCGATAGGAGATCAAGGTAATCAATAGGAGATAAATGTAATCAATAGGCAATCAAGGTTATCAATAGTAAAATATGGTAATCAAGGTAATCAATAGGAGATCAAGGTAAATAGGAATCAAGGTTATCAAAAGGAGATCAAGGCAATCAATATGAGCAAGGTAATCAATAGAAAATCAAGGTAGTCAAGGTAATCAATAAGTTATCAAGGTAATTATTAGTTTAACCATTGATACAAACAAATAATTAAAAATTGAATTTCACAAGAACGCTCCCTGATTTGCTCGCTCCCCTTACAACACTTTTGTTGGACAGTGAGCTTTACTATCGTGCTCGTGCACGAAGCCTATATAAGGATCCCGTAAATTTGTGCAAATATTTATAGCTCGATTGAGCAAATGAAGTAAAATAAATTATGAAGGTAGGTATTTCATTGTCAAAAATAAGGGCATTGCGTAAAAACACTTTTCTGAATAAATTAAAACCGGCCAAAAGCATGTCAGGCCACGCTCAGTGTAGGGTTCCGTAGTTGCACATCCTTCACAATAGACGGGCTTCAACAACACCCCACACACTAGTGGTGAAACGAAAAAAAATTCACCCCCACTTTAGGTGTTCGAGAGGTACCCGAAAAAAAAGTTTTTTTTTTTAGTTTTTATTCTATCGTTTTTTCGGCGTGACACCTACACATACTCATAACAAATTTCAGCTTTCTAGTACTAATGATCACGGAACTAAGCCGCGGACGGACGGACAGACGGACAGACGGACTGCGGAACCCTTAAAAAAGGTTTATTTTATGTCATTTTCTTCTCCGCGCAAACGAAGTTGCTGTCGTTTCTTAATCTACAATTTATAATAGTTTTCTAGCTCAGTACCCTTACCACGAGTTTGCAGTGACCGTACTCGCTGGCGACTGCGTGTTCTATTTTTCTGGTTCGATTAGACCTTGGGCTGTTATCGTAGGTCGCTGTGCTTCGGTGGTAGGCTTGCAGCATAAACCTAGGCACCATGTGTGGGATGCTGTCGCGCTGGGACGCTCAGTACCTATACGGAGAATTGTAATTAACACAAATTATAACGGGTCTAACGCGATATTTCCTACTAGCTGTTGCCCGCGACTTCGTCCGCGTGGAACCTTTATCTTGGAAATTTTACATCTTTATTATTTTCAGATCTAAGTAATGTTGAAATTGCTAATCGTGCTTTTTTTGCAATTGTTTACGAAATATTAACGAACCCTTACGTACGCGAGTCCGACTCGCTCTTGGCCTTTTTTTACTTTTTTTCGACTAATTTGCTCTAATTACGCGGTATTATTATAAAATCAGGTAGGTACATCTACGAACGAATAGCTTTACTAAATTCGATGAGTTTAAGAACGACGTTTATAAATTCTTTGATTCGAATATGCCTTTACACAAAGTTTCAAGTACCGCACTCAAAAAAAATGTTTGATCTACATACAAATTTTCAACCCCTTTTTCACCACCTTCGGGGCTGAATTTAAGCAAACGCTGAAATGACTTTTCTTGTATTTTAATAATATGCTTTTATATAAAGTTTCAAGTCCCGCACTCAAAAAGAATTTTTGATCTTCATACAAACTTTCAACCCTTTTTCAACCCCCTTATGGGTAGAATTTTCAAAAACGCTGAAATTACTTTTCTTGTATTTTATTTTAATACCTTTTTACGAAGTTTCAAGTTCCTAGCTTAAAATTAAATTTGAACCCCAAGACAAACTTTCATCCCCCTTTAACCCCCCTTAGAGGTTGAATTTTTAATAACGATCAATTAACGTAATTTTTTATTCTTATATATGCCTTTATAAGAAGTTTCAAAGAATTTGTAATGTATTTAAACTTTCAACCCCTTTTAACCCTTTTAGGGGATGAATTTTTGAAAAGCTGAAATTACTTTTCTTTTATCTAATAATATGCCTTTATACAAAGATTCAAGTCCCGCACTCTAAAAAATATTTGTTCTCCATACAAACTTTCAACCCCTATTTTACCACCTTAAGGGATAAATTTAAAAAAAAACGCTGAAATTTGTTTCTTCTATTTTATTTTAATACATTTTTACGAAGTTTCAAGTTCCTAACATAAAAAAAAACTTGTACCCCATACAACCTTTCATCTCCTTTTTAACCCCCTTAGGGATTGATTTTTTCAAAATCGCTTCTTATCTCTTGTACACTTTATGAATGCAACCTACTGTGCAAATTTCAATTCTCTAGCATTTGTAGTTTCGGCTCTGCGTTGATGAGTCAGTCAGTCAGGAAACTTGCATTTATATATATATATATATATATAGATTTACCTTCATGATGTAACTTTTTGGCGGGGTTGCACACGCCGTGGTCTCAGATGCACACCTGAGACCACGGCGTGTGCAACCCCGTTATAATTTGTGTTAATTATGTGTACAAACCGAGAATTGTAGTTTTACAAAGTAACCGCTAGGGGTACTTTTACTATTATCCATACAAATCTGAACAAGAAACCACGTAACTGCCTCCTTAATTTGTGTTAGATTGTACCTGCCTAGTTTAAGGGACACAGTTCTAATAAGAGCATATCTAACGTACATAAATTGGGACAAACCGTCATAATTTTGTCACGTTGATGACCGGGAGGTAGGTAAAGAAGGAAAGCAGGAACGGAAGAAGAGACAGGAGACAGGGCAGAAGAAGGTATTTATTTATAATAATTAATAAAGGCACGTTTACGTGCCTTGTCTTTTATTTAATTTTATATTTGAATCCAACAAAATCCAGCAGTTAGAAAATCACAGCACAATAGCACAGTTGACTTTTGATAAAATTAGGACACTCTTGTGTGGTAAGGTAAATTATAAGACTGCTAAATATAATGAATTGATGATGAGCAGGATTAAAAAATCGACTTGTAGATATCTGTTCAGCTCGAAAGCTCTGAATAGAATGAATCTTTTTCACTTGAAACGGACAAGTGTGGAATTTAGAATGAATTTTGAATTTGAATGTAAATTTTTAAGAAAGAGTGTGTAACCAGACAGTCCAAAAAGTTATCAAGAACGAGTTGTAACGCAACACGTTACAATACCCGGCCTGCCCTGGAAGAAAAAATCCTGAGGGGACCTATGTCCCAGAGGGATTTTTTCTAAAAGAAAAAGTAGATAGAACTAACTAATGATGGTGAAGTATGGCGTGATGTAGTAATTTAGAAGATGGGGATGATATGTACAATGTTTATATTACACGAGAAATGGTTCTCATACATGCTCCTGTCATTCATCCCATACATGCATCAATCTTCCAAAATTTTGGTAAACTAAGTAGTTCACCCAAATTACACTTAGTGAGTTATCCGATAGTACATGGGTAACTCGTAAAAACCATTCTCAATTGGTAGTAAGGCTTATGTTCAGTTACCATCCGCTGATAATGATGATTACCTAAATAAATATGTACAAATATAGCCTCTTATTTCCAAGAAATGTAGTGTTCCATTGTACGGAACGATTGCATTGTATGCGTAAGTAAGCGATAGAGTTGTAATTAACAACCAGAAATATGACAGCCTATAGTGTCGGAGAGTATAACTCGCAGGAGTTAAGGGAAATAACTTTCCTGCGAAAGAGAGAATAAGTAAAGGATAAACCGGTCACTTGCCTATGGCTAAGTATCGGTAATAATATGTACAAACTAAATTAATAGAACCGAAGTAAGTAAATGATGTTATAGGCCAAATGGTTTGATGAGATGATTATGAATTAAAATTAAAAGGTATAGGTATATTTACAGTAATTATATATTATATATGTACATTATGTTCAGGAGAATTAGGAGAAAAGTAATAAGTTGAAGTTAATGTCTCATTAAAATGCCGAAATATTATGTTACAACGACGGTGTTCTTATTTTTGAATTTTGGGAATAGGTTTTAAATCGCGAACGTGCCATCGTCCCAATGGTTTGTTAGTCATGTCGGTTAGAACATAAACAAGTGGTGATATTTTCTGGGCAACTTTGCATTTGACAAATTTAGGAGCAAGTTTGGCCGAGTGATGTTTACCTGCGTTGCTGATGGTATAGTTATGTTTCCAGACAATATCACCTACATTGAATTCTATGTGTTGATGATGTTTGTTATACGTTGATGAGTTAATTTGATGTGCTTTCCACAAACGGGCCTGAACTTCTGAGAAGACGGGGTGAAGGTGTCCCAGGTTCTCGGCAAGTTCATCTCTTGGTGCGAAGATAATGTCATCTGTGAGATCAGTGCTATTGTAAACCGACCCACATGTGACTAATTCACGACCAAAGACTAAGAAAGCTGGAGTATATTTGGTAACCTCATTCACGGCTGTATTAATAGCAAATTGAATTTTGTGGATATTTACGTCCCAAGTTCTGTGGTCGTTTTCCACAAAAGATGCGATAGCTGTAATAATTGTTTTATTAAACCTCTCCACTGTATTGACTTGTGGACAGTATCGTGGTGTATAATGAACCTTAGGTATTTTGTAGGTTTGGAATAACTCAACAACTTCTTGACTCGTGAATTGAGGACCATTGTCAAGAATGACAAATTCTGGTACTCCGTACGAGAGAAATACTAACTGTTCAAGTATATGTACGATTACGGAAGCGGTTGCGCGTTTAATCGGAAAAATAAGGCAGTATTTTGAAAAACAGCATGTTACGACGAAGATATATTTATTATGTTTGTATGTTGTGGGAAAAGCTCCTACTAGATCGATAGAGATGCATTGGAATGGACGTGAGCACACTTTAGGTTTACCCATGAGTCCGATTTTTACTTGATTTTGATGTTTGTAAGTCAAACAAGTTTCGCATTTGGAAATAAAGTTTGAAATGTCTCTGTACATTCCTGGCCAGAAATATTTCATCTTTATTCTTTGGTATGTTTTAAATATACCAAAGTGTGCACAGGTCGGGGTGGAATGATTTTCGGCGATAATCGGGGTTCTATATTCGAGTGGAACTACTTCCTTCCAATTGTATTCGGATTGGAGTAATGAAGTTGTTTGCGCGTATCTATATAATTTATTATCATTAATGATGTAATTGGGGGTGGTATTAGGATTGATGCTACATTTAGAATAAATATTGTTATACCAATCGTCATTTGTTTCTGAACTACTGTAGTTAATGATACTTATAGGGACTGAGCGTGATAAAGCATCTGGAACCAGATGGTCTTTACCACGTTTATGTTTTATTTCGAAGTTAAAGGTTGAAAGGCGAATACTCCAGCGAGCTAAGCGTCCAGTAGGATTATCAAGATGCAAAAACCATTGAAGAGCGGAGTGATCCGTATAAATAGTGAACTTGAGACCATTATCAAGGTAGCAACGCCAATGTTCTAAGGATAAGATGATACTTAATAACTCTCTTTCCGTAATTGAGTAATTTTTCTGGAGACCAGTGAGGGATTTACTCATGTAGGCTATGGGTTTTTCAACTCCGTCAACTTCTTGAGTGAGCATTGAGCCAATTCCAAAGCTTGAAGCATCACAATGGACTGCGAAGGGCTTTGTAAAATCTGGACAAGCGAGAATAGGAGTGGAGACTAAAGCTTCTTTAATGGTTTTGAAGGCATTGTCTGCTTCAGAGGTCCATTTAAAGGGCGGGGCTTTTTTGGAAGTAGAAGTAAGTTTTGTAAGCGGCGCAACCTTAGTGCTGAAATCAGGAATAAACCGTCTGTACCAACTTGCAGTACCTAAGAATCTCTTTACTTCACGAGGATTGGTGGGGGCAGGGATATCGAGAATAGCTTGGACTTTACTAGGGTCAGTTTGGAGTCCTGACTCATTGACTATGTAACCCAAATATTTGAGTTCCTTTTTAAAGAATGAACATTTAGGAAAATTTACTGTTATGTTAGCTTGTGCTAGCTTCTGTTGAACTTTATTTAGTAATGTTATATGTTCATCAAATGTGTTACTGATGATAATGATGTCGTCTAAATAGGTGAATACTGAGTTATCTAGGTTCTCTGATGGGAATAATGTATCCATGAAGCGTTGCTGGGATGCAGGCGCATTAGAAAGACCAAATGGCATAACGCGGAACATATACATTCCACGGCCTGGCACGTGAAAGGCAGTCTTGGGTCTATCTGACGGACGTAGAGGAATTTCCCAAAAAGCTTTGGCAATATCAATGGACGAGAGATATTTAGCGTTTTTGAGCTTATCGAGGATATCTGAGATAAAGGGAAGTTTATAAGCATCTTTGCGTGTAATTGAATTTAATTTTCTGCTATCAATGCAAAAACGCCATGTTTGATCTTTCTTAGGGGTGATTATGACTGGATTCAACCATGGACTTTCACAGGGTTCAATGACATTCAGCTTAAGCATTTCGTCAACTTCGTGACATAGGGCCTTCTGTTTTTCCGGTGAAAGTCTATAGCATCGCTGTCTGATAGGTGGATGATCTCCGGTATCGATGTGGTGTTCTACGAGGTGAGTTCTACCCAAGGGTTTGGATTCTGTTAAGATGTCTTTAAACCGTTGAATAATGGTATCAGATATTAGACGCTGCGTATCGGTAAGCGTATCATAATGGCTGATATGATCAGAAGGTTTATTAATGACAAACGTGTCAATATGCTGATTCGAAAATGATGTTAATGTATGAAGTATGTCTGGAGCTAAGTTGAACATCTTCCAGAAATCAATGCCGAGGATAAGAGATTGTTTTACGGAAGGTATGACGTGAGCAGTTATGATTGCTACTTTTTCTTTAAAGAGTACAGGCAATTCTATGGTACCGATGGAGCGTATAGCTTGACCATTAGCAACTGTACCTGTGATCGTATGCTTATGGTTAAGCTTATAGCCATGAGACAACAATATTTGATGAGAATTATTCCCTAAAATGGTTATGACACTACCACTGTCTAATAGACCAGAAAGGGTTAAGTTGTTTAATTTAATGTTTATGTATGGTCTTTCATCGTTAGAATTCTTGTGAAATAAGATGGACGTGGTTTTATATGAAGACATGAATATTTTAATGGTATCTAGCCAAAGATTCCATTCCTGAGTTGTAACTTTTGGGGTATTACTTTTCTCCTTTAGGCGTTTTTTGAATGCTTATGACAATTATTACATTTACGGTAAGTAACATTTTCATTGCCGCAGCGGAAACAAACTATTCTTTTACTGGTACAAGTTTCTAACTGGTGATCGTTGGTTCGGCAACGAGGGCAGGAGAAACGTGATACTGAACCAGAATGGGGAGTAATAGTATGAATTGGGGGTTGGTTTTTGTATGGAAATGGTGGTATATGGGGTGTAGTATGAGTTGATGTATTATAGTTGAAAGTATTCTGTTGATTGCTGAAGTTTTCGTTTTGTTCGAAAATATTATTGTGTACTGAGCTATTACCAGTAGTACAACTTTCATACCACTTGCAGGATTGGAAAAGCTGATCAATTGAAGATACGTCAGTAGGCAACAGTTTTGAACTATAAATTGGGCTCATATTTCTGCGTAAGATATCTATCTTAGATCACTCTGAAAGCGGTTCGTGTAATTTGGAAAATAATGCTTCCATCGCGGAAAAGTACATAATTATTCTCTCGTTTGGTTTCTGCTTGCGAGAGTTTATGGTTTGAGACAAGTTATAGTCGTGGTCATGAATTTCGAAATCCCGGATAAATTGGGTTTTAAATGTTTGCCAATCAGTAAGCGTTGATTTTTTAGCTCTATACCAATCTAGAGGGGTTCCCGATAATAAATCGTAAATACAATTATGTAGTTTTTTATGATCGATATTTCGAGCGATTGCGAATTCTTCGACTTTTTGAATGAAATCGCGCGGGCAACCGTCACCTTTGTAATTAAATCTTTTGAAGTCTGTTTGACGATTATCGGCAAGGGTGATAATTTTTGTGCTAATAAATCGAAATCTGTACGGGGTGAATGTAAGGAGGTCGCAGACTCGTATGTCGACGTTGATGTTGACATTTGAGAATAATTGAATTTTTTCTGACAGTCTGTCAGTTGTTCGCAAATCTGTTTATATTTTTGTAATAAATTATTAGTAATTTCGGTCGTGATAGATATACGATTTATTCTTGCGGAAAGATGTTCCAAATACGTGGAGATACGGTCGTTATGAATGGTCGTCGTGGATGATAGAAGAAGACGAGAAGATACCATGGTGAGGCATTTGGTGACCTCGTCCATGTCTTGTTCTAATTCATATGGACTCGTTTCAATGTGCCACGGCTGTTCTAGAAGCGGACTTAGTAGTTGGCGATAGTCTTCAGCGGTAGCGGAAGGAGGAAACTGGACAGAGCGAAGTTTGAGCTCGTACAGCAGTTCGGGTTTATTTAGAAGAGCCGGCTGCATGAAGATGAATAACTATTAGTGAACCTAATGTGAAGTGATAATTATGAGTGAAAGTGATTGTAATTTTAAAGTCTGATTAAATGATAATAAGTAGTGAATTTAGGCCAAAATAAGCGATCGAATCAGGAAGTGGGGTGATAGAACCTTTCAGAATTTGGAAAAGACTTATAAATAAATTAAATACAATACTAAAAAATAATAAATAAAATCTTGTTGTAGAAGTGGGTCCGATCTTGAAGAGGTGGGTCCGGGCTTGATGGTTTTCAGGGTATCCAGGGGTAGGGTTCAACCACGTTGGTGCGCCAATTGTCACGTTGATGACCGGGAGGTAGGTAAAGAAGGAAAGCAGGAACGGAAGAAGAGACAGGAGACAGGGCAGAAGAAGGTATTTATTTATAATAATTAATAAAGGCACGTTTACGTGCCTTGTCTTTTATTTAATTTTATATTTGAATCCAACAAAATCCAGCAGTTAGAAAATCACAGCACAATAGCACAGTTGACTTTTGATAAAATTAGGACACTCTTGTGTGGTAAGGTAAATTATAAGACTGCTAAATATAATGAATTGATGATGAGCAGGATTAAAAAATCGACTTGTAGATATCTGTTCAGCTCGAAAGCTCTGAATAGAATGAATCTTTTTCACTTGAAACGGACAAGTGTGGAATTTAGAATGAATTTTGAATTTGAATGTAATTTTTTAAGAAAGAGTGTGTAACCAGACAGTCCAAAAAGTTATCAAGAACGAGTTGTAACGCAACACGTTACAATTTCTTGTAGTTTCCATTTCATTCGTTAATTTTTCTTAAGATACACTTTTAATTAAAAAAAAAACTGGGACTACGTATCAGGTACGTACTAAATCCTTAAGATAGGTACTTCGGCGTTTCTTTTCATCAGTGACAACTCTCTTGTGAAATGCCGGTAGACTCAGACATGTAAAAATGCCCTTGTGGCGTACTTGCAGAATAAAGTTCATTATTTCCTTTATGCGAGGCAGGTCATCCTTGTTTTCAGTCAATTTCGAGCAAGGTCATGTTCTCAGTCCGTCTCGGCAAATCATCTTCGCTGTCCTGCAAAATTGACCCACTTAGAAGAATCTTCTAAGAAGATGACTAAACTAGAAAATTACGTCTTGCGAAATAGACCCTCTTAGAAGATGACTAAAGTAGAAAATGATATCCTGCAAAATAGACCTACTTAGAAGATGACTAACCTAGACGACGCGATTGGTTCGGTTTGTAGACACCTGCCTACTGAGCGGCGGTCCCGGGTTCGAATCCCGGCCAGGGCAAATATTTGTGTGATGAACTCGAATATTTCTGCTTGGGTCATGGGTCATTGTATTTAAGTATATATTTATCTATATAAGTACGTATATCGTCGTCTGGTACCCATAACACAAGCCTTCTTGAGCTTAATTTGGGACTAGATCGATTTGTGTGAGTTTGTCCGATATTTATTTATATATTTATTATTATTTCAATCGTTTACGCAGTCGCTAGCGAGAACGGTCACGTCAACTCATGGTAAGGGTAGAGACTAAATAGAAGGGGTGACACTTTGAATGTCAACCCGTCCCCTGACGGCGTTTAACCTTTCCAGTTCATTCTTTAGCGTTTAAGGCCATTATCCAGCAATCCGTAACTCATTTAGCTTCTTGTTATGTTATTGGTAGGTCGTCTTTTTAGGGTCCCGTACATCAATCGGCAAAAACGGAACGCTTGTAGGATCACTTTGTTCGTGTTTCGATCTTTTCTCAGGAACGCGTGGTATTAAGCTGAAATTAATCGCATAATATCAAATACCTAACTCACGTTTTTGGATCCCAGAAAACATTAATATTTTTGCTGCGTTTGTTGACTGAGAATCATGAAATTCAGCAATAAGTAACATCATGTAGCACAAGTAAATTAGAATATCCGAAAACCGTAAATTAGTAGAGACATTACAACAAAAAATACATACGACGACATAGGTACCAGTTTCCAACGGTTTTCTCGCTCTATGCAGTTTATCTTGTCGTAAGGGCAATATGCAGTACTTTCAGAGTTTGTACCCCTCGGTGCTCGAGTCCGACTCGCACTTGACCGGCTTGTTTTCTTGTATCAACCACTTTATTTCTTTGTTTACAAAACACAATAATGTTTTTCGAAATGATTTTTTAAAGTGGGCAAATTAACACTATATTGTTTATTGCTGAAAAGAAAAAAAGAACTAAAAAATCATTGGACCGGTAATCCAAAGACACGATTCCCGCTGTGGACCACGTGTATATTATAGCACCTTTATTGTCTTAATTATTTCGATATTATGTGCAACAAAGTGTTTCAAGTTCATACGTACACTTTTTCTAAGGATTATGATTTTAGCTATGTAATGTTGATATATATTAAAATACTCTATGCAAATAAACGGGTTTACTCACGTCGTAGAAGTCGAATAACGCACGACATGTTTCGAATCGGTACGCGATTCATCATCAGGAGAGACGATCAGTCGCGGTGGCGGCCAACCGAACACCCGTTTAAGTATTTTAATATGTCTGAGACTCACGATAGTTTTCTATGTAAAATGTTGATATAGGTAAAAAAAACAATCATATTTATATTATAACCTTTAATTGATTGACTTTCCAGGTAAAATGCGTTTTCACAATAATAATCAAATACTTGATGGCAATCCGAATCAACTAAACAGTGCGTCAGCTGTCAAATGCGGTTCACTTTGTAGATCTGTCTCGCTCGCTCTTACGCGATCCAGATACGAACCTCTCAGTTTTCACCCAAACCCGAATCGCAATCTTAGAGCTCTTGGACTGTATTCGTCTATTTCAAACAGTGACAGATGGACCTATTGAATAATGATTTTTCATCGTATAATGTCGGAAAAGCTGGTTTACCAAGCTATCAGTTAACTTCGATTAAAAGTTGAGATAAAAGTATAATAACGAGCTTTCCCGACAAAATACGATAAAAAATAGAATGATAATGTTTTACCTATATCAGTAAGTTCCATCATCAACATCATAGGTATTTGAACGCAAACACATTTGATACGGTTTAAACAGTACCACTATTGACTAGGCTTTAAAAACAAAATAACAATGTGACTAGAAAAAACTTATTTTAATGACTAAATTGTCCCAGGCATTCTTATGTTACGGCACGTAAGTGCTGGCAACTTTGCCCGCGGATTTAAATTTTGCCCGTGACTATAATTATTTTGTTTAAAATAAATTAAGTCTTACTACGCAGGATATTACGATATAGTTTTTCTTGTTTTGTTTTGTTTTTTCGGTTCAAAAACATTTCATTGCTATTCCAACAGATTTAAATTGAACTACTTATGTGGAATTGAGCTTTTGCCCGCTGTATGCTAATGGTTGACGGGCATATAATGCCATCTGCCATTGTGTTCTATCTGCATTGCATTGACTTTTGTATTGTGCAAATTAATTTTACAACAACGTAAGTTACATTTTATAAACTGGTGGTGGTTTAAACTTTGTGCGGGTAAATTCGGACGTTAGCAGTATGTTAAAATTGACTTCCAACGCTTGATTACATGGTTACTTGGATATGTACAACGAAGCTAAAAAAAACATGGTTAGAAGAAAACTATTTCTAATTCTGAACCGCGGGCAAAGTTACCATTTCCTGTGGCAAATATTCAGTAACTAAATTGCTTCTGTCAAAGTTACGTACCTACTGCTGGGACTAAACGTAACTTAGCACTTAATATAACATTAATCTATTATTGAGCTCTCCGTAGACTAATATATACATTTTTATCATAACTGCAACTCTCGCGAACGGAACGTGAATGTTTACGTTTCACGAGATATATTTAATTTTACGACAACGCGACTAAGTATCTTAGTTTACCCATATCTAGCCTCAGACTCATCATTGCCATCGCATCACCTGTGACTAGGTATACAGTACTAATACTTAAAATGATATTATAAAATTTAATTGAATAAAATTGCTTTTATTGTAAACATGTCATAATACCTACGTGACATTGTTTAGTAATCCTATTGTGCGTCTTACTATATAGAGTCAACGCGTCTTTATAGTAAGACGCGTTGATTTGTATAACAATGTTAACAAGTTTCATCCTTATGCCGCACAATGGGACCTTTTCCTAAACACTGTTACAATTACAAAGAAATGTAATGTAGTGGTAAAATTTTAAAACTTGTTGAATAATCTTTTATGTAGAATAATTTGTTAATTAATATAATCAGTTTACTAAAAATAATGTTAAAGATTATAGCAGCATGTAGTATGGCTACAAGATTCCCAAGTCAAAATATACTATTATTATTACCTATTATTTATATGACTAGCACTAAAATTATGTCCTTCGGTTCCAAAACAAACGGAGTACATAAGGTGACAAAAAAGCTTGGCTAACGTATTTTGCGTGACACCGTCCCAATAAATGGCACCTACAACCAGTACCTATTGGTGTATGGGTATCAAACATTAGAACACACTACCAATATGTTAATTCATTCACTTTAGAACCAAATGACGACATCCGTATTTACATAACACTCTTATTGCACTTATCGACTCTACGTATTTCATCTACAAACACTACATTAAAAGTTCTTAAGATTACCTACAAATACCAATCTAGCACAAAAAGAGCGGCGTTAAACTCGCTGCGCAGTATAAATGACTGCGGCGCAATACGTTTGACACCGCTCTTATTACGCGGTTAGGTAAATAATATAAACATAACTTCAAAGTCAAATTGTTTACTTGTGTAAATTGTTGCGAAAATGAGATTTTCGTTAATTTATCATATAAAGTCAATTATTCACATAGATTATTATGTGATGGCGATAGGACTTAACATTTTGATATGTGACGTCACTTTTATTAACCCGGACGACTGGACGTACTACTCATGTGTCCGCCAGATTTACAGGAGCCGGTTAGTAACGTAATTTGTCATTAAAAGCAAATATTTACAATTATCATGAAACAGTTCAGCTTTGCCCTGTTGGCTTATTTTCCCAGCTGTATCAAAAATACTCTTAAATGAGTTAAACCTTTACCGCATACGAAGCCATATATGGCAGACATGAACTTGGACCTTATTGGCACAGGTCAAGGTTCAAATTCAAACAACTATTTTTTTTCTATATGCGGTAAAGGGATGAGAATCTTTAAGATGAATAAAATACGTATGATCTGTTTATGAATGGAATAATTAGATTATTTTTTATTTTACTTCAGCGTATTAACCTGGGCAAAGTAACCTGTAAGTGCAAAGTTGGATGGCTTCACTGTAAATGAAAATACTGACAAGTTGAAATTGTATTCTAAAGCTTTTCTGACAGTAAATCTGTTATTAGTTTTACGTATTGTATCGTCCATAGTTGGTCTCGCCGACGATATCGATGTCGCTATCGCTGTGTTCGCTCTCGGAGTCCGACGTTTGAGTCAAGCGAGTGTCGTCTGCCTACAGGGGAAATAATAAATATTAGACAACCTCACACAAATTAACCTGGTCCCAAATTAAGTTCTTGTGTCAATGGAATTTTTATTATTTTTTTTTATTTTTTTTTATTTATTAATTAGATGATGATGTACATACTTGTATAGAAAAATGTTATAAAGTTGATACTGATTGTCCAATTGGCCGCCGCCGCGACTGATCGGAGACCTGCACGTTTAGCGTAACTTTAACTGCATCATCCGTCACTATCTCATAGTACTGTACAGATAGAGACAAGTAGTATATCCCGCGCGAGAAAGAGTCGCGTGTCAAAGTTATGCTAGCCGTGCTGATGACGAATCGCGAGCGGATTAGAAACATGTTGGCAATATTCGACTTAAACGATGTGAGTATAATCGTTTCGTGTGTAAGTATTTTAATACCTATTTCATGAAATTAATTTCTCATATGCTTTATGATGTGATAATTGGAAGAGATTCTTCTTAAATAAGTAGGTAGGAGGACTCAATAAATAAATATCCGGACAACTTCACACAAATCGTTCTAGTCCCGCAGTAACTTCTAGTAGGCTTGTGTTATGGACTCTAGACGATGATATAGGTACATACTTATACTGCGTGTATATTTGATACAACCGCATATTGTAGCCAGATGGAGTAATGATATAATCTGATATTTATAACAATTATTAACTGAGCGTTAACTGCCATAGCGTAATCAATTTTTGAATATTTTGTGAGCAGCAATGTATGGCGTAGTTATTACTAGTGACAGTTGTTGTGTGTCAACAAACAACAACAAACAAGTATATTGCTTGCTGATTTATTTTAAATGGAAAAAAAAAATCGTTTTTTTTAATAATTTACGAATAAATATATTAATAAGTGCCTACATACTAAGCCCCCGTAAAGTATGCGGTTTTATCAAATATAGGTACACACTGTAGATACTAATAACATCCATGACCTAGGCACAAATATTCGAGTTCACACAAATATTTGCCCTTGCCGGGATTCGAACCCAGGACCGTCGGCTCAATAGGCAGCTGCTTCACAACTACGTCAACCGCGTCGTGTTCTATAAACACACATTTTAATTTACTGTATATTTTTTCTGATGAATATGTTCTTTACCTTTCTACATTCACCCGGCTGGGTCGCATGTTTCGTGAAGTCCACCGCTGTGTTGCCTGTGCACAAAATAATAATAATTAGGTATTTATTAGGATAATCCCCAAATTCAAGTAGTGTGTATTCTTATTGTATTCTCCAAATTGTTTCTAAATGCAAGAAATAAAGGCTTTTTTATTTTTGTGCTTTGTTTATTTATTTATTAGGATTTAATAGGGTAGCATTCATAAAATAAATATCTGCTGGACAAATGCCTCCCCCAAAGTTCTACACACCGTTTATATTTAATATGGTAGGTTTCAGTAACATTTGCTAATTATTCATCACCTGTCTTATATGTATAGTAAATATAAACTTCGAGATACTGAAAAACACAAACCGAGCAAGCACATAATGCGACCCTTATATCAAAAGCATTTCTACCCCCCCACTACCCACCAAGCATCTTCCATCTTTAACCCAAAAGCGTAAAGTCTCCATTCATATATCGCCATTTTCAAGACGTCTATTAAATGACAAACCATTCCAGTTTGAACTGTATTTAAAGCGGATAAGATCGTTACTCGAATAGCGATACGTTCAAGACGTTGGGTTGCCTAGCAACGCAGGCAGCCATCTTGGTTCTAACTTCGTTACTGGCAACGTCTTGAATTGTGGCGCGAAAGCGGCTCTTCGAAATTCAATTTGGGCGTCTTTGAGGTTGGTAGCAGCAATTAGGGAGGGGAGTTTTCTTGTAGACTCGGCTTTAGGGTTCCGTAGTTAAAGAGAACACTGCTGATTTACATCTAAGAATTTTCAAAGAAGTTTTCTCTTACATGAAACATGATTATTCTAACCTGAAAAACCAATCAAGTAAATTGCCATAAACAACTGGAATGGGATTAATTAGATGGAAGTGCTATCATTGAATAAGTCATAGATTACTAATAAACGTAAAACGTTTCTATATTAAAGTTATTATATTATTTACTTTACATTTAAAGCGCGTAGTATGAGTATGAGCACCATGCCTTACTCCAGATAAAAAATCATAGAATAGACACGAAAATAACGGCCGAAATATCTTTGATTCTTTATTTACCTATTACCCTCTAAATATTAAAGATAAAAACTTAAAAATATAATATACGGAGGACGGTAGCTTTCGAATCCGTAAGAATGCTGAAATTGAGGAGCTGGTACCAACTCCCAATGTCATTGGGGAAACGAAGGCCCAACGTCTCCGCTGGCTTGGCCACGTGGAAAGGATGGACGAAGATCGCGGCGCAAAAAGGGTATATTTGGGACACAGACAACCCCCACTAGACGGAGCATGTAAGGCGACTCGCGCGCACCAACGATATGGTACGGCAGAACATTAAAGTATCAACACGGCGGACACCGTTTAGTTGCGTCCATGTTTATGAGGTCTTCTACACCACTTAACACTACAATTTACCATGTTATTTATTTATTTCTTTTTTCGTTGACGTACGCATGGATCATGAACAAGGACGCAACTAAACGGTGGCCTAACGGTGGTAAACCTAAAGTGGGGGTGAATTTTTTTTCTTTTCAACACTGGTGTGTGGGGTGTCGTTGACTAGGTCTTGTAAAAATAATAGGGGTCTTCTAACATTATTTTTTGATAGTCAGCAGTTTTGTAAATATTCGCTCCAAAAACAAAAAAAATAGTGTCCCCCCCCCCCCCCCCCCCTCTAACATTTCAACCACGTTTCAAATAAATCGGAAAAAATCATGTTAATGAAGCCTTATAATTATAAGTTCTTTCAATGAAAACTATATTGAACAAAATCGGTCGAGCTGTTTTTGAGTTATCGCCAAATTTCATATTTTTTCTTTAAAAGGTTGTAAGTTGACTTCCAGAAGGTAATAAGTGATTACAGTTTCTAGGGCATTTACGACCTTTTTATAGAGCTTAAAATCTTTCTTAACCACTCAATTTTATTGTTTTTGGTAGCTACGGCTACCTGTCACCGCTCTTATTTTATTATATAAATAGAGTCCAACTCAAAATTCGAAGCAATTGAGTGGTTAACGTAAACCTCGGGCTTAAATCAGCAGTTTATTGTGAAGGATGAGCAACTACGGAACCCTACACTGAACGTGGCCCGACATGCTCTTGGCCGGATTTTTTTTAACTTTTCGCTTCCTTGCATAGTCGTCATTTCCCCCTACAACACTGAACGTTATATCGTTCGCAGCAAGAATTCTTTCTAACGAAAATTTACTCCCAATTAGAAGACTCATTATGGCATGTTTCGAGATATTAGCTTAATTTCCGTTCTTGATTATAATTTCAGTAATTACGTCGTAGGAAATCGTTACGTGCCATCTTGATGACTGAATTAATGAAATGTGATGAAGATTTTAATATATTTCATATTGGAGATCAAAAAATCGGTAATTTTAAAAATATACCTACCTCAAACCGAAGTACTTATTTATAACATCTTAGATGACATATTTGAGAAATGGACACAAAGATCACTGAAAAAATAAATAGTTCAACTAGTTTAACTACTTGAGATAAGCCAAATTGTGCTTAGTAGTAACCAAAATTATGCTAATTTTACAAAATTTACTTTGGTTACTAGTAGCCCTCAGTTTGTCAATCCTCTCATTTATGAAACTAGCAGCTAACATTTGGGCTACTGTTGACGAATCTTTTTTTTTTTCAGTTATCAACATATACCTAATCTAATTGACAACATTATTTTTTTACCAGGATTTTTATTGATATTCTCAAGAAAATAAAAGATTAAAATTTTGTAAATATCCCAATTTGTGATTGAAAAAACCATTTGAAAAGTTTTTCATTCTATAATAGCGTCGGCGACCACTGACCAGTAATTGGTCACAGGGCAGAAAATCAGTCGGACTATTACTAAGACGGGTTTAGTATCGAATTTGTACCACGATGGCCGATATTAGATGGCGCTGATTAAAAATTCTAGTTGTATTGAAAATACGTTTTCTATGGCGAGGGTTCATGATTTCAAGAAAAATCTTAATAGCGTGATGCAGGATCGTCATTTGTTTTGAATGGGCGCGCGGCGCCGTGCCAGCCTGGCGCCATCTGTTGGTCATAATTCCCTTTTTCCTCGCATCACGCCGAAACGGCTCGACAGATTTTAACCAATTTTGGTACAGGGATAGCTGGACATCCAAAGATAGTTATAGGATACTTTTTATCCGTCGTCAGTCAATAAGCGCGGACGAAGTTGCGGGCACGTACTAGTTTTTAATATTTAAAAAATTAATCAAATAAAACTAATAGTTTTGGGTTCTGTCATAGTAAATTAATGAAATTACTAGTTTAAACTGAACACTATTTGAAGATTTGAAATGTTGCCATTAGGCGTGCGGATTTTCTTTGGGATGTCAATCGATAATTTTTTTTATTAGGATCAAATGTGTAGGTATTTATGTAGGACTACCTATAGGTACTTAGACTGCTCTAAAAGTCAGAAATGACCATCAAAGTTCAACATTCCTACAGAACACTAAAAACGCTCCATACAAACGGCCTACCTACATATGACGTCATCCGTGGTTTGGATACCAGTATTTGTATGGAGACAATAATTAATTTACATTTTCACCGTGAAAAGTATAAGTTCACGGTTGTCATACAATTATGGTTTTGTAAAATTATGAGGATTTGGAAAACTATTTCAAAATTTCTTTGGGACAACATGGGACACATCAATTTTTCGTACATTTGAAGTCAATTATTTCAAAAATCTTTTTGTTTTGATTTTTTTTTCTTTGTTTTATGACATATGGAGCTAATTTTATTGATATAACTACACTATGTTTTATAATTCAACATTCCCTATTGTGCTAGTATTTAACGAAATAAGTAAGCATATCTAAGTATTTTGTATCACTAAAGGCTCAATAACAGTGAGCTTCTTTATATTTATACTTGTACAATTTAGGTAGGTGAGAACTTTTCTGCAAAATACACCAACACTATCGGAAAACACATCAGACGTCTTATTTATTTATTTAAGACATGAGCCTGTCTTCAGCTTCAAGCGGTTGAGTACTCCGGTGGTGCGTTGGTGCCGCGAACATCCAGCGACTGCGGCGCACGCACACCGCTTAGTCAAAGGCGATATATGAGATTTTGAGATATCGCTTATTTAGTATATCTTAAAGTACCATGGAATGAGCGCTTCGACCAGGGAAGCTTAAATAATCAACCAAAACCAAGGAACGAACTTATCAAATTATCATACCCGGATTAGAACTCGGGACCGCCACTTTGCTGGACGTTAAGCGAACAAGTCATCTAAATGTATCCTCATTGTAGTAGCAGCATATTCAGACCAAAGATACATTGTTTGAAACTGCATTGTTGATCGGAAACTTCTAAACTTCTCTCCCAGGTAATTGCCGTAAATTGGTATGAAACTTGCCGCCGGCGACATTCTTGGCAACTAAGTTGGACAACGACGTTAGTATGGGTAATTGTTGTGAGAAACTTTGAGATCTTCGTATAGTACTGACAAGAAAGTAATAATTGTATATATACTAAGTTTAGCTTACAGTTTTGCCCACGTATAGGTTGTTTTCGATTAGATGTTCATCGTTCAAAGAAGCTAAAGAATATTCGATACCCTTGCAATGCCATCTTTGGGCAAACCTTAAACACAAAAAGAAAACATGCTTTCCTATTCAATTGTGGTTTTGGAACCTGCTGTATGTGTTATTTAACAAGAACGCAGTCAAATAAAAGGTATTTAGGTCATTATGAGTTTCTGCGTATGCTATTTGGTCGGTCTGGCGCTCCAGCGGTTTTACTAGTGTTTTGCGTATGATGTTTGGCTGGTCTCACGCTCAAACGGCGTTACATATGCAAATGATAAAAATTTAATGGTGGTGTCTGACCTCTCTGCTGCTGTTGCTGCTTGCGCATCTGCTTCTTGTGCTTCATACGGCGGTTCTGGAACCAGGTCTTGACCTGCGTCTCGGACAGGTTCAGAGCTCCAGCAAGCTCTACCCGCTCTGGTGTCGACAGGTACCGTTGTGTCTCGAACCGCTTTTCAAGGCCTGTTAACATAGATGGGATTGTATATTTCACATTGGGTTTGGGTATCCACCGGTTACTCAACAAAATACTAGTGGCTCTATGAGTTGTAGCTGTAGACCTCGCGAGACTGTTTTGAAATGGCAGTGTAATTTATTACTTTTTCGACACCCATATCTTCACCATTATTTTTTTTTCGATAAACTGACTTGAGAAACTATTTTTATATATTTATCGAACCCACAAATTCGGTTGACAAATGGGCTTTAGGCGAAAATAACCGGAAATTCGAACATCCAAATACCTATATGACAGAATTTTTGGCGAAACTGAAACAGAGATGCTTTGCTCGCTTGGTCAATTGACCCGCAATGGCTGTGAGTTTATAAATTAAATCGGTGTTTCGGAGCTGACAACGAGAGTTCGGAGCTTGAGTAGAGTATGGTATAGCACCCCTAGATGAACAGTGCCATCTTAACGTCACTCACCAGTGAGCTGCGGGTCTGAGAAGACAGTCCGCGCCTTCCGCCGTCGGCAGTGCTTCAGGGCTGACAGCGAGAGCTCGGAAGGCGTGAATAAAGCGTGGTATGGCACCCCTGTATGGTTAAAGTACAAATATTTTAATATTTTCAATACTTACAACAATCTTTGTTGACATTACCGCATGATTTTAATGGTTTATGTTTTTTAATGAACTACGTGACATTTGCATTGTTCATTAAAAAAAAATAGTTCCCAAAGGATAAAGTAAATAAGCTGCGGACGTGCGGACAGACGGACGGACGGACATGGTGCAACTATAACGGTTCCTTGTCGACTACGGAACTCTAGAAACGTACGCCACGTGGCAAACATCGAGAGAAAAGTAGTAATACATAAAGTACAAGGTATTTCACTACCCAAAGGTTGTCTGGAACAGATAGCTTTTTAGTGATAAGACCGCCTGTTTTCTACCGTTATTTATAAATTGTATTTGTCTTGTTTCCTTTTGCAGTAAAGTATTGTAGTATTGTATTGTACAATACATTAAAAAAAACGTGTTTTTGTATAATTTTTTATTTACTTCGTATTTTTTTGCAATTAGCGACTCCCTGGATTTTAGAACCACTTTTGCTACTAAAAGTCCTAACCCTAAAATATAAGCTAGATTTTATGTAACGGACCACAGATCACACGTAACGGCGCGGGAGAATGTTTGTGGTGAGGGCCATAAAGTATGCGATTTGGGGCTTTATTACGAATTATCGCCCGTGGTTTTTCTATAGTTTTACTTCTTTCCCTGGCCAGGAAGTGAGATTTTCTACCTGCGTAAGTACGTGGCAGAAAATCCCACTTACGGTCTAAGGTGACGTAAAAACGTATACCTGTTCAAAATAGTATGGAAGCGTATTGTTAAAAAAAACATCGCTCGTTTATTATCTGAAAAATTATCTTGATTGCGAGGCAATACAGAGATTTAACGGAGATTATTTAAATATTCAGCTGTGAAACGTCGTTTTTTTTTTATAAAGTCCCGAGGAAGACAGTATTTAGCACTACACACATCGCGTTTCTCCACATGCAGTAGTATGCAAGTTTGTCAAAAGAGGTTTCAATCGTTTAATTTCGTTTTATTAGGTCTTGTTTTAGAATAAGAATGAGTTTTAGAATATGAATAGAATAGCGGTTATAGAATATGTATGTAAATATTTCTCCATGTTCTCCCACAGCTATAATTTTGAAAAATAAAAACATATTAATAGCTCATAAACATATTAATAGGTCTTGGAAAAAATTGGAGCGGTCTCTAACGTGGAAGTAAATAAAAAATATATGAAAAGTTAAAAGTTAAATGTCAGTTTTTCTACAGCATATTGATAATGAAATTTCTGTCTTATAATGATCTTTATAAAGTAATTGTATAACAACACTTACGCACACTAAAATCGATTGGCTAGAAAAAAATATTGAAGAAAAATCATATTTCGTTTTCTTTACATAAAATACAATTAAGTTCAAGGGGCTGAAATTTTGGAGATTTAATTCTAATGTAGAGCCACACTATCTACAAAAATTACAAGCCCAAACATGGGGGGCAGAATCACTTAGCTTATCCAGGCATGGCTTTTCTAAGCATAAGCTCGCAGTGCCTGCCACTAGGCTCCATAAAATAAGAAAATCATTAGAATAGAATAGAATAGAATATTCTTTATTGCACACCTCAACAGGAAATAAATACAAACAAAATCAGATTACAAGTAACATTCAATAGAGGTAAACAACAGGCGGTCTTATCGCTAAAGAGCGATCTCTTCCAGACAACCTTTGGGTAGCGAAATTAAATAAAAACGTCATTCATCATCGTCAATCATTCATGGGTAGCTGTGTAAGATTTTATAATAAACTTCCTAGAAGCGTAACTGACTTGTCCCTTGGTAAATTCAACGTAAACTTATTTCTAAAGCTTATTATAGCACACAAGACTACATTAATGATAACGTGTCGTGGGATTAGTGAAAATCAAGCAATGTTATGTGTAATTATTGTAACGAGTACCTATCAGGGTACTGATATTTTAATTTTAACTATTTTTATTATAATTTTTGACATTTAGAATTTTATTCTAGAAATATTCCAGCCTCCAGTTTTTTATTCATATTATTTTTTTGTGTGTTGACGATCCTTTTTAGGATTTTTCTTTTATTTTTATTTATTTTTTATTTTATTTCCACATAAAACACAGCATAACAGTTAATACCAAATCACTGTGCATTACAGATACTATTTTTAAATAAGGTAGGTACAAACTAATAGACAATACTAGACTTACTACTATCCATCGCCTCACAATACCGTAGACATTCACGACACACCGTTCGCCAATCACTTGCAAAAACATCCAAATCTGGTGCTGATGCGAGAAGCTCATTAAGCCTGTGCAAAGCTCGAACAAGAGGAGACTGCTTCCGCGAAACGGTGCGTGCTTCAGGAGCAGCAAACAATAGCCGGTTGCGCGGGCGAAGAGTGATCCTCGGCACAGACGGAACGAACAGACGCACCACTTGACCAATCAATTCTGGGCAGTCTGACTGTCCTCGCATGATCTTGCAAACGTTTTTTAGTAAGATGTTATTACGCCTAACTTCAAGCGAATTAAAACCTAATACTCCTAATAAAAATTTAGTCGGATATAAAAATGGATAATATCCAAATCTCTTCTTGTAAAGAAAACGCAAGAAGGCTTTTTGGATTTTCTCCAATAACAAAATATATGAAGCCTCATGCGGATTCCAGACAATGGAAGCTGTTTCCAGCTTGCTTCTAACTAGGGCAGTGAACACCAGTTGTATGACTGTCGGACTAAAGAAGTCACGGGTATTTCGGATCACGAACCCCAACCTCCGGAAACAATTTTTGGCCAGGTCTTTTATATGGTCATGAAAAGAGAGGCGTGAATCAAAAGTGACTCCTAAGTCCTTGACAGTATCCGTGCGAGTCAAGGGTACTGACCCAAGTGTGTATTCAACCTGCAGGGGATTATGACTACGCCCAAAGGTCATAACTGAGCATTTTTCTATATTAAATAAAAGCTTATTGTCAGTGCTCCACCTATAAAGACGATCAATATCCTCCTGAAGTGATACGCAATCCGAAAGCTGATGCACTCCATACACCAGCTTCAAGTCATCGGCATAGAGCAGGCATCTGGCATTGTTCGGGACCAAAGCCAGGTCATTAATCATTATACCAAACAGCATTGGTCCCAGAATTGAACCCTGGCTGACTCCTGAACGGGTGTGGTAGGATTCGGAGATGAAGCATCCGTGTTGCACGTACTGCCGTCTGTCGCGTAGATAATCGCTGAAGAATTTCACTAACTTGGGAGAAAATCCTATACGAGTCAGTTTCCTCAGGAGAACGTCATTATCCACACGATCAAACGCTTTTTTAAAGTCGAAATACAACACATCAACTTGCATTCCCTCATCTAAGTGTTCAGATATCGAGTCAACCAGAGTCAGGAGATTCGTTTCGACCTCGGAGATTCGTTTTTATTTCTATAATGTTGTTTTTTATGGTTTTTATTTAATTTTTAGTATAAGTTTATCAATAAATTGCTCTGCTCTCTGTAACTGACGATTCGAAAGTGCTTGTAGCTAGGCCTACTTGAATAAATAATATTTTGACTTTGACTTTGACTCTATGTAAATTGTATATTTTTTTGTATTTACCTATGTCAGCGCATTTTTAGCAAGCATTTAAAAATATGTGTGTACACTTTTAAATGCTTGCTAAGAAATGGTTTGCATTTATTGTACGACCACTTACATTCCCATCCTAAATATTGCGGATTTTCAGTGGTACTATTTTCATGGAAACTGTCATATTGCGAACCTGTTCTTACTGACGGTTCAAAATCATGTAGATTTTATCATTTGTAACTCGTAAAATTGTGAACTGCCCTTATTCGTCGGTCTTAGCGGTAATTTTATAGTAAATTATTCTTAACCAACGATAGATAACCTGGTATCACAACATTTTTTTAGAAAACCAGGTTAAATATTTAACTTTAACACCAGGTTAAATATATCAAGCAAGTTGACTTACACGAAAAATGTTTAAAACAATAAAGTATAGTTAGCTTAGGTTAGATTTTAGGTATGATCGGCGATTAGCAGTATCAGCTTATCATCATCATCATTAGCCTTTTACATCTATAACAGATCAGTTAAGCAGCGTCTCATAAACTACGGCACTTTCGAAGATGGCTGGATAGCCCGATACGAGAGCGACAGCCGCGGCCGCATAGTTGACAAATAAATATTGCGCCTATCGATGAAGGGGGAAAAGCTGCACGCTGGTGTCTCATGTCGCGCTTGTGAGAAAGAGAAGCAAACCATACTTCATCATGCGACACCATCGCACAAAGTCTTCCTCCAAAGGTCACATTATCACACTACTATTATAAAGGCGAAAGTCGACGAGTGTGTTTATGCGTACGTTTGTTACTTCTTTACTCTCAAACGGCTGGACCATCTTTATGTTGGCATAAAGGTCGCTGACGCCCTGTTTTAAGGTAGTTATGGGCACTCTACATATTTATCAATCAATCAATCAATATATATTTTTTCAGGCAACTGTGTGACAAATACCTTAAAAGTAACATAACAAATCCATACTAATCCATACTAATATTATAAATGCGAAAGTGTGTCTGTCTGTCTGTCTGTCTGTCTGTCTGTCTGTCTGTTACCTCTTCACGCTTAAACCGCTGAACCGATTTAGATGAAATTTGGTATGGAGATAGTTTGAGACCCAGGAAAGGACATAGGATACTTTTCATCCCGAATAAATTTAGTGTTCCCGTGGGATGAGCGGGTAGCACCGCGGGGCACAGCTAGTAATAATATAAAATAAACATAAACACGTTAGTTCGGCGACGTGCGACGTAAATTCTGGGTTTTGGATAGCCCTCCGCGAAATTTTCGGAACACGACACCTTTCGGCCAGAATTCCTCCTGCAGGGAGGTCGACAGCTTGATAGTTAGGCACTCTCACCACAAATAAAACGAAATTCACACTGTGACGAGACTCCAACTGACTCATAAATATACACAAAGATACCATAGGATAATTACATTGGTTATTTTTTTAAATCATGTACGAGTATGCAAGCCATATACTACCGTCGCAGTGACAAAAATCGATCAGGGTGACATCATCAGGTTAACTTTTTAATTGTTGTTTAATGAGTTACTATTTGATTACGATTTATATTAATAAATATTAAAACAATGTGTAATGTCACCAAAAAATTATAATTTAATCGAACCTTCCTAAGAACTTACGAAGAAGAATGTGCAGTAAATAAAAAAGCCTATCAGATGCGAGTCCTACCAGCGCACAAGAGGGCTCCGTACAAACTACAAGAATACTGAATATTGTTCTAACTATAAGAGAAACTGGATTGAGTAAGCTATTGTCCCTATATTGACATCGGTCACGTCACGGTAAGTTGGTCAACTCGCAAATAACTAATTAATCACAAAATGAAAATTTGACTTACAAACGCACTGTAAATTGACTAAGTAAGAAAATACAATAAAAATAACTAATTTCATTTTATACAATTCACCTGTTTAACGCGAGTGGGGGGCATGGATCCAATAATTAACAAAAAAGTATTATTTAAATAAAACAATTTAAACGGATTATATCGCGTACATTATAATTATTTGACCTTCCCTGACGTTTCGGTACCTTTCCAGTTACCATTGTCAAAGGTTGACTGAGAATTATTTTTCACCGTATAGTTACCGAAACGTCAGGGAGGCTCAATATACGCGATATAATTCGTTTAAGTCGTTTTATTTAAAAGTGTGACTGTCGCGGACACCGAAAAATGAGGTGATGAACGATGAGGTTACTCTCTGTACAACTGAAACTTACCTTGGGATAAAAAATAAGGCGCCTCCACTGTCTTATAAGTATTTGGTGCATGTAAATACGCTCCTAGGGCTCCCATAGCGACTTGCAGATATGAACCCTCTCTTGGCACAGGTCGTATCTCATTCGGCACTGGAAAGTAGGGTTTTGGCTCCCTATCGTAGTCATACCTCCTTTCTTGAGGCTTAATCTGCCCCCTGTATAGGATATCCTCGATTAGGAAGGAGGTTTTGGCGGTTTCTTGCCGGTTGGTATCCGTGGGGCTGTCACTTCTTGTGTCCATTTTGGAAGTTTGGTATATTTACATGATTCTTCTTAGAATATCTTGGGTTCCACGGGTTCAGAGACGTTTTTTTGCATAACTGGTTGAAATGTTATACAGTTTACATTTTCTTTTATGACTCTCAATTCAGTCTTTAAACCTTCAGAACAATTAAAGTTATTTATTCATTACTTCTCGACTTGCTTTAAAATTTTATGCGTCCTTAATAATCACTTTCTATTTTGTAAAATACTAAGGGACGTAATATAAAAATCACTAAAACTGATTCTGACTATCCAATGTTTCTAAAGATTCCTAAACATTCAAAACTTAAACGTTAAACGCTCTTGGTTTTCGCGTCAATCCTCAAAGTTCACTATATTTATTAACACTGCAAAACTTCAAATAAAAACCGCGAACCCACTTGGCCAAAGTTTAAATAAAAATATCCAATATATTTTCCACGAGCAAACATGTATTGACCGTGAGAGATTAAAATAATGATTAAGCCATTACTGCCATTTTTGCCATTACAACAACGCCCGACCGCGGTTAAGGCATAACTGAGGGAGGTCGCTTAAAGCGGGTGGAACCACCCCCGGGCTGTTATTGGTCGGGGTTAGCGCTTAGTTCGGGTTTTGTTGTATGAGTCGTGTACGAATAGAGAGCATTTAATGGTTAAATGACAAGTGTAAATTGGTACTTTAGGTGATTATGAGTTTTCATATATGCTGTTTGGTCTTTGTGATGCTTCGGCGGCGTTTCAGTTATGAAAAAAATATATATTTGGCGATTTGCTTGATCAAGCGTTTTATCCTAAATTCTGTTTGGCTTGATGAATACCAGTGTACTTATAGAGAAGAACTAAGAATAAAAAAAGTATTTTTGGTGATTTACGTAATTTTAGAAAAGACAAACTTTGTCTGGTTGCCATTCGTTCAATTCCTGCGTTTAACAGGAAAGCGTATTATATAAAAATAATGATTCTGAAGTAAGTGTAGTTTTCATGTATAATATTAAATAATTGAAAGGTTCGTCTTTCAATAAAGAATATTATAATTGCTTATTAAAGTCGTTACGCGTTTTCACGTATAATTCATTTAACTGGACGTGCAGCGTTTAAGCAAAAAAGGGCATAGTTATAACACGCGACAATTGTATGTTTGGTTTGTTTGTCGTTTAGGTAATATTTTGCAAGCTAGATCTGATCAGTGCTGAACCAGAATCATGTCAGTGGCGCCCAACGAGGGGCCAACACAAAAATTTATTATTATTTATGAAAAAGCAAGGCATCAAGTGACGAACATTACAATTTCAGGCTAGACACGATCTTCCGCAATGAAGTATGGATGAAGAAGAATGTGACCAGGTTTATGGCTTTTTCTTCCTAGCTTGCCTTTGCCCCTGAGGGAAATTTTCTCTTCCACTGTTATAAGCACTTACTCATTTACGACTTGCGACCTTTTTCCATCCTTTGCCAGTTTTATTTTTGTTTTCAATAAGCCCCCTTCGCTTTGTATCCTCACGAAGTTATATTCTTAATAATAAAAAAAAAACCGCAATATATTCAGTTACTTCAGATAAAAATATTACCCATATTCATTCGATCCATGCGTGGCTACATACGTTATGTTACAGTTGTACCTATGTATATGCCAGCACTTGACATGTGTGAGGATACGTCTAACAAATGTGAGAATTGAGCCGTCTACAAATCGAATCAAACGGAAAGATTCCTGCGAGTTGCCAATATGTCGAAGTACGCGCGTGTTCACCCTGGCAGTACATATTTGCAGCTGATATTTATGTTGCAATTGGCAACATTTTATTTTCTTAACAAGGCTAAATATTGTTATAATGAAATAAAGGATAAAAGAATAAAATATTACCACATTCTTCCTTTTTGGAAAATATTCCAATTTGAGTTTGAATAAATTAATTTATGCCTATAAATGAATTTATAGACGAGCGGATTTACATAGTTTGGAAATTGTACCACTGTGACGTCATGTAGAGAGCCGATTGACGCTGCATTCATATTTTAAACACTAGTCGGTATAATCAAATAAAAATAATAGGTTTTGTTTCTGTGATAATGATAATAAATTAATGAAATTAGTTTAAACACTTTAAACTAAACTCAGAACACTATAAAAAAACAACAACGACAATTTACGTCATGTAAGTCTGCATGTTGTCTGAAGTTAACTAATATAGTCTATTTTTTCTGATGCGGTTGGCGCAGTTTGTAGTGTAGCTGCCTACTGAGCCCGCGGTCCTGGGTTCAAATCCCGGCAAGGGCAAATATTTGTGTGATGAACTCGAATATTGGTTTGGTTATGTTATGTATATCGCAGTGTAGTACCCAAAGTACAAGCATTGCTTAGTCCCAAATTAAGGCTTGGACTAGCTCAATTTGTGTGTAAGATTGATCCTTAATATTTATCTGACTTATGGCCGATTGTTCAATCACCAGATAAATTTATCTGCTAGTTAAAATTATTGCTATCCTTTTCTCCCGTCATATAAATGAAAAGTGACAGCCAACATTTATCTGACAGATATGTTTTATCTGGTGATAGAACAATCGGCCCTTAAAATAAACCGCTAAATGCGGAAATGGTATCATTATGCTGAGCTAATGATGGAAGATACAACTCCTTAAAGGTAGGGGATAATTTTTGGGAAATTCTTCTCATTGATGTCTGTTATTTTTTGCAAAAAAGTGGGCATTGATATGATATATGTTTACGTTTAGCTGTAAACTGTGTGGTGGAGCGGCCCTTACGACAGGGTTACAGACAGTAACCCGCCGGGTGATCCACGAGCGTTGCTGAAACTCCACGGTCTTGATACTTTAAAACGACTAAATTTCTACTCTACTTGAAGTTTCTCTGTTTGGCTTCATGGTTGACTGGTAGAAAATGATGTTTGGCATTAATTTCGCCATTTGTACCGACTTTTGTTTTGTGCAATAAAGTTAAAGTAAGGTGCGGTAAGACTTACATTAGATATGACTAACAGTTAGTTAGTTATTAGACTGTGGCAGTCTTCTCCCGCTGATAGTCTTTACGCACCTTACCTTAAATAAAACACTTACGTACCTAAATTACATTTTAATATTTTTTTTTAGCCTGTTTAGGTGTCCCACTGCTGGGCAAAGGCCTCCCCTTCTTTTCTCCATTCGATCCTATTGCCAGTGCGGTTCTGCCATTCTCTGCAGAATGCGTCCAGATCGTCCCGCCATCTCCTTTTTGGTCTGCCTCTGTTCCGATATCCATCTTGTGGGATCCATTGGGTTGCTATTTATTTTAATATTTACTTCTAAAATATACTTACATACAGCACATAACCAAATCATTACCATATAAGGATATACACGTGACGTGTTATTTTGTCAACACGGTTGGCGCAGTGGTAGTGCCTACTGAGGTGTCGGTCCTCATTATTTCATTATGTAAGTATATATATATCTTCGTCTGGGGCCCATAACACAAGCCTACTAAGGCGTACTGTGGGGCTAGATCGTTTTGTGTATGATTGACCGTTATTTATTTACTATTTATAGAATATGGACTTTTTTATATTGGCACAACACAGTGGGTCCACTTCGCCTGACGTTAAACAAGATTGGGATTGGGAGCCCAAGTCGCAATGGCGACTGACAAGAAACCAAAGGTGCCTTATCAGTTGACACTGCCATGCTGGCCCGAGAGATGCTTCTTTACGCTTCGTTTGAAGGGTCCCATGTTGTAAATAGGAGGAAACACGGGGTCCCGGCAAAGGGTTCCTCTTTTTAATACTTGGTACTGTAACGTTTGGTTCCAAATGCTGTTATTTTTATTTCTAAATATTTGACTCTTATGCCGGCTCTACACTTGCGAAGGTGACCGAGTTTCGTTGACCAAGTTATTACTTTCTCCACAGAACTGTGGAGAGGTCCACATTAGACTCAAACCAGACTAACTCTTTCGAGCAAATGAACTGTCAAACCATACTAAAGTGAGTTAATTTGTATGGTTTGACAGTTCATTTGCATCGAAGACTTGGCGTGGTTTCGCTCTATCATATTCGCCCAACCTCGGTCAGATTTGCGTTACGAATAATATGAGCAGTGTCCATCATTACAAAAAACAAGATAGGTAGTTCAAGTAATTTATCAGTACAAAATAAAGTTCAAGGATTACAACTATTAAAATACTTACAATTAAGATATCTCGAAGAGGCTTATTGATGTTACATGGTGACCGGCGAGCTGGCGGTTTCCTCGCTCAAAGAATCAGTTTGGCGATTCAGCGAGGAAATGCCGCCAGCATCTTTGGCACTATGCCGCAGGGGCCATTTTTAGATTTAGTTAAAACTAAACTTTATTACCCACCCTTTTTTTACAAATATTTACACAAACGACAATTAAAATAAATCAAACATTAAAAGAAAACACTTAAATCAATTACCATCAACTATCAAAACGTCTCATCCCTTAAGCCCGCCGATTCCTCCCCCTAATCCTCTGAATGGGCGGGGCTTATTTCTCCCCACCAATCACGAGGCAGAGTTCTCACCCCGCGCCGGTTTCAGCCAATCAGAGAGCAGTGTTTAAGGATCAAAAGACGGAGATTATGGGGTCGCTTTGCGCCGTTTGTAGTTTTGTTAACGGTTATACGGTACTAATGGTTGCCGCGACGCTGACTACGCTTTTTACGTAAAAAAAAAAAGTAACCTGTTTATTTCAATGAAGTCTACTACCACTTCTGCTTAGACTCTAATCTTATATTTACAGATTGTATGTGACAATGCGAATGAGAAAAACAAACTAGTCGGGAAGGCTGTAATTAACAATTTTTTATATATGCTCACCTCTTGCTTTACAGTTTTGTTATTCATGGAGTCATATGGAAATCTATTCAAAGCTTGCGGCAGTGCATGCGTCCACACTCTCCTACCGTAATTGTTATTACGTGAACGTAATATTGTTATATCTTTATCGGCTGAGCGAGCGGAGGAGTGTCTACGTTTCAGCTTGGCCAAAAATTCTTGCGTATGTCCGAATGTTCGGATATTTAGCTGTTCTCGCCTACAGGTCTCATTTTTCAACCGATACTCATGAAATTTTTTGAGTAGTATCGATAAGTATAGAATTTTTTTGTAGATTCAGTTGATCGATTCTTTTTCAAAATGACGGAAAAATGGTGGTTTAAAACGTAATAAAATAAATAAATATTAAGGGACAATCTTACACAAATCGACCTAGTCCCAAACTAATCAAAGCTTGTACTACGGGTACTAGACGACGATATCCATACTAATATTATAAATGCGAAAGTGTGTCCGTCTGTCTGTTACCTCTTCACGCTTAAACCGCTGAACCGATTTAGATGAAATTTTGTATATAGATAGTGTCAGTCCCGGGGAAGGACATAGGATACTTTTCATCCCGAATAAATTTAGTGTTCCCGTGGGATGAGCGGGTAACACCGCGGGGAACAGCTAGTGTACATATAAAGATACCACCCATGACCCAACAAATATTCGAGTTCATCACGCAAATATTTGCCCTGGCCGGGATTCGAACCCAGGATCTCCAGCTCAGGACGCAGGATCACTAAGAACTGCGCCAACCTCGTCGTCAAAATTAAAACTTTCAGTCCTAATAAGATTACTTATTACCATTTATGTGTCCAAGAACCTACTAAACTTTTAAGTAGGTTAAAAATTGCTTAAAATCACTCCAGATGTTTAGACTTGAATAAAATAGAATAAAAATATTTTAATTGCTAGAATACTACAAAACATGTTGATTGAAACAGGTTGAATTGGGATATACATACACGTAGGTACTTATTAGGGTTCTGTAGTCAACTAGGAACCCTTATAGTTTCGCCATGTCCGTCTGTCTGTCTGTCCGTCCGCGGCTTAGCTCCGTGATCATTAGTACTAGAAAGCTGAAATTTGGTATCAGTATGTGTATGTATGACGCCGACAAAACGGTAAAATAAAAACCATTTTTTTTTTCGGTTGCCTCCCCTACACCCAAATGGAAAGTGGGGGTGATTTTTTTTTGTTCCACACTAGTGTGTGGAGTGTCGTTGAATAGGTCTTTTAAAAATAATAGGGGTCTCCGAACATTATTTTTTGATAGTCAGCAGTTTTGGAAATATTCGCTCTGAAAATAAAAAAAAAATAGTGTCCCCCCTTCCTCTAGCTTTTCAGCCACGGGTCAAAAAAATAGGAAAAAATTCATGAAAAAGAGACCTTATAAGTACTTTCAATGAAATCTATATTAAATAAAATTGGTTGAGCCGTTTTTGAGTTATCGCAAAAATTCATAATTTTCCTTAAAATGACGTAAGTGCCGCGCGGTGTCCCTACACTTCGAACTTGGTTAACATATTGGTTAAGTGCCATACTATATTAAAATATTTCGCTCAATCTGGCGCGTATAATCGATAACTTCCAGAAGGTAATAAGTAATTACTATTACTTTAGCGTTTACGACCTTTTTATAGAGCTTGAAATCTTACTCACGGAACCCTACACTACGCGTGGCCGGACATGCTCTTGGCCGGTTTTTAACACAAAGTATAAGTGTATTTTTCTTCCGAAGGTACGCCATAAGCTATTTGAGCCAACGAAAAAGTTGCGATAAGTCGTAGCAACAGATTTATTATATAGCCGTTTCAATAATTTTTAAAGTTTATATACCAGGACAAATAAAGGAATATCATACAACATTATTGTGGAGCAAACCGAGCTGGCTAGGTTTTTTTTTAATTTTTGTCTAACCGTAAACTATGCACTTCCATCATGCTTTTTTAGGGTTCCGTACCCAAAGGGTAAAAACGGGACCCTATTATTGAGACTTCGCTGTCCGTCCGTCCGTCTGTCACCAGCAGGCGGTATCTCAAGAACGGTGATAGCTAGACAGTTGAAATTTTCACAGATGATGTATTTTTATTGCCGCTATAACAACAATAACTAAAATTAAAATAAAATAAATATATCCCATACAACAAAGGGATTGGTTGCGTTAACTTTGCACCTCATTTGTATGGAGCGCTATACATACCAGGTGCAAACTTAACTTAGCCACTTAAGGATGGAAAGTGTTTGTACGGAACCCTGGGTGCGCAAGTCCGACTCGCACTTGACCGGTTTTTTATCAATTAAGTCAATATTCCCGGCCATTTTTGAGAAAAAAACAAGTTTTATGGTCAAATTGAATCGTTGCTTGCTTTTCCAAGCAAATGAACTCACTCATCAAACCATACAAAGTGAGTCACTTTGAGCGTGGTTTGACTCTATCAACTTGGCTAAACGTGTTGACAAGATGTCGGTGTCGAGTGGACGGGAGCCCTTACACTAATGAGCGCGTGCCTTATCTCTGACGCTCGCTGACAGTGATGATGACGCGACGCGGCAGTCCTCGAATTACATCATTAGCAGGGTTTTGCTTACTAGTCTTAAACGTCGTGTTTACTAATTACCTAAAAAATATCTAAACTTTTTTGTTACATTTCAGGCTTATGGTGACGGAGAACCCTTATCGTTACGCGATTCATCACCAGGAGCTCCGATCCGGCGGCGGCAAATCACACACAAACATCGAACAGTGTTTGATCGTCCGGAGTCGCGACTGAGCAGAGAATGATGGATGACGAATCGCGAGACATTCAAGCAATATTCGTCTTAAACGACGCGAGTAAACCCGTTTCAATATGTATGTTAATATTTTGGAGCTTTACAATACTTGTATTACTTGTCTATATCATAGTACAAAGTATGTAAATGTTTACAATGAAGCGAAAGAATTGGATGCCACCCTAAGACATGTAGAATCAACTGCTTGAAAAATTCAATAGCTCTCACAGCTCTCACGGGTTCAGCAAGGTTCGGGGGTCCAATTGGTAGGACGCACTTGTTGGCCCGGAAGCCGTTGGAGACGCGGGTTCGAACCCCGCCTGAACCGTTAAATTTTTCAATTTTTCGCTTCATTGTAAACATTTGGTTTACGTTAGCACACGTTAGCGTTACTGCTTTAATAAAATGACGAAGTATGTACTTCCAAGCAAATGTTTTATTTTATCATAAACCGACTGTACTAAACGCTCGCCCCAGGGTGCAGGCCGAAGACAAATTAAGTTTGCACCCAATTTGCCGGCGCACGGCCGCAATAAGGCAATTGTCCGTGTGATTGTTGGTAAACACATTGTTACTGGACGGTTTTGGTTAAATTACCGATTGTTGCAGGGCTATTGAATTTATGAATGGAACTAGCAACTTTGAGTAATCACCCTTTCTTTTATTGTTTAACTAGCGACCCGCCCCGGCTTCGCACGGGTAAAAACTAAAAAATCACGACAGATCACGTTGGGGGAGGGAGGGGTACAAGGAAACCTCACGTGTATTTATCTAAGAAAAAATCTACCACATGAGTAGATATTTTTTCTCGGTTTAGTTAAAAATAAATCTCCACTTAATAAATTAATCTTCACTTGTTAAACTACTTCAAATAGCGAGCGTATTTTACGAAATTCTGGCGGAAAAAAAAAACACGTGAGGTTGTGAGGAGGAGGGTAATGAAGAACCTGACCAAATATCACCAGTTGGTTTAAAAAAGTAGCTGAAAAAACCTGCTCATAAATGTCGTAAAAGTCGTATAACACTCGACATGTTTCGAATCGGTACGCGATGTTCCGTTGGCCGCCGCCGCGTCTGATCGTCTCTCCTGATGATGATTCGCGTACCGATTCGAAACATGTCAAGCGTTATTCGACTTCTACGACGTGAGTAAACCCGTTTATGTATTGAAATATTTAAACTATGATAGATTGCCCCACCTTACCTTAAACGTAGGTGTACTAAAAGGTACCCCCTTCTAGGTATGTAATTATATTTGCCAGAGTCGAGGGTTACTAATACATCCCGATGAGAATAATTGAGCTGCTTTAATTCGGTTTATTAAACATCAATGGCGACCACCCTACCGTTCACAAGCAATCTTGCGCCGTTTGTCCAGTTATATTCAATTTGAAAACATTATGATGGGAATATTGATCTGTTGTTGGACTTTGGTGCAGTCAGTTTTAATTTTGCACATTAACAATGATGTCTTATCATTGACTGAGCGAGCGTAGCGTCTTTATTTCAGGTTGGCCAAAATTTATTTCGTACTAGCTGTGCCCCGCGATGTTACCCGCTCATCCCACGGGAACACTAAATTTATTCGGGATGAAAAGTATCCTATGTCCTTCCCCGGGACTGACACTATCTATATACCAAATTTCATCTAAATCGGTTAAGCGGTTTAAGCGTGAAGAGGTAACAGACAGACAGACCGACAGACAGACACACTTTCGCATTTATAATATTATTAATATAATTAATATGGATGGATGTCCGGATGCTTGGATTTTCGGCTGTTCTCGCCTACAGTTCACATTTTTCAACGGATTTTTTTGTATCTACCCCAAGGTAAAATCATTGTGGGTTACTCAAGACAACCGTTCGATGAAGAAATCTTGTTTTATATTATACTATGTAGTGATGGCGGAGATAAAAATTTCTGCCGTTTTGAAGCAAACTTGCGAGGCCCTGTGACCTAGTCCTGAGTCATAGATGTTGGAACGTGTAATGCATTCTTTTATATTGTTTATGTCTACTTCTGTAATCTGTGACTCGACGTACTTAATGTCTGTTATCTGTGGTCTCTACAACTTCCTTCCTTGGATCGCGCTTGCCAAGATGTCACGCGTTTGTACTAATAATTATTAATTTATTATGTCCTGACCGGATTTATATGTTACTATGCATTTTGGACAATACATAACGTAAACCCCTCCTGAAGACGTTTGTTTCATTCCTGTCGACGACACACATACCCAACAGCTGCTTCACCAGTTTTCATTCGCACGTGAGGACTTGCCTGCTCTGCTAATCACAAACACATCAATAAATCATAAGCATTCTCGAATGAAGTGTCACAAAGCCTCTTAATAACCCTTGCTGCTTACCAGGTAAGCATAAACAACGTGCTGTGTCATAATTAACCCTACGACTGCATGTTGGTGCAACATCAGTGGCCGGGACGTGTGCTATCGGGATCGGCGGCGCTTGAAGTGTTAAGTGCTTAGTCAGTTGTATGGGAAAATAATTAACACTTTATTAGCATCAATGTTTTGAGTGTTAATATTTTTTGAAATATGTCACTTCAAAGATAGGCACGCAAATTTTGTTTTTTTTTATCCAGAAGAAAATATTTACATTGTTTTCAGAATCTTCATAATTTCACAAAACTATAAAATTGTACGACAAACATGAACTTAAACGCACTTTTTACGATAAAAACGGCAAATAACTCATAGTCTCCATACAAATATTTGTACCCAACCTCTTGTATACTTATACATGTTCTTTGTACCTTGTACCCAACCCACAAATGACGTCACATGTAGACGGCCATTTGTATGGAGCGTTTTTAGCGCTCCGTAGGAATGTTGAACTTTGTCCTATGACGGTCATTACTGACTTTTAGAGCAGTCTAAGTGTAGTTAGTCCCACATAGACATTATAATAAAAAAATAAAAAAACAACATCCTCCAAAAAAACGTTGTCTACACTCCTATAGTATGTGTTCCGTCTGAATGAGATCGTATGAATGATCATGCTCGTAATAAAAGTACCTAACCAGTTTACAAGTGCCCGAAATAATAGCTCACTTCCCTTAGTCAAAAACACAGTAATAGGGCATCAGCGTAAAACGCTTAAAAAATCTTAATTACATACATGTCAAGAAAGCCACGCATCTTGAAGCAAAGTGACAGGATATTCGAACAATACGTCCCTCAAGTAACTTGAGTGGCGACACGCGCGCGCCACGCGGCGAGTAGCGGAACTAAACCCTACAGGGAACAAAAGATAACCTCAAAACCGTAACGGCAAAAGTTTACTACGACGTATTGCTAATGTAGACATAATGAAGACGTGTTATGGTCAGATTGGATTGGTTTTAGTTTTAAGTTAGTGCGCTTTGAGTTATTTTGAGTGTAATCCGTAACTTTATCTAAGATTAGGGGGATGCATCAGATTTGACTCTTTGTTGCGCGTCGTTTTGTTGGTGAAATATGATTTAGTTAAAATGAGTTGAGTAATTTTATTCTATAGAAGTTTTAATTTAGCTTCAATTTGTAGATTTTCCCGTGCTTTATCGACGTTTAGCCACGAAATAAAGCACGGTAGTCGTCCTTTTGATTCTACGCCGTTTGAGAAATGTTTTATAATGGTTATTTGTGTAAATTGAGACCAATTCTATTATCTTTGTTTGGCACTATTGGTTAACTGGTGGAGAATGCGATTTTTCATTAAGTCCGCCATTTATACCTTTGATTTGAAGATAAACGTTTCATCGAATTTTTATTTCATAAATCGATACCTTAATTCACACTCGTACGTACTAACTTTTCGGAAAAAGTTGTTGCAATTAGGACGTTAGTGCAGAAATCTATGTGGTTTAAATTGCAGTGGCAAAAAACATTTAATTAGTACGAGTGTGAACAAAGGTGTCGAAATATTTAATTTCATCGAAAGTATTTTTATTTCTGAAACCATATAATATTTTGAAATGTTATAAGTGTACAACACAAACCTTACCTAACCTAATCTACAGGTTATAGATCGGATGCATGCGGTAAACACATAAATGTATTTATTATCTATAATATAACTACATAGAATCCGCATTTGAAGGTGTGACTGATACGTAAATACGTAAGCATATATCTATAGGTAATGAGTAAGTCATGCATCCATTTTTCAATAGTAACGATAAGAAATACTCGGAATTTGTGTTGTTTCTTGTAATTCTTTAACTCATCCTATTGGAGTTTACTCCTTAAGAATCGATTTTCATATATAAGCCCGGGGTATGAAAAATATGGGGTGTAAAATCGAACGTATCTGCCGTGCTAATTTAAAAAGTCGTATCTCAGTATACGATCGGGGTAAAAATACGACTTCGTAATTTAGCAGGTTATGCGTTACGCGTTATAGACTAAGATCCCGATATAAAATAACCTTCACCGAGATGTTTATTTGATGAAGTGTATTTTATATTTAATTTAATATGTCAATAATTATATTGCATATGGGTTGCCTAACAAATTTTAGTCCAGGGTATGTTTAATTAATAATAAAAAATAAATGTTTTGAACATTTCACCGGTTTGATTAATATTAGATAAATTCTATACCAATCGAAAGTATGAAGCCCATAGAATATGCAAACGTTAGGTTGCCTATTCTTTTCCCGTCACAACTATTGGGTAGCCAGGTATAAACAGGTAAATCTATACCTACTAGCATTTTGCAAAGGTCTGATTGTTGAATTGAAATTAAATAAAATTAAAGATTATTTAATTATGAATTTATCTAATAATCAAATCGGTGAAATGTAAAGAATTTTTTTTTTTAATTTTAAACTAAACATACCCCGGACTAAAATTTGTTATGCAACCCATATGCAATATATTTATTGTCATTTTAAACTAAATATAAAATACATTTCATCAAATAAACATCTCTGTAAAGGTCATTTTATATCGGGAGCTTAGTCTATGACGCTTAACGCATGACCTGCTAAATTAAGAAGTCGTATTTTTACCCCGATCGTATACTGAGATACGACTTTTTAAATTAGCACGGCAAATACGTTCCAAAAATATAAGTATTGCGAGGATTGACGTTTGGTTGTCAAAGGCGACGGTTGAAAATTTTATCAAATTTTATTTTATTTATAAGTTAATTCAGTTTTAGAGTCCTTTTCGCTGTTTTTGCGATGAGTGAGTCAAGTCGAGGTGTCGTGAGTGATACGTCACTTTTAGAATGTGGGCAGCGGGCAGCTCCGTCGTGGCTATCTGAAGTGGAGTTTGATAGTAAGGCAGGGCCGAGTCAATCGGATATTGTATCGGACGCTGAGTCCATGTCGGATGTGCGGCATATAGCGGTGAAGCGTGCTTGTGGTCTGAGCGACGAAAGCTGTGGTTGTAGTGATAGTTTTATCACAATAGGCAGGAAACCTAAACGCTTGCGGGTTTTAGCAACCGCCAAATCGCAGCTGGAGCCGGACGGCGTGCCTGTGCCTGACAAGCTATTTGAAGTTTATATAGTGTCAAAAGAAGATTTACCGAAACAGATTGGTTTGGCAAAGTTGCTGCAATTTAAGGGTATAAAAGGAATTTTATCCGTCAAGTTTATGGGTCCACGTAAAGTTCGCATACAGTTTAACTCTAAGGATGATGCGGAGAAGCTTCTGGCTTCTCAGGAGTTTAACAATGAGACGAGACGTTCTTATTGGTCTAATATGGCATGCTGCACTTATGGAATTATAAGGCAGGTTGAGTTGGAGGTTGAGGAAGACGAATTTTTAAAGAATATTGAAGGGTCTGAAGACATTTTGTCAATATGTAGACTAAACCGTTTGGATCATGATGGGCGTTGGGTTAAGGCTGAAGCTATTCGTCTGTGTTTTAAGTTCTTTACCGCCATATGTTTATGCCTACGGTTGCCGATTTAAGGTAAATCAGTACACTTTCCCGGTTACCCAATGTTCAATATGTTGGAAGTTCGGTCATCTGAGCAGGTTTTGTCCTACTACTAAAGTTACTTGTCCGAAATGCGGCGGGGAGCATGCCAATTGCAAAACGACTATTTTTAGATGCATTAATTGTAAAGGCAGCCATATGGCCTTAGATAAGTCGTGCCCGGTTTTTGTGAAGGAGTAAGAAATTCGCAGGATTATGTCTGCTGAGGGATGTATATATAAACGGGCTTTTTGGTTGTATATGCAAAATAAGGAAAAAAAGGATACGGATGTTTGTAGTCAGGATGCGCCATCTGTTTTTGAGAATTACTTAAGTTTTGGAAAGTCATATAGAGATGCTGTTTTGTCGAAGCCGTTACAATCTAAAGAGTCTGAAGATTCTGTCTGTCAGGCTGAGGGCCAGCGATCAGTAAGTCAGTACAGATTAGAGAGCGAGCCACAACAAGAGGTTCGTAAGCCGCGGAATTCAAAAAGAGTAACAGATGTGAAGAGGTCCGAGTGTCTATTGGTCAATCAGCCTACTATTGAGCGGGGGGCTGATATGGAAGATAAAAGACAAAATAAGGACAAGAAGAAGAGACGTATTACTTTTGAAAGGCTGGTTGCGAAGACGAAGGATATTTTGTTTTCTACCGAAAGTTGGGAGGAGAAGTTCAAAACGCTGTTTGGAGTTGTTGTTAAGGATATTTTGGATTTATTTAAGGATTTTTTTAAGGAAGGTGATTTTGTACGTTTGTTTTTGTCTAATGTAAATGGCTAGGTCTAATACCAGATCTTTCTTGAATGTAGTGTTCAATTCAATATTGGCGGAACCCTTATCGGAATCGGCTAAATTTGTATACAGTTTTTTTTATGTAAATAGTGTATACAAATTTAGTTGTTTTCGTGTACATGTTATTTTTAAGTTTATACGGTTTATGTTTTTATTTATCTATGTCTTTTACATGAATGATGTTGTGTATTAGGCCTGCTGGAGCTGGCATGTTCATAAAAATGATCAAAGCTCCTTAATTAATAGATAAAAAAAAAAAAAAGTATTGCGATACTACGGTAGAAAGGTCGTATCTTTGTATGGATTTCATAGTAAGATACGGTTTTTTTCCGTAGCACTGCAGACTGTAGTAACTAAACTAGCCGCTCGAGGGCGCTTTACATCACGCTTCCTTATTTAGTTACTACTCATGATCTCTCCAATTTCTTAAAAATCAATCGGAAGTAAATTTTCCTTGTAAAATATTGTAATTTTGCTGTATATTATACTCGTATATTAATATTATGTAAATGCCTACCTTCTCGTTCTTGTTTGCAGCACCCAACAGGGTACATAATGTGATACTTAAACTATTTACTAATCATTATGTGCAATAAACGTATTGAGTATTGAGTATATATTTTATAATCGTTCTTAAGGCCAGGCGCGCACCACGATTTTAATCGCGCGATAATTTTGTCGCATAAATGCAAGATATGGGTTTATATGAGAATGCGCGCACCACGATTTTCATAAACCCAGAAGTACGCTTATTTCTGCGACAAAATTATCGCGCGACTAAAAAAAAATCGTGGTGCGCGCCTGGCCTGAAGAGTAAACTCCAGTCGTGCGTCGGAGCTGACACACACACTTTTTTTTTCTTTTTTATTTATTGAAAAAAGAACTGCATGTTGTTGCTGCTTAATGATCCCATTAAGGATTAATGATACTGAAATACAAACCATAGCTTTTAAATTATGTCACTGAATTAATTAAAATTGCAGCCAATCGAAAGTTGGCTCACCCGTTTCAAATGTGTGTTAGGTAAATATATCTGCAATTCACGGCAGTTTTCCAAGTATATTATTGAAATTAATTGTTTAAAGTGAATCCGATTCAACGTGTTAACACGAATACAGTCAATGCGTGAGGAGTCAGAATGCGATTCGTATCTTATAGCTATCTCGCTTGCTCGTACGCGATCCAGATAAGAACTTCTCAGTTTCCACCCAAACCCGAATCGCAATCTGAGAGCTCACTGACTGTACTTAGTACATATTTGGTGCGACTTATTTCGGTATTAAAATGCGTAGGTAAATAAAAATATTTTGCAACCCATTGGTCTTGGCAATAACGTAGTATATATTTTTTTATTATTTATACGAATAAAAAAATATCCTTTAGGTAAAAAATACTGTCTGTCACTGAATAATCACGAATATTATTCAAACTAATAAAAATTAAACAAGTGATTTATTTTCTAAATTTACCATTTCGATCTAATAATGACAACCGTGGTAGTGTGATGTGATGGATATGTACCTACAGTGTTGGAAAGTCTTTTTGCAATAATAAAATATATGTTTTTTTTTAAGCTGCAGTTATTGGTTTTCTATATTTATGATAATAAAGTATCACAGTATTGTTGAAATTAGCAACAAGTAATAAACATGTTCGAAACTGGTTAAGTATAATCTTAATATGTTCTCGCTGTGCTGCTGAGGTGAAAGGTTGTTTGTGCTACACGAGACCAAAGTTACTTGAAGCTAGTGCCGTTGATCCTACGCTATGGTCAGAATTCTAACTTAGAATCGATCGCTTGCTTTCTTGACTCAAAATTGGAGCAGAAAACCACATTGATCTCTTATTGCAAAAATAACTATTCTCCCTTACGGAAGAAATTGCAGGCACATTCTAGTTTCGTAAACAGAGAATGCAATCCGGTCAACAAGACAAGACCCGTTTATCCAGCTCGATCCATTATCGTTACGTATTAGCATCTAGCAAAAGTGTGGGATGTCTTTAAAATATATTGTTGTACTAGCCGCGCCGCATCCCACGCACTCATCCCACGGGGACACTACATTTTTTTCGGGATAAAAGTAACCTATGTGTTAATCCAGAGTGTCAGCTACCTTCATACCAGAATTTATCAAAATTGGTCCAGCCGTTTGGACTTGAATAAGTAACAAGCAAACACATAAACACACTCACAGACTTTTGTCTGTATAATATTAGTGTGATACAGAATGCTGTTTATTAGTGGAGTGCTATTTTCAGGAGTAGGTACACGATCCGGATACACCGGATTCAGTCTAACGGATCCACTGAATCGCGCATAATTATGTCACCTGCTCGTAAAAAACGCAGATACCTCGTTCTCTTCTTCACCAACCGGCAATGATAACGCCTCGCCCAGCGATAAACAATGATAAGATAATCAGAGTCAGCCATTTTGTTTAGTCTCTAAACGACTTGAGGTGCATAACGCGGATTTTTGTCATAAGCGAATTTAAGTGATTTTTATGTGTTGAGTGTAAAGTGAAAAGGTATTGTGTTGTTATTGTTTTGAGGTTTGAATTTAGGAGTTTACTGCTTTAGTTACATTAAATGTGTTGATAAGATATTAAGGAGGATAGTGATACTTTAATCCCATTAAGAGTTTTCATCGGTTTTATGAAAACCGTTCCATAGGTGACACATTTAAAACTATAAGGCGAAGTGATACTGATGATTGATTACGCACATTAAATAAAGACTATATTTCTTATGATTTAGTTAAATGTATAGTTTTCAGGTTTTCCCAATACTTGCAGTATAAGATGGTATAGCTTGCTAGATTTCATAGTTCTAGGTGTACGGTAAATACGCTATAAATTTTGATTCCCTTGTGAGTGTCGAAATATACCTTTTTATAAACGGCCGTATCTTTTTATCGCGTTAACTAAGAACTTTCATTTTTTGACAGCTTAAAGGGACTGTAGAACTGAGTATGTAGTTTTAATTTCAACTCGATTCCTCCACGCGTTCACGAAATAAAGGGCCTTGACAGACAGACGGACGGACGGACAACAAAGTGATCCTATAAGAGTTCCGGGTTTTCATTTAGAGGTAGCGAACATTTCGAAACAAATTCGCAAGGCATTATATCCCATGCCAGAACGAACGGATATGTCCACAGAACACTTTACTCACTCGATTTAACTTCTCGGTATCGATAACGGCTGATTGTGCTTATCAAATCGATAACCTACATGATTCAGTTTCAGTGCCAAAATATATATTTAAAAAATTAAACTTACAGAGACAATGGGGCGGTACATATCCTGTGTGGCTTTGCTGTGTCTACTCGTTGGAGTGCAATGCCAAGACAATGCTAGTAGTAAGTATCAGTTATGTTTAGTTGACTTAAGTTGCATACCTACTAAAATTGTCAGCTACTTTTGTTGCTGATTGTACTTTGTTTTGTAACAGATCGTCGATGTTTAAATTTTCGTAGATTTTTAAAATTCTTTTTTATTATAATTCTTGCTATGAATGTTTTTTTTTTTAACTTTTGTGGTATTTGGATTTGTCCGAAAGTTGTTAATTTTTCAGAACAATTATAAAACAAACCTAACCTACCCGAATGGGTTCTTTAAAACGATGTTTATGAAATCCTGAAAATATTACGGTTTTCGGAGATGTGATAGGATACCAATCCAGATAGAAAAAATAAGGTATTCATGTCATGTCAATACCAAATGTTATAAATGAAATAAAAATTAATAAACTATTCTTTCACATCAAAAAATATTATAATCATTATCACGGAACACTATTCACGCCATCTATTATGCAGTAGGGAAACCAATTATTAAATTGCATTATTACAACTTTGTCGTTAAGACTATATCTACGTGATAAAAATAATCTTCACTTACTACGTTAAAATATTGAATTTGTTTTGATTTTTCAATTCTGAGTGTCTTGTTAATTATGTTCATAAACTCCTTTAAATAATAGTTACCTGTTTAAAGATTAATTTCATGTAGTGTTTTATGTTTTAGAAATCATAATTATCAGTACTTCTTTCTCAACATTCATCTGCATCTTTATATGTTGATGCATTTAGCGCTACCTGCCGATGAGTAGCGGAACTAATCACCGTTTATTTCAGATGCAACTGCACCGGACTCAAACACAGCGGATCCCACAAACAACGCAGTCGCAAAAGAGTCGGGTATTTGTCGAGTGTGCGTCTGCAAGGACGCTAAAGTGAACTGCAGGGATCAGAATTTGGAAACTTTCTTCACTTTGGAAGAATGGAAGGGTGAGTAAATCCCTTTATTTATCAACATTTTTAAATTTCCAATAAATGCTTCTATTCGAAACAAAAAAACGGAAAGTGATGCAAGTTTATGCATTTTTACCATTTTTTTTTAAATTTATATTTGTAATTTGAATTATTAAAATACGAAATGATTTTGGGTTTTAGTGAGAAATCGACCATCCGTTTTTTTGTTGGAGATGAATAATATTGAATACTTAGTTATTGAAAAACATTTTTTTTTCAAGCAATCTAGCGATATTTGCTTGTTCCGTATTTCTTTTTAAATTTTCCCGATATTCAGCCTCGTACCAGTGTAACCCGTTTACTATAAGTTAGATCTAATACCTATTTATGGCGTATCTTGTTAATGAGGTCCATTCTTTCGTTAAAAGCGGGTTGGCCAATGGTCGGGTACCAATTTTGGTACAGGGATAACTGGACTTCCAAAGATGGTTATAGGATACTTTTTACCCTATTACGGTAAAGGAAAAAAATACGTACACGAAGTTGCAGGCACCTTTTAGTTTAATCACACTATAAATTATTATAAAGCGAAAGTTTGTGAGTGTTTATGTGTATGTTAGAACACGCTCAAACGGCTGGACCAATTTTGTTAAGTTTTGGTGTGAAGGTAGCTGACACCCTGGATTAGGACACAGGCTACTTTTTATCCCAAAAAAAATAGTGTTCCCGTGGGATGAGCGGGGGGAAAAAACGTAATGTGATGAAATTTCATACATATTTATATCTTCATTAAATTTTATACTAGCGACCCGCCCCGGCTTCGCACGGGTGCAATGCTGTATTATACATATAAACCTTCCTCTTGAATCACTCTATCTATTAAAAAAACCGCGTCAACAGCCGTTGCGTAGTTTTTAAAATCTAAGCTACATAGGGATAGACAGACAGCAGGAACCGACTTTGTTTTATACAACAGTTCATTCGTAATTCAAATTACTAATGAACTGATGTACAGTCGAGCTCACTTACATCTACACGCTTACGAGAACAAAAATATCTGAACACGACCCTATTGTCAGGAGCATATAATCGTGTTCAGATATTTTTGTTCTCGTAAGTGTGTAGATGAAAACGAACTCGACTGTACATAAATGCGAATTGAATTAATTCTAGGCATAATGGACATCAAACCAACCATCGTGGATCTCAGCGAGAACTCTTTGGTGAACATCACCGTAATGGCCGACCTTCCCATCGAAGAGCTGAATCTCTCAAACAACAAGCTGGAGAACATTGAAAACGCCAGCTTCAGAGATCTTCAGGAGATGAGGGTGTTGGATCTGAGCCACAATAAGCTAACTTCCAAACTCAGTCCGCACGTTTTCGAGGTAATATTTTGAATTTTGATAGGCCTTTGTTTCTTAGAAACCTTATTTCGTCGAATGTCTCATATCTGACAACGCGGTCGCTTCCTTCGTATCACTGCATCCCTCTCGTTAGTGACTAATTTATGAAAGCGTAATCATCATCATCATCATCAGCCTATTATTATTCTTGTCCACTGCTGGACATAGGCCTCTCCAACTGCACGCCATTGTAAGCGATCCTCGGCTACTCTCATCCAGCTCTTGCCATGCAGCCACCCTGCAAAGATCATTGCTCCACCTAGTCTGAGGGCGTCCCACACTACGCTTGCCGAGCCGCGGTCTCCACTCAAGAACACGTTTACCCCACCGGTTATCGGTTCTTCGGCTAATATGGCCAACGTAAAATATAGCAAGCGTAATAGCTGCATTAAATAAATATCTCCGGCACTGAAACACCGTCAACACGGCACTTTAAAACACAACTTTTTTTCTATGATCAAATATGTTTTTTATCATATTATCAATGTTACTACTTAAAACAGACCCATTCAGATTTATTGGTATATATTTGAAACCTATAGATTAAATTTTTCATTGATAATTTTTGTTTCAATAACTACTCCAAATTCACAAAATTCACGCAGAAAACGTTTTCAACTTATTTTGAACTACACGCAATGAAAGCACGAAATCGGGGGGCACGGCAGTGCCCCCGCCAAGTCGAGCGCGAAGCAAACACTGCCGTACCATCCTTTACTGGAACCATTTCGCCGCATTTTCAGGCCCCTATTTGAGCACCTCTGGATAAGACCAGAACGCAGAAATTTTCGTCATCCAGTAAGCTATAATCACATACTTAAAATCCAAAATTTCAAGTCTGTAGGTCATTTAGTTCCGAAGTTAAGCGAAAGCAAAGTTTCGCATTTACGACACTCACTCACACATGATCATCAGTAAAGAAGTAGTACTTCCCATAAATTCAGAGAGCTGAAATTTGGTACAGAGTTAGGGTTTAATGGCCACATAAAGCGAAAACTATAAAAATTGGCCAAGTGCGAGTCCGACTCGCGCATGAAGGGTTCCGTACCATAAAACAAGTTTGTTGTATGGGAGCCCTTAAATGTTTATTTTATTTTATTTTTAGTATTTGTTGTTATAGCGGCAATAGAAATAGATCATCTGTGAAAATTTCAACTGTCTAGCTATCACCGTTCTTGATATACAGCCTGGTGACAGACGGACGGACGGACGGACAGACGGACGGACGGACGGACGGACAGCGAAGTCTCAGTAATAGGGTCTCGTTTTTACCCTTTGGGTACGGAACCCTAAAAACTAGGATAATCGAAGATCTGGAGTACTCTGATTAGAAAACACAAGAGCCCAACCAAACTATTAGAGATCGACGTGAGATCGACATACCGCCTTTACAAAAAATATTCAACTTGTTGTGTTCGGTTGGCCGCCGTCGCGACTGATCGTCTCTCCTGATGATGGATCGCGTACCGATTCGAAACATGTCGAGCGTTATTCGGTTTCTACGACGTGAGTAAACCCGTTTAAGTGTTTTAATATTCAACTTGGTGGGCCGCTTCATTTGATGTCAAAAATCCAAGGTCTGAAGTATTTTGACGACGCGTTTGGCTCGATTTGTAAACACCTGCCTACTGAGCCGGCGGTGCCGGGTTCGAGTCCCGGCCAGGGCAAATATTTGTGTGATGAACTCGAATATTTGTGCTTGGGTCATGGTTGTTCTATGTATTTAAGTATATATTTATTATCTATATAAGTATGTATATCGTCGTCTAGTACCCATAACACAAGCCTTCTAGAGCTTAATTTGGGACTAGATCGATTTGTGTGAGGTTGTCCGATATTTATTTATTTATTATTTATTTGATGAAGAACCCTCAGCTGGTCTCAGCTGTATTAGAGATATGGTAATGCCCCCTTCTACTATTGGTACATAAAAAAATCGACTGTCAATCCAGCGTAGTGGGATACATCTAATTTAATCTAGCCTATAGCGTCCCACAGCTGGGCGGGTTACGTATTAAAATCCCGAAAGTTCATAATACCTACAGTTGAAATACCGATGGTCAAAATACCGAAAATTCAAAAAGCCGATATTCAATAAACCGAAGCTCAAATTACCTATTTTCAGAAAATCGAAAGTTGAAAATGTCGAAATTTCATGATCCCGAAATTTTTAAAATCTCTAAATTTTATAATCCCGAAAGTCAATGAGCACTTTAAAAGTGTCAGGACACTAAACTAATCTGACTTTTCCGTGGAACCGATCTGCTCCGGTGCTGCGGGATGTTCAGCCCCTCCGCCCTAGCGTAAGAAAGTGCGGAAAGCGCGGAGGGAGGGCGGCCGGGGGCTGCCCTCCCTCCGCGCCTCCGGGCTTTTATATACACTCTAGGGTTAGGACAGACAAGACCACGTGGAATCGGGGTTGATAGCTTCGGTTCTGTGGCAAGTCGATTAAGAAAAGGAAAGAGTCCGGGAAAGTGGGAAATTAAGTATGACACTAAATATTCGATATTATAAAATATTCTGTCATGGACTGCCAACCGAACCGAACTTGTCTGGAACCGAAGCTGTCAACGCTCGCCTCCGCAGCTTCGGCTTTTTAGTCACCTTGGGCGACCAGCCTCAGCCGCTGCGACTCGCTTGATGCCCGCACTTTCTTACGCTAGGGCCACAGTATAAAAAAGAGTACTAACGTACTAGGGCGGAGGGGCTGCACATCCCACAGCGCCGGAGCAGATCGGTTCCACAGAAGAGTTCACTTATAAATAGTAAGTAGTAGGCAAGTAGGTTACGTAATTTAGGTTAATATTCTTTGTATAAAATAAACATTAGAATCTGTAAGACTACAGAAATACGAGATAATTCTCGAGAGTTTAAATAATATTCTGGATTACAACCTTCAGGCAGGATCATAGTCTTCGGGATTATAATTTTCGGGATTACAGTCTTCGGGATTACATTCTTCGGGTTTACAGTCTTCGGGATTATAATATTCGGTATTTCATCCTTTCGATCAAACGTTCTTTCGGGATTTTAAACTTTCGGTCAAATAAACATTCGTCATTTTAATTTTCGGCCTTCCGTCCATATAGGTCTTATGATATTCGGTATTTTGAACTTCGGCATTGTAATACGTACCCGCTGGGCGAATGCCTCCCCTTCTGCTTTTAATACGCATATAAATAAAATTAAATGAAAACTCTGGACAAGACTAGACTGGATTTTATACTTATACTTACAAGTTTACAAGAAGAAATAGTCGAACGATTAACTTTATTCTACTCGAACATTACACAAATTAAATAAACAAATTACACCAAAATATTAATTTCGCTCAAAATTTGGTCAAAATATAATGCATTGGACTAAGAGTGGCGGTGATACCCGCCGCACACGTCGCTAGATGGCGCTGACTGTATTTTAAAACGCGCCGTCGTTTGTTTTTCCGATAATCTTATATGGCGAAGTGGCAACCGGCCGCGTTACAGTCGTTTACGACATTCTTCTACTGCGCTTGGAAACGTTAGCTAGGGATTAGGAGGGATTATTTGCATTTCGTTGATTTCGCTTATTATTTCGTGAGGTTTGCTAAAGTGAATTAGCAGGTTGTTATAAAACAATATGCCCACGTTTCTACAAAAAGAAGTGAAATCCCACCAAAAACATTCTGTAAAAAACTAGCCAAGTCTCGATGGAGCTTCTTGTTTATCTCTAAAAAGTAATGAAATCTAGACAAAGTCATACCAAGTCTAAGGTTCCTTACTGCGATTTCTTTATTATTATAGTTAATGTTGTGTGACTTGGCCGTTGAAGGGTACACAAGGGTACAAAACCAGGTGCTCCATGACACCATTGCACCAATCTGTGGCCAGAACCGCTATAAGTCAATTTTGTTTACACGTAATGTTATATCTGTTGTAACTACCTATGTTTGTTAAGCGAGATAATAGCCCATACTGGTGTACCCTTCAACGGCCTAGTCACACAGCATTAACTATAATAATAAAGAAATCGCAGTAAGGAACCTTAGACTTGGTATGACTTTGTCTAGATTTCATTACTTTTTAGAGATAAACAAGAAGCTCCATCGAGACTTGGCTAGTTTTTTACAGAATGTTTTTGGTGGGATAGCTATGTTACTTTCTAGAACTCACGGAAAAGCGTAAAAAGTTACTTGCAAATATCAATAAGTAGGTATATTTAGTCATAATATGAAGAAAAAAAAGTAATAAGGCCTCTTAACATTCTCCTAATTTTCCAGGGTAAATATTCTGCCGAAGAATACGAACCCCTTTCCTCCATGCGGACCCTGAACCTGGCGTGGAACGAGTTCCACTCCCTCCACCAGGACCTGTTCGAACACCTGCCCGAGCTGACGTCCCTGGATCTTACTGGGAATCCGTTGACTACCATCGACATGGTGACCTTGATTGCAATTTCCAGTCTGCCTATGCTTAGGGTGAGTATCATCTAAAAACCGATAATGTCTGTGCTCCTAGTAGACTATAAGGTGACTGTGACGGTAGCTCAGTGACAAAGTTGCCGCGGCGCAGCACGGGTAGCAGTCCCTGATGCCAGCTCCATACGAGCTCGAAACATGTCGGGCCGTTCCTGGCAATTTCACGTGTGTAAACCGCTCAAGGGGACGGGTGATGCGAAACTAGCGCCACTTACGAATTTTTATTATATCTTCCAAATAAGATCAATTTTCAGTAATTGCAAGATATCAGGAGCTGGAAAACACCTTTAGTGTTTATTAAATCATTATACACAATTTCTTGTTCTTTAGTTGTCTCTAAAAACTTGCCCAAAACTATTGTGGCCGCTTTTGACGTGAACAAGTTTTGTACGGTAAACTACAGTGAAAAATTGTATATAGTGATTTAATAAATATTAAAGGTTGGGTTGGTTGCTAGCTCCTAGACTTCAGCTATTAAAAAAAAAAAACAGATTATGAAGGTATAACAAAAAAATCGAAAGTGGCGCTAGTTTCGCATTACCCGTCGCCTTAATACCCATAATTATATACGTCTTACGAAAGTTTTAATAAGATTAGGATCAACGTTACTTAACTTAACTACGGCGAAAACAAAAGTAAGGTTGTTTTTCTTTTTTACATAGACATATTTGACTGTATTTCAAAAATCCCCAGGATCTTCGCCTGCGCTCCTGTCAGCTCATCGATATCCCGGAGAAGTTCTTCCACACTCCTCGCTACCTCGAGCACCTGGACCTGAGCGACAACAAGCTCACTATGGTGCCCCAGGAGCTGGAGGAGACCAAGAACCTCGTCTACTTGAACCTCAACCAAAACCCCATCGTTGAGCTGGATATGAGCATGGAGGATGCTATGTAAGTATCTCGAGCATTAAGACTTTAACCGAAATGGGTTTACCATGGTTCCCAAAACCTGAAGGAGACCAAGATCCTCGTCTTGAACCTGAATGAGAAGCCTATGGTTGAGTTGGATATGATGCCATGTTAGTAACTGGAACATCAGACCAAAACTACAGCCACAGATTACCTTCGGTTCTGAAGGTTTCTGTGACTTCCAGTAGATCCAGCAGAACCTAGCGTTTTGGTGCATACTGCTTGAAAATATATTTTTTGTGGAGTGTGTAATATTGTTGGTGTGCAACAAAGTATTGCTGTATTCTATATAATCGTAATAAAAAAAAGGTATACCCGATTAACGAGTTTCTACCCATTGAGATTTTAGGGAGTGTGTGGATCAGAGCCAGATTTCCAATTAGTCTGCGATCAGCGCTGGCGCGGAGTGGCTATCGTACGTTGCGCGCGCCGGCCTCACGGCTATCAGCTGTTGTCGTACATTTAAGTGTTTCAGCTATGCAGACGGAATGATAATACGTTGCTACAAGAACATAATTAGTGATTACCTACTACAAAATTGACCATTGCACTTTTCTATTTTCAGGGGCTTCCCAATCCTCCGCAAACTGCAGGAGCTACATATGTGCAACATGGGCTCTCTCAAACGAATCGGAGCCGGCGCTCTCGGCGGACTGCAGTCTCTGCAAAAACTGCACCTCAGTTTCAACCCGAAATTGACTGAGATTGATCCCAAGGCGCTCGCTCGACCTGATGATTTTGGGGAGGCATATGACTGGCCCATTGTGAAAGAGGTTAGTGAAAGGGTTTTATTATTATTTTTTATACTACGACGATGGCAATCAATCATGCGACCCGCCTGATGTTAAGCAGTTACAGCCGCCTATGGACGCTTGTGATGTCAGGAGCGTCACACGCGCGTTGCCGACCCTGGGCAGCGCAAGACCGATCATTGTGGAGAACTTTGGCGGAAGCCTTTGTCCAGCAGTAGGTCGTCTATCGGCTGATACGATGATGATTAACATTTAATACCTTTCTTTCCAGCTGTACCTCCAATCCAACAACTTATCCGAGGTGGATCACCGCCTCCTCTCTCGCTGGGACCTGGTCGAGAAGGTTGACGTCTCTGGCAACCCATTCCTTTGCGACTGCTCCACGCAATGGATGGTGAATCTGCTGGTGCCTATCGTGGAACAGGGGGGAGTCAATGAATCGGAGAAGCTTGTGTAAGTTTAGGATAAGAAAGAGACAGAAAAGGAGAGTGCTGTCCACCTTTGTTAAAGTTGCCAAAGTACCAGATATTTGCAAGATCGTTGAAACGAGTAGTCTGGCGCTGGCATTCATAGACCTGTTAGCATTACATTTGCTTATTTCATTATCTACTTTTACCTAACGTGATGAACTATCAGTATGTGAAGCAAATTGTGTGTAATCTTGGTACCCTGAGGTCAGAAATTTATATTGTTTTTTTACAAATCCAATGTACTACTTAATTCATGTCATGAACGAGGTTTAAAGAAAATAAATCAACTAGGTATATCTGTGTAGACTAGATGTCTCTGCAAGAAGCAATCTAGTCTATCTACTGTTCCCGTCATTCGGGGCCAGGTCTTCTCATGTATCTGCGCCAACGTGTTGTCGTGGGTTGTCTGATCTGGCAACTATCTATCGATCCATTGTTGAATCGGTTATTTTTCTCCAGTTGCCAGGAGCCGATTGAGATGCGAGGCTACACCATGAAGCATCTACACGACACCCACCGCAACATGCGCTGCGTGGACAAATACGGCAACCGGCCGGAAAGGGATGGAGCTATCCTGCTTGGTACACTTATCGGTAAGCGTTCCTTAATCCGTCGTCTTTGGAGTATATATAGACAATTCGATTCGATTCAATTCGATTCAGATGGATTAAATCCAATTCAATTCGATTCAATTCAATTCAATTCGATTTCCTTTTTTGCTAATATTCTTGGCAAATATTTTTTTTTGATGTGGTGATGCAATTATATCAAAATTGGTCCAGCTGTTTGAGCATGAATAAAAATTGTAAGTGTGTTAACATGTATGTTACACTTGTAAACACACTCACTATTTTTTTCGTTCATAATACTTCACATCACACATATACACACATATTTTCACTTCACATTGTGGCACTATCTTCTGGTTTAAACCAGACAAATTTTTCATTAAAAACCGTGAAATTTTCCGCTTTTACATGTGTCCTATTTCCCCAGGTGTCCTGCTCACGGTACCGATCATGCTGTCTCTGATGCTGCTCTGGAGAAAAGGATACTTCGGCTGGCTCGGCTTCCGAGGCCCTGTCGATATTTCCAGAGCCTTCTACAAGCGGGCGCCCGCTGAGGACAACTATATATAAGCTAGTTCAGTTTATTTAAATTTTCTTTATCATGTTTTGGTTCGATCAGGAAGTATACTTCCCAACCCTTTGTAACAGTACAAAGGGTTGGGAAGTATACATTGTCCTTAGAACTAAGTATATATTGAACCTTAGAAAAATACGCCTAGAAAACTTAGCGAGAAAGTGAAGCCAGTTTTGGTTAGCCACGGGCTAAGTTTCGTCCGTGTGCGCATTCTGTCACAACGTCAATGCCACAAGCAACACGACCTCTATGATTGGTTCGTAGACACGCACATATAAGATCAAAGCGGCTTCATATTTCGCTAATCTGTTGGATAAACACGCTCGTTTTAAGATTATTTAATCTAAGGCAAAGAATTAATAAATTAAGGAAAGAGCAATTCTAAGAGAAAGAGAACCAGAAACGATGAGGCACTTTATAGAATGAAGGCACCAATTGGCGCATTTAAAATTACCAATCTATCCATGTGAATGTAGACACAAAGGCTACATATAAATACTTACACAATTTTACGCGGACCACTAGATTGCAGGTGGCCAGGGTTTGGAACCGTAACTTCTGACCCCTGAGCTACGTAGAAACTTGGCAACTCTTGGATTACAAGAATTTCCGGGGAAGCTCATAATATTTGTATTGATGAACTTCCAATTCCAACCCTATTCCCCACCTTTCCACAGCCATAATCTCAATAATACAATTTATTCAAAACTTTTTAGATGGCAACAATAATTAAATTACTTACAGTAAAACTAAACCTAAAAATTAAACTAAACTCGAACATAAGAAAGTTAAACCAAATTTAATAATGGCCTCTGCGGCATAGTGCCAAAGATGCTAGCGCCTCGCTGAATCGCCAAACTGATTCTTTGAGCGAGGATACCCCCCCCAGCTCTCCGGTCACCAGTAACATCAATAAGCCTCTCAATTGAGTTCACGACATTGTAATATTTTCAGATAAGAATCTACGATTGTTTGGTCGTGTGTTTTCTATGTGAAGAACATTTAAAAGGTATTAAGATAGGTTTAGGTTAGTTATATATTTATTTTTAAGTTACGTGTGATTAATGTTACCGAATATATAAATCGTTTGAATAAAGGTTTTTTGTTAAATTCTTGTTTAATTTATCCGCTAGAACAAATTAGCCCAAATGTTACCTCAATTTGCTCAATTTCTGTCAAAAAAAGAAAGATTTCTGATAGGTATGTGGGTAGGTAAATGGGTCAACCACTTTTCGATTGTATTTCAAAATTCGTAGACTAGTCTCTTACCTAAGTACTAAGGAAGATAAACTCAAGAGATTGGACGTAAATCTTATCAAAGGAAATATAAAATAATGATCATCAGATCAGACATCGAAATATTGAGAGTAAGGGATTTCAATAAATGAGGATGGAGGACAATCAGTCAATCACAAGTTTTATTATAATCTTATTACAACTTTCGTGAGACTTATTTAATTATTGTATTAAGCTGTTTATTAATTACACTCACTTGAAACTGTTCGGAACGGCCCGACATGTTTCTAACTCGTTACAGCTCTTCATCATCTCTTTGTCACTGGACAAGTTTTGTTTCGAAAAATAAATGAAGGTGTGGCAATGAAATAAAATAATAAGTTCTTCATTACTTTAAAAGTATCTTTGGAACTTCATCATCATCATATATTTAAGAGCTAAGCTATTGTCGGTGGAGTAATTTCCAGCTTATTCTACATTGCGCCTTCTCTTTTTAATCTGTATACCTTTGTTTACAATGTACAACTTCATTTGAAATTTTATTGATTAATAAATAATATGATTTCAGAGTTTATGTTGTTTGTTTGTTGTATATCAACTATATCTATCCATATCCCTCTATAGTCACATTGGCGTCGTGCTGTTCACCAGGCGATAACAAACAGGTCTCAAATTGAAAATGAAAATGAAAATGTTTATTAGGGTTCAGGTAAATGTTTCACAAATAGACAAGGTTGGAGCCTCCTACTAAGCATTTAATTTTTACAATAAAACATTTATTTTTGGAACTTCAGTCAACATAAAAAACTAATATGTAAAATGGTGATTTATTAAAAACTTTTTACATGGCAATAATAATTAAAATACTAACAATAAAACTAAACTTAAAAATTAAACTAAACTCGACAGAATAAAGTTAAACTAAATCTAAAAATGGCCCCTGCGGCATAGTTCCATAGATGCTGGCGGCATTTCCTCGCTGAATCGCCAAACTGATTCTTTGAGCGAGGAAACCGTCAGCGCTCCGGTTACCGGTAAATAAAAAAAGTTAAAATAAATAAGTAATATGTAAAATTAAATTAAAATAGTGGTTTTAGGCTCCGTGGCGTCCGTGGTAATAAATTCTAGAAATTAGTTAAAAAAAATTATGTTGTTAACTCTGAAGACCCGATTTCTTGGGATCCATGTAATTAATTCCAGAATCGCTGATAAAAGTTTCCTGAGATTCAAGTCAATGACGTGATTCGTTGAACGATTTTTTTTTACGAGGAATATCTAAGTACACATAGAAACTACCACAATGATGATTTCTACATAAATACGTCCAGCGGGCCTAGGTATGATGGTTGCCTTTATAACGTGATAAATAAGCGAAAAAGCATCTCTGTCACTCACACTCCCATTTTTTCAAAACGTGACGAATGCTTGTCACTTATTTATCGCTTGATAAAAGCCGCCATCATAGGCTCGCATTAAACATACAGTACCGGCAAAAAAATCATCAGATCGGTATACTTTGCATGAAAGATGCCGCATTTTCCCCATTACAAAAGATTTCAGAACTAAATAAGTACTTACTGTTAGAGGGTCCCAAAAATTAAGCACTGTGTTTGTTGTTTGTAAATACTACTTAATACTTTATTCATTAGTCACACTGTATAAACAAACATTTGTAGAAGATTTAAGAGGTAAAGAAATAGGCTAGTAGACCCAGTTTTGAAATATATTTCAAATGGTTAATAATGATCTTACTAGCTCTAAAAAAAATGTCTTGTATTTTTGTGAAAGCTAGAAAGCTAAATTTATTCAATTGAAAATTAGAAATTTCATGAACAGTCAAGAACGCCGTCCGCCATTTTTGCCTTTTGCTAATCTGTGGCGTGACGTAGAATTCTGTAAATATTCGAAATTCGACCGTCGTATGTATGTACAGTGCCACTCCGCTCACTCCAATATACTTTGACAGGAGATCGAGAGGGACGGCACTATTCGAAGTCGTCAAAGTAGACTTTCAGTATTATTTACATGACCGATGATGTCACTATCATAAGCGAAAATGGCGGACTGCGTTTAAAGCATTTCAAAATACAGATTAAAAACCATATTTTCAAATTCAAATTTTTTTACCCATCTTTCACTATTATGAATTGAAAAATATATATTTAATTTAGTATTGTATTCTATGCTAAATACTATACGGAATAAACATTGGCTTATTACAATTTGATATGAGTCATCTAGCGTATTACAATACCGTTGACACCATATGAATACCGGAAAAATCTTAATAGCGTGTTTTGCGGTGGGTTCAACGACATCTCGGGGGTAATTAGGTTACTAGAAATTTGTTCAAACATAACATAAAATAATTAGTTTATAAATATGCTGATATGTGATTATGAATATGTAGATTTTTTTAGAATATAGTAATATTTTTTACAACTCAAAAACTCAAAGTAAAATCACCAAAAACAGTACTACTAACGCCATTTATTGGCGAGTTGTGTTAAACTTTAAGATACATATGAAAATCCTATTTAACGCGTGAACACTTTACTAACCTTAGATATAAGAGTCGGACATAATTTAATCCATAGCATAGTCTTAAATTAAAATTTTAATTCATTCATTAATATACTTAAAATCTACACGACAATATATCTGCCGAGTAGGATGTAAGCAGTCGAGATAGTAGATACGTTTTAAATAGTAATTTTCCTTATCGGCATGCACCGCTATCGCCTTCCGTACTTATTTCTTAGTAATATGATTTACGTCAACCTAGGCCGTAAGTGGAATTTTCTGACCGTGGGGCGGTAATTCGTAAAGCCCCAGAACGCATATCTATGGCCCTCACCTTCGGCTCGGGCCACAAATACTTCCGATCTGGGACATTTACTAATTCACCACCCTAGGTATGTAATACTGCTATGTACTGTATACTTTTTAGGGATCATTATGTTCACCCTGACCGTGCCCCTTGGGTTCCGAATAGCCTCGGCTTACGATAGGACTACAAAGATGCTTTTGGCATTGATTATTAACATAGACTTCTCAGTACTTCTGTGTTTGAGTTTTTTTGTAATTAATGGATGACTATTATTGGCCTTCATGTAAACCATTTAATGTAAATATTATAATTACGGCTGTTGTTATCCTGAATACCAATAAATAAATAAAATAAATAAATTACCTACCAATGATAAATGTTTTTATCAGTTTGGCATTTTGTCTGATAATACCTAGAGGTGTAAACTGATGTTGAATACAACATATTGATGAATGATGATGAATAAAATTAGCTCAATTATGTCATGAATCAAAGAAAAAAAACTCTGAAAAAATAATATTTTTTTAAATAAGTATGTGACTTAGGTACGCAAATTTTATGATTTAACAAAACAATAATTTTGTTTAAACTTTCGTGGGACATATTTCATTAGCTCTGAGCGGAACGTCGATCAAAGTATCAGCAGTGACGAGGTTGCCGCGGCGGTGTACGGGCAGCCCTGATGAAGAGCTCTATACGAGTTCCAAACATGTCGGGCCGTTCCTGACAATTTCACGTGAGTGTAAACAGCTTGATACAATAATTTAACAATACAATAATATAGTATGACAACCATCAACAATTAATACGCAACCCACAAATGACGTCACATGTAGGTGGCCACTTGTATGGAGCGTTTTTAGCGCTCCGTAGGAACGTTCAACTTTGACGGTTATTTCTGACTTTTGGAGCAGTCTAGACATTTGATTGCAATAAAAAATAGAATCGATTGAATATCCTCCAAAAAAATTGTCTACACTCAATACTAGATTTTATTTAAATTATCGTTAAAGCGATTCTCCAAGAGGAAAACGGGGCCAAACCGTCCCCGGGTCCGCTTACCTTATCTTTAGATAGCCAAATCTATAAATTCTTTGCCAAAGAATAAGTTATTGGCATCAGAGGTGAAAAACGAACGTCTTCAAAGATCCTTAAATTTTGGGAGCGACATGAAATTTTCAGCAGGAACACAATGGTTTACTGATATAAACTCATATTGTTGTTAGTCCGCTGTTTTCTAACATAATTGTGCGCATCGGGTTACAAGCATGAATTTTCTACCACAGATAGTGTTCCACGGTGATTATTTTCTGATGTGGAGGGAAGTCAGTTAGTCTCCTGTGAGGCGGGAGAGCGGAGTGAATAGGACCAAGTATACCTATTTTTCTTTCTTTATTGCTGGTCAGTTAAGGATTCAGACAGTCTGACCACAGTGTAGGACTTGTCTGGTATCGTTTTCGTGTAAAATAAATATCCGTTTTTTATGTTATTTTGTATAGTTTCTTATAAAAATATGAGTGTATGGCCGAAAAGATAAAAATCACAACAAGTTTTTTTTAATCAGAGACATAAATTAGTTATATTTCCTGAATATATACAATTCATAAAAATTAATAATAAATATTTAAAAATAGCAAATTTAACCTAGTTTCTAAAAATATGCCATGTTGGACACTTCTCATGCCAACAGCGTAACCAACGTAAATCTCCGAACGCATCCTATTTTGCTTCATTAACTAATAATTATAAACATGCTTTTACATATTATTTTTACCATATACGTCCTAGAAAAACAAATTGATGTAATTAAAACAACATATTTTTTTGCAGGTGTATCACGAGCACACAGGCTAAGCTCAACATCAACAATTTATGTAAGCTACTGTTTGTATGAAAAGTACCCAACATATATATATTTTTAGATTTATTTTTATTTTTATAGTTAAGTTGGTCCCACTATAATCAAGTTTTGTGCAAGAATATAATACGTCAATGACTATCTATACTATTGACTTTTAATCTTTGGCAATTCTTATGATGTAAAATCGTTATCTTCAAGGACTAAAAAATCGTCAGTTAGCGTGAATACGCTTTACACAAATCATGGATTTTAGCGTTTGTTACTTATTTTTATTGTTTAGTATAGTGCAAGTGCACGCACAGGATGCAGGTAAGTGTCTTTTTTAATTTAATAAATCGGAACACCCAAAAATTGCGAAGTTTTTTTTAAGATTATCCAAATCATTTTTTTTATTACCCTAAGGCATGTTGAAGCAACTGGTTGAACGATTTAATGGCTCTGACATCTGGTTCGTGGTCCAGTTGGTAGGACGCCCGTGTTGGCCCGGAAAGCCGTTGGAAACGCAGGTTCGAATCCTGTCCGAACCATTTAATTTTTCAATTTTTCGCTTCATTGTAAACATTATCCAAATCCATCATAATTCCTAATTTTCATAATACCGAAAGCATCACGCCAAACGATGATATTTGCTGTGGATTCTTCCCTGTTTTCACATACATCTATATATATAAAAGAAGAAGTCCTGACTGACTCATCAACGCACAGCCGAAACTACTAATGTTAGAGAGTTGATTTTTGCACAGTAGGTTACTTTTATAACGTGGGCTAGGGATAAGAAGGGATTTTTGGAAATTGTTCAGGCCTGCCTTGGAGCCTGACAGTCATCTTACGGAAGCGAGAAGCGACACAATATTGCCTTTAAGATTTATCAGGCACTTGTTCATACTTTTGTATGCCTACCGTGTTTCGTTTTTATTAATACTACCGACTCGATACGAACGACATGTCGCTCTGTACATTTTTGCTTATTTTATTATTAAAACTGTTAATTTGAAGATCTATGAGTTTCATTGAAGAATATTGAAGCTCCACTATGTCCGCGAAGACAGAAATACTTCCCCTAAGAGGGTTAAATAGGGGTGCAAAGTTTGTATGGGGTAAACTTTTTTTATGGAGTTAGAGACTTGAAACTTTGTAGAATGATTACTTATTCAAACACACAAAAAGTACTTTCAGCGTTTTAGAAAATTTCAGCCCTAAGGGGGTTAAAAAGGGGTGCAATATTTATATGGGAGAAACTGTGTTTTTTGAACTAGAGACTTAAAACTTTGAAGATAGCTTACTTAATCAAATACAAAAAAAGTAATTTCAGCGTTTTGGAAAATTTCACCTCTAAAGGGGCTAAAAAGGGGTGCAAAGTTTGTATGGGGAACACTGCTAATGTTGTTTATAAAGAAGTGTTACGCTAACGTTATCAGTTTATATATTTTTTATTTCCTGTCTACTACCCAGTGACTACGTCCTTTTTTTAAAACGAACTTGCACCCCCTTTTCTATGGTTGACTGTCAACAATATTTTCTTAGTGCTGTCTCTTATTTATTGTGTTCCAAACTTTATGTGTTCCTATATTTAGTGAGTTGTCTATCAGCACATGAATAATTTATACTTTATATACCTATTCTTACTTTATTTAGCTTCTTGAGAGATATAGAGAACTAAAGCACCAGAATATATTGAATCACTCTTCAAACAATACTACTAGTAATACGGTGAATAGAGACTAAAGTACTATGTGTGACCTTACAAACGGTCCGGTAGTTTTGAATTTTTGATATGTTGTCTAGGATGGTTAGTCAGGGTTTAAAATGCAAAATGCACAATTCCCCCCCCTCCGCGCCCGCCGCCATATTGAAAAAACCGGCACTTTCTTCATATTTTTGCTCATATCTTCCTTAAGGAGCATTTTAGCTAGAAGAAAGCTTCGACAATTTTATAGAGAGTTAAATTTACTACATTCTTTAACTTACATTTTTTTTTCTAGGACAGATAGTTACGGAGATATCCACATTTAAAAAAACGTACAAAATCGCAAATTCCTACTGAAAAACAAACTTCTGGATTATATCTTCGTTTAGGACCATTTTAGCTACAACAAAGCTTGGGCAATGTTGTAGAGAATTAAATTTACTATAATTTACACTTCTAATTTTGTTTCAAGGACGGTTAGTTACGGAGATATGCACATTTAAGAAACAGGAAAAGTCAAAATTTCCGAAAATTTCTCAAAATTCTTGGTTTAGAACGCTGTCATTCAGTGACGGACTAGTCTAGGAACTATAGGACAAATTAAAACATGTAGGAAATATAATTGCTTATAAAACTCATGTCCATTTTTACATACATTTTCGGAAAATGTGACTTTATTTTTTACATATTTCCGTAATTATCTGTCCTAGAAACAAAATTTGAAATGTAAATTATAGTAAATTTAATTCTCTACAAAATTGCCCAAGCACTGTTCTAGCTAAAATGGTCCTAAACGAAGATATAATCCAGAAGTTTGTTTTTGACTTGGAAATTGCAATTTCTTAAGTTTATTTAAATGTGCATATCTCCGTAACTATCTGTCCTATAAACAAAATATAAGATGGAAAATGTAGTGAATTTAACTCTCTATAAAAAACCCAAGCTTTCTTCTAGCTAAAATGCTCTTTAAGGAAGATATGAGCAAAAATATGAAGAGAGTGCCGGTTTTTTCAATATGGCGGCGGGCGCGGAGGGGGGGGGGGAATTGTGCATTTTGCATTTTAAACACTGACTAACCATCTTAGACAACATATCAAAAATTCAAAACTACCGGACCGTTTGTAAGGTCAAAATCCTTTATTCACTTAATTATAGCCTGTAGACCAAAATAGTAATCGCATCATTAAATTCGCTTATGTGCATTTAGTTTTTAATGGTCACATTTCAGCATTTTCTTTAAACACTAGCCTTTTTAATAACTGGGGTACCTGCTAGACCATTTAGAAACATTTTGGCCAGCCTCGGGAACTCCGCCACACCACTCTTTTCGTTTAATAGGCAGGCCGGCGTGTACAAATACCAGTGCTGCCTTCTTATGAAAAGAGGTCATTATTTATAATTGTTATGAAATAAAGTTTGTTATTTATTATTATTGAAAGAGATACTCTTCATTAAACTGCCTCCATCTCTCGATTTCCAGTGCTGAGTTTAAGATTGTTTTAACAGCCTTACGATATTTAACATTTTTTTTTAATCTCACGCATAATAACTAAGATCCCCATTTTCTAACTCCAAATCCATGCGTCGCTCTATATCTTGCAGTCATTTTTTCCAAAGATTAAAAGCATCAGGTAACTGACGGAATAAATATTAAGCATCCTGCAAACAATTCCCGCAATCTTATTGGAAAATCTTCAAAAATTCTTTTACAATTGCATTTTCTAGACCATTTTTACTAAGAATAAAATTCACTTACCTATTTCAATATCTTTATCATCATCAAAAATCTACGCGGACGAAGTCGCGGGCGGCCGCTAGTTATGATATAAAAATAATCAGAATCAGGGTTCGAACACAAGCTACACTACAAGGTCTCTTCCGCGAGATTACGCATTTTTTTGTGTTTTGATCTTGGTATCAATTTTATGGGAACAACAGTTTATTTATAGATACCTAAACAAAAAAAACATATTTACAATATTAAAGTTGATAAATACTAAATATACTACTAATACTAAATTAAAAATAAACAAATAAAATAAATATAAAAAATAATAAAGATAATATAAATATTTTAATGACAACATTTTAAATTTTCTTATTATCAGATAACCCAAAACTATAATTTGATTATAAGAAAGAAGAAGAAGGAAGCTGGAAGAGATCCCTTAAAGGGATAAGTTGGCCTTTGTACATGTTTATTGTTTTAAAATGTATTTCTTGTTTTTGTGTACAAGAAAGTGTTTACATACATACATACATACATTATACGCACTACTTTTAAAAATATAAAAAAAGTGAAAGCGGCGTCGACTGGGAATCAATACTTTAAATGACGTCACATTGTGAAAAATTGACAGTCGCAAACGACGAAAAGAACAGTGGTAAAAATTTCATACTAAATCGGTCTTATTTTTATATTTTTCTTTAGACTTGACTGGAACTGTATCAGGGCTGGTAGCCCTCACTACCAGTAGTCGGACTTTGAGTGGGAGTATAACCCGCTAATGGGATTATCTCCACGCCACAGGACAGCATTAAATCTTCGTTAAATCGTCTTAGTGATAATGATAACTATTTAAGACAGATTGAATGCTGTCCTACTGTATTACTTTTCAAATGGACTTTTTTTATCATAATAATAATAATAAACATCTTTATTAAGTTGGGATATTTTCGAATATGTAAATATATATACCTATTTAATTTTTTATAATTTATTTAATTATATCGGAAAACGTCTTGCGGGCCTATTATTGGTGCTTTTATCACACGATGAATAAGTGACAAAGCATCCGTTACAAAGTCCGTTCCATCCGTTTGACAAAATACGAGTGTGAGTGACAAATATTTTATCACTTATTTATATCACGTGATAAACGCAACGATCTTACGGCAAAAAAGTGATATGTTATCAATTAGTGACGAATTAAATAAGTGTTGTTCTACTTATTTCTGTAGTGTGGGCGCTTACGTTAGTAATAAGGGAGAGTTTCGAATTTGTGTGCAAATGGTTTATGTGTGTTACCCCCCCCCCCCCCCCAGGTTTTGGCAGACGTTTTTTTTTAATTATACGGTGCATGCGGCTCCTGTTTTAATGCTCTAAGGTGTGGTATGACGCCAGAAGAAATTCACGCTTGTAAATACAAAAAATATTTACGCTATTATCAGAGATAATGCTGAACAGATTACAATGATTCATTGACTTGTGATTAACTGATGATAAACGCAACCATCATAGGCCGGCTGATGTATTTAGCTACTTGATTGTACATACCCGACTAGTTTAAGGGACATAGTTCTAATTAGAAATCATATCAAACGTACATAAATTGTGATAAACCGTCATACTTTATAGTTTCCATTTTATTCTTAAATTTTTCCTTATTTATATCTTAAAATACACTTTTAATATGTTTTTTCGTGGACCACGTATAGGTACGCCAAAATTCTTAAGATAGGTACAAATTAAGTTAAGTTCATTTTACTGTAATAGTTAAGTATCCTTTCTGACTGACCATTGAGTTTCTTTCGACGTTTCTTCTCAACAGTGGTCTCCTCTTGTGAAATGCCGGTAGACTCAGACATGTAAAAGTGCCCTTGTGGCCTACTTGCATAATGAAGTTCACTATTTCATTATTACTTAATCTAACTAATCAGTATAAATTGATTTATTTACAATTCTCTATGAATACAGAGGTGCCCCCCGGTGTTGTCTGCAGTACGTGCTCGTGCGCAAATAGCCGCGTGGACTGTGCGGCGAAGGATATCCGGTCCTCATTCTCCGTGGATGATTGGAAAGGTACGTCATAGTCCTTGTAAATACATTTAGCAGTGTTGTAGAATACAACAAGACAACACAACACAGCACAACACTACACAACCCAATACTACACAACACAATACAATACAAATACAATACAAGTAATATGTACTCTTTATTGCACATATAAGGGCGCTCCCTCGCAGTGAGTATATTTAGTTTATCTGTAATACAACAAAAACAAATGAGATTTTAGGAGGTAAACAACAGGTGCTCTTATGGCTAAAGAGTGGTGTCTTCCAAGGTAGTGTAGCTAAACAAAGAAAATACTTGGGCCGTATCCACATGTTCGTTAGAGCTTGCTACACTACAAGGCTCCTATGATCGTTGGGCAAGGGCCCGTCGGAGATGGCCTGGCACGGCTAGTCCTTGGGTAGCTACACCACTGAACGCATCGCATCAAGTTAAAAGTAAACTAAAATATGCAAACATGGTACCTACTGTTCCAACAATATCACATATTAAATATGGGTCGGATTGACTAACCCCTTTTTGAAATCCATTAAAGATCTCGGACGCCAACTCTTAGCGGCACTGTATGGTGTGTTTTCCGAAACCAATAATTCACTACAGTTACTTAAAAAATAATGTAGGTATCATTTTATTATTTTCCTAGTGTTACATAAAGAAGAGATACATTACTTCCCAGGTGGTAAATAGATTGTGAGCTTATACAGCCATTGTAATAATCTAATATTCTTGGAAAAATAAATGAAAAACGCTTGGTAAATATCCTTTCGATGGCTACATTTTGTACGTGTTTCTCTTTACTTTTTCCAGCGCTGGAAACCTTCCAGCCGGTGGAGATAGACCTCAGTAACAATCACTTCACGACGCTCTCAGTGTTCCCTTTACTGCCCATTCGGAACATAACAGTGTCAAACAGCGACATCGAGATGATAGAAACTGCTTGCTTCAAGCATCTGACGGAGACCCTCGTCAGTTTGGACCTTAGCAATAACAAGATAACTACCACGTCGTTGGATAAACGGGTGTTTATGGTAAGTTTCCAGGATTGACATCCAACGCTTGAAGGTTATGTCTGAAGAGCGAGAACAATGGGGGAAGATTTTGTGCGATGCTGCTTCCACAAGCGCAACCTGAGACACCAGCGTGCAGCTTTTCCCCCTTCATCGATAGGCGCAACATTTATTCGCAGCCGTATCTGTCGCTCTCGTATCGGGCTATCCAGCCATATTCGTAAATGCCGCACGTTAAATATTAGACGCTGCCTAACTTATCCGTTATAGATGTAAATTGTAAAAGGCCAATGATGATGATGATCTTGATGATGATGACGATGATGATGATGATGATGATGATGATGACAAGCGAAATTGTTTTACCATGTGGCCAAAACTGCTGATAGTCACTGATTATGGTATCCTTAATAATTCATTTCAGACTGTAATGTCTGTAGACGAGCCCAAAACCTTCAAAATGCTGCAATACCTGAGCCTGGCCAGGAACGACATCCACTCGCTGCCCAAGGACCTGTTCAATCCCATGCCCGAGTTGACACATCTTGACCTAAGTGGCAATCCAATGGCGTACATAGATGCCGTAACGCTGGCAACTATCAGTGACCTAACCAAATTGAAGGTAACTTTATACTTAGTAGTTTATTTTTACAATGAAGCGAAAAAAAAAAAAAAACTAACGTATCAGGCAGGATTTGTGAAGTAAACATGAGTTTGGTTTTATGAATCGAGCCGAAAGCTATATACACTCATCATCATTAACATAAGGGCTTAGGCTCTTGTCGGTGGAGCAATTTCCAATTTTCTCTATCTTGAGCTCTCTCCTTGACGGCCTGGTACGACACGACGTTCACCTTTTCCTTTATTTAGTCCATATAAGCTCTTCTTGGTCTTCCTCTTTTCCTCTTTCCTTCAACTTTGCCTTCTATAATAGTTTTTAGATATTCGTCATGTCGTAACAGGGGTCCATACACTATTTTATATCTAAATACTAACAGACATATTCATCATCATATCAAAGATGTTCTTTTATGTAGATACGAATTACTCAGTACTAGCAACAACTCCCTCAGTCGGAGGAATTAATGAGGCGGCTGCGTACGTGAGGATACCTACCATAAAATCATGATGTATCGTAATGTTATGAGATAAAATGACTGAGTTTGCTCCACCATGCCCAACCACCGTCGCTGCATATAGTAATGTATCTGAACTTGTTATAATAATTTAACAATAGGGGTGTAGATAAAATTCATTTTTCGCCATTTTCCTCGGTCGGGTTTGATCACTTCCCAATTGATCCATTTCTACAGTCATCCACTTCCTAAATTTGTCCTTTCTGAAATCGACTCTTTAAAGAGTCCGTAGTCCGTTCCCTTTGCTTCTTCTTCCAAATTTCACCTGGTGGCAATCAAAACTCACTAAAATTTCTATCACTGCTCCTCAAAACCTCGTATCTTGTAAGCACATTGACACTGAGATACGAGCTTTGTTTCAAGTAGGTACATATTTGTTAATTAGTGAGTTTTGGCTGTCAACACACGATTTGTTCCTCTGTCTTCCTAATTCGTCCAGAAAAGTATAATCCAGGTCTCTTCAAGTTAAGAGTGAATAGACTATTGCTGAACTAGCGACCTACACCCTCGACCCCGTCAGTCACTTACTATCAGATGATACTGGAGGTCATCACCGATCAGTTTGTAAGTTTTAAATTTACCGACCGTGTCATACTACTGCTCTTTTGCTTATTACAATATAAAATAATAATAAATAAATGTCATGGGACAATCATACACAAATCGACCTAGTCCCAAACTAAGCAAAGCTTGTACTATGGGTACTAGACGACGATATACTTACATAATATATATAAATACATATTATATAGATAACATCCATGACCCAAGAACAAATATTCGAGTTCATCACACAAATATTTGCCCCGGCCGGGATTCGAACCCGGGACCGCTGGCTCAGTAGGCAGGGGTCTGCAAACTGCGCCAACCACGTCGTCAAATAGTACAATGAAAATCTCAAGACCGTGAAACAATGCTCCCTTACAGAACCTAACTCTCAGCTCCTGTGATCTGGAGACCATCCCCGAGGGTATGTTCCGGCGGCTCCGGCGGCTGCAGGGTCTGGACCTCAGCGGGAACCGGTTCACCACCCTCCCGGTCAGGATCAACGAGGCCACGAACCTGCTGTACCTGAACCTGGATAGGAACCCGCTGGAGACTCTAAATGATAATACGTAAGTTACAATATTTCCACTCTGGCCAAAAGTACTCGCATTTTGTCAAAACGTGACGGATGCTTTGTCATAAAAGCATCCATCACGTTTATCGTGTGATAAATAAGTGACAAAGCGTCTGTCACTCACACTAGCATTTTGTCAAAACGTGACGGATGATTTGTCACTTATTTATCACGTCACGTGATAAAAGCAACCATGTCGGGGCGTTCCTGACAATTTGTACATGAATTTAAACCGTTTTTATAACCTTACATTTGTATTGCACATACGTACCTACTGCACGTACTTACATTTGTTTGCTGAACCGTGAGGGCAAAGCTCACATCATCTTTTTTTTTGTGTGGATTGGATCGTTTTCGTTAAGAGGCCTTATTCCTTTAAAAAAAAATCATATTATGACCATGACAAATATATCGATAATGTCAACCAACTTTTTGAAGTGACTTTTCCCCGAGTTCTAGGTAGTAACATAGCTATTTCATGCTTTCATTGCGTGCAGTCCAAAATAAGTTGAAAAAAGTAATTTTCCACGTGAATTTTGTCAATTTCGAGCAGTTTTTGAAACAAAAATTATCAATGAAAAATTCAAACTGTAGGTTTCAAATAGATACCAATGAATCCCAATAGCCCTGTTCTAGGTATTGACATCAATAATATGATAAGAAACATGTTTGTTCATAGTGAAAAATGTCTAAAACAATAGGTAAGCAATTTAAAAGGACTAAAGTATAAGGCCTCTTAAAAGGCGTCCTAGTTAAGTTTTTAATGGTACTAATGTTAAAAAATGTGAGTGCAATACTCGCCAATAAACTTCGTGTTTGGCGAAATTTGTTATAAAATGTGTACCATGCTTTTTTTGAAATAAATAAATTTATATTTACAGCCCTTTCTCAACACTAGTCAAACTGAAAGAGCTTTACATCCGACGCTGCAGCAAACTGAAATCCATTGGTTCTGGAGCCCTCGGTAGACTGGAGAGCCTCTCCATCCTCCACATATCGCACAACCCTCGGCTATCCACTATAGATAAGAATTTCCTGGCCTGGCAGGATGAGGATGAGAGGGAAAGGCATCCAATGGTCAAGGAGGTAAGATAAATATCATACAATTTTGAACCTTTTAAAGGTGCATGAAGTATCAAAAAATTGGGCAAGTGCTCGCGCATGAAGGGTTCCGTACCATAATCTATAACAAGTTTGTTGTATGGGAGCCCCCTTAATTATTTATTTTATTTTATTTTTAGTATTTCTTGTTATAGCGGCAATAGAAATACATCATCTGTGAAAATTTCAACTGTCTAGATATCACCGTTCTTGAGATACAGCCTGGTGACAGACGGACGGACGGACGGACAGCGAAGTCTCAGTAATAGGGTACCGTTTTTACCTTTTGGGTACGGAACCCTAAAAACGATACCACTAAAATGCCACACGTCGAAAATCAACTCAAAGTCAATTCTGCTGTCTGAAATTCAAAATTGACATGAATTATATTTAAGTCATTTCAGAAGTAAAATTTTCAACGCTATACTATGTATGGAACTAAGGCTCCTTATCCGTCCAAAAATGCTGATTGTTTTAGACATTATTCTCTATGATTAGACATGTTTCTAAAGATATTACCAATGTTACTACTCAGAACAAGGCTATTGCGATTTACTTGCATGTATGTTATGTATTTGACGGTCATTCTCCAGACGTACATTTTTGCTTGTCTTCGCTGTTTAAAAATATAAAATTATTGATTTAATTATGTCTTATATTTTTTGATCGTAGCAGGTATTCGTATTGAGCTGTACATGAATTTTCAAGAACATATTTAAAACCCTTCGGGTAGAAAAAAAAACTTTTAGTCCTAATTCTCCTAATTGACACGTCGCGTCCCACTACCCAAATTACTTACATACCAATTTCTCCTGATGATATACATGAAGAAAAAACAATGTCAAGCAAGATTATTAAACAAAAGAATACATGTTTAATTTGCACAAAAAAAACCTAGTCAATACAAATAATATATCACAAAGATATCAATTATAGTAACTTTGTCTCGAAACGTATAATAATTGACGCGTCGCGGTCGGTTGTGATCACACAAGTCCTCTGAAGGTAGGTACGGATCTCACTAACGCATTTCGGTGAAGCGGTCAGTCGTGCCCAGAGCCCCGTGTGGGATGGTTGTGTCAGCTGTGTACGGGTCGCGGATTATGAATGTAAGTATCTAATTCACGCGTTTTGGCTCACGAAATTTCTAATTAACACGTTCACGTTTTAAAAATCAACCAGTAACTCTATCGCGCAGAGAATTTTAGTGCACATTAAAGGCCGCATTATTTAATAGATACTAGATTCTGTAGATAATTACATGTACCTATAAAAAGTTATTTTCTATTTTTCAAGAATCCCTAATTCACAAGTCTAATTCACGCATCAAAATGAACGCGTTAATTAGAATTTTACCATCCATGCGGTTCTAATCATCAGTTTGGAATTTTTTTCTAGTACATTTTTATTTATTTTTATTTTATTTATTTGGAACATCAACAGCAATACATTATTAATAGTAGATTTGTATATATAATAGTAATAGTACCTATAATATATAGTCACATCGTCGTGAGGTCATTTTAAAACCTCATCAGGTAGCAAGCTGTATTTCTCAGGGCTGGAAAATTCTAGCCGAAGAGGTTTTTCCATATATTAGCACCATCAGGCATGAACAATATTTCGTACTTGGATATAACCCTGTGTCTGATAGAATAATAACAGTGAAGCTGAACACCGATTTATGTCTTCTCAACATCGTGCAAGTTTACAACACAGTCCACGGAAGAGAACTAGAGGACAGCATACCAAGCCGGTAAATCGCAATGGTATTAGGAGACTGGAATGCTAAAATAGGAAGCTCAGAAATAATTCATGAAATCCGAGACACCATTGGAAAATATGGTCTAGACTCTAGGAACGAAACGAGGTCAGAGGCTTGCAGAGTTCTGTGTTCTGTGTCTCAGAACTTCCAAGACTTTCAAGAACTTTCTTCTTTTGTGATGGTGAAAGAGTGTTAGAGTAATCTCTAACACTCTTTCACCATCACAAAAGATGACTCTACACTTGGAAGTCTCCTGGAACCTGGGTCGTTTTAGGAATCAGATAGACTACATACTGGTAGACAAGTGCTGGAAGTCATCTGTCCAAAATGTGAAAACCTTCCCTTGAGCTGAATGCAGTTACTGGTTCCCTCCTTCGCCATTCGTCTCAAAGCCGTTTACCGTAACGCGCTACCTAAACCCAGAACTTAGAATCCAATAGAGCGATCCCATTTCCAGAATCTGACGGAAGCGACGCTCATGAATTTAGATCCACCGCGGACAGGTGACGCTGAGTCCAGGTAATAAATGAAGATTTTGGGGATATCGTATCTAAGAGAGGAAGGGACTGTTGAAGGTCCACATGGATCACTGAGGAAACGTGGAACCTAATTCAGCGCCGGAAAGAAATTAAAATTAATGCCCGTCAAGACTCCAAGGTGAAAAGGGAATACTCGAAACTATTTAAAGCAATTCAAAGGGAACGCCGCAGAGACAAGAACGAGCATATGCCAAGAAGTCGAGTCGCATCCACTTAAATTACAACTCCGGATCTGTTCAAGAAAGTTCGCCTGCTGAGTCGAAAGTTCAAACCCAAGTTCTGGGTCATTGAAAATCACGATGAGCAACCGCTGCATGGGTTTGACAAAATTGCAGAACGCTGGCGTGGCCACTATGAGCAGCTGTACAAAAGACCCTGTACATCCACCGACACTCGGTTGCAATGGGGACTTCTGAACCTGAAGCTCAACATCTTCAAATCAAAGATAACAGCTCCTGGACCAGACGACATTACTTCCGAGGTTTTCAAAGCTCTGGGGGATAAAAGCAGCCTTGAACAGGATGGCACGCTTTAGTGAAGATCTCTCAATCAACAGATCCAAGACCAAACTCATGATTATTGATCGTACAGGCAAGGTAGAACAGTGGAACACTTAACTTCGAAATCACGGAGAACCTGGGTTCTAACATTAGCAATAATGGTTCATGTAAGACGGAAGTTCGCAGAATTCGCGCTGGGATGGCCAAGGGCGCAATGTCGCAGCTTAATAATGTACGGAAGGACGGGAACATCTCCGCCAACACTAAGACTACCTTCGTCCGAACTATGGTGTTCTCCCTATTTTCATACGGCTCAGAAACATGGACACTGAAGAAAGCGGACCGTGATCGAATTGATGCTTTCTGCTGGAGAAGAATGCTGCGCATACCATGGACAGCACGCCACGTCAACGCACCGATCTTAGCCCAACTCAAGATCCGAACTAAACTGTCGACGACCTATCTTCGCAGGGTTCTGGAGTACTTTGATCGCATTGCCAGGAAAGACAGTGATAACCTGGAAAAACGACTATCACTGGAAAAGTTGAAAGCAAGCGACCAAGAGGCAGGAGCACGACACGCTGGATAGACCAGATTCTACACGATACACGATGCTCTACACACAACTACTGACAGCAATAGATGGCGCCGCATCATCCGGGAATGACCACGACCCTCAGCAATGAGGCAACTGACGCAAGGAGAAGGAGGAGATAATATAGTAAGCGTAGCGAGGGCGGGTACATGTATAAATTATTTATTATAACTTTTCATAATAATTCAATTTATATACGTACTTGCATACCTAACCTACCTAGTAAGTAACGGCCGGTGTGCTTGTTTCTTGAGTACTTAGGTACTTTCATATTATTTAAAACATAGCTTATATCATATAACTGTCACCATATCAGTCATATATTATTATACAAAACGTTTTTATTTTAATTTAAAAAAATATAACTGAATTTGTATAATTAACGCGTCGCTTTTCTAATTAACACGTCATACAAAAAGTCCAAAATTCTAATTAACACGTCGTTTTTCTAATTCACGCGTCATATAAATTTTAATTTGCTTATAAGTAATGAACCTTTAATAATTATCATGTGCCCTATCCACATTTAAGTTTCAATGGTCGATATGTTACTATATTTCAGATAAAAATGATTGAAAAGTAAGTAGAAAAAAAGCGACGCGTTAATTAGAATTAGAACACAAATCTGGAGAATGACCGTTGAAACCTACAATTTAAATTTTTCATTGATAATTTTGGTTCGAAATTGCCAAAATTCACGCAGAAAACTGTTTTTTTTTAACTTTCAATTGCACGCAATGAAAGCATGAAATAGCTATGTTACTCTCTAGAACTCAGGGAAAAGTATTTTTATTTCAAAAAGAAGGATGAAACTTGAAATTAATTAATTAATAATACCTACCTATGACATTTTTTAAAGGACTAAGTCTGCTTTTCCGCCAGAGATGTGCTAGGATGTGTAACGAGGGATGTGTTTTTGTTAACCAATGGAATAACTTCATTTATTTATCCTCGCTCAGCGCAATTGATTCTATCGGTTAACAAAAACACAGCGCATTATCGCATGGTCGAAACGTAGCCTAAGGCCTCTAATGTTTTCAGTTATACCTAAACAACAACAACCTTACCGAGATCAGCTCCTACTACCTGGACCGCTGGAACCTTCTAGAGAACGGGGACTTCACTAACAACCCTTACGATTGCGATTGTGACAGTCAATGGATGGTGGATGTGTTGGTGCCACTACTAAGAGAGCTGCCGACTTGTGTGGATGATATGACGTATATGACGTAAGTTTCTTCACCATTAATCACTTTTTTACGAAAAATAACCAGATTCTTCGAGAAAAAATTGTAGGTATTTCCAAGATCAACTGAACGATTTACTATAATATTTAAGCAGTTCCCTCGATTCCTCAAAGATCTCGTGATAATATTTTCATGATTGTACAGTCGCCGTCAGATATATCGCAGCATATAAGGCGCTCATAAATATCTGAACACGACTCTTATTGACTGGGCGTTACAGTACATGTTCAGTCATTTATGAACGCCTTATATGCTGCGATATACCTGATGGTGACTGTATTAAGCTGTTTACATTCACGTGAAATTGTCAGGAACGGCCCGACATGTTTCGAATTCGTACGGGGCCCTTCGTCAGGGATTGCAACTCGTACAGCGGCGCGGTAACTTCGTCTCTGATTCTTCGATCGACGCTCAGCTCTAATAGCGGGGGCGGAGTGCTTACAAGCCTGCAACTTGTCCGTCCGGCACTCCAACGTCACTTTTGTAATTCATATACATTACGCACATCAAGCACAGGCTTCCATGCTGGAGGTAAAGCCCAACCGCAGTCTCTATTCGAAAGTTTTATAAGATTATTCATCCAAATTTTATGGGACCAAACGAGCATAGGGGGCAAACGAGCAAACGGATCGCCTCATGGAGAGCGATTAGCGTCGCCCCTAGACACCTGCAACACCAGAAGAGTCACAAGTGCGTTGCCGGCTTTCAGGTGGGAGTACACTCTTTTATTGAAGGTTTGAAGGTCGTATCGGTCCGGAAATACCGCAAGCGACAATTCATTCCACAATGCACTCGTGCAATTAAAGAAATATCTAGACAAACGCACAGTTGTAGACGGCCAACTATCTGAGTGGTATCCCGTTTAATGCGGGATTCATATTGATAACTGACTTAATGCGGAAAAGCATTGCTGTTTCCTTGATTCTTGTTGGATATCTCTGTAGAATCGTAAATTACTGGGCTGTCCTGCATGCGACCTTTTCGGCGCGGGACATAGGTATTACCTCTTTCTTCGCAGTACTGTGGGAGAGTGACGGGCGATGCTATGTCGCGCGACAAGACTCGCGAAGAGACGGGCTGATTGTTTTAAAAGTGTTCGATCTTTCCAACTGTCTCATCAATTTGCTCAGTTAATTTAAATATTTAAAAGTATCAATTTTGAACCTATTTTTGTTGTGATACCATGAAATGTTGGTTTCTTATCTTATCCTTTATAATATCTATAGACAAATTGATCAAGTGGCAGTGGCGCGGGGCACATTGCTCGTAGAACCAGGGATTGGATACCGTTATTCACTCCATAAAAAATACCGTTATTCAATTTCGGTTTTTCGCTTATTATTACTTAAGTACACATTTTTTTTATATTATAGAGGGCTGATGTCAAGATATTTTTCTATTACGAAATTCTATTTAATAACATTCGAAAAAAACGCAAAATTAGAAAGATATTTCAATTTTATTGAATACCGGTATCGCGATCCCTGCGTAGAACCGATGGGGCAGAAAGGTTCTTGAGTGGCGACTGCGGACCGGTCCGAGACGCAGCGTGGGAAGGCCCCCAAAAAGGTGGAGCGATGCCCTGGTCAAGATCACGCCCAAAAATTGGACGAGGGCAGCGCAAGATCGATCGTTGTGGAGAACTTTGGAGGAGGCCTTTGTCCAGCAGTGGACGTCTATCGGCTGATATGATGATGATCTATAGACAGTTAATTTTAGTCGTATGGTCGTATTCAGTTCGTCATCATCATATATTTTAAATTTAATTTCAGAGATTTGAGATTATTACGTTTCTTTCCAGATGTAAGACTCCGGAGCCGTTCCGCGGCCTCACATACGCGCAGCTGGTGAACTCCTCCAGAACCCTCGCCTGTATGGAGGACCTGGAGTCACTGGCCACCGCTGACGCCGCCATCAAGCTGGGAATCATGATAGGTACCAAATTGACCATTTAACACATTCACAGTCACCATACAAAATAGTATCACAATTTCAAAAGTCCTTTCACATTTGTGTTCCTTCGTTAACTACTTAACCCTTAAACCATTTTTTTTTTATAAGGTTGTACGGTCTCAAACCGAACATACTTATTGCCAAAGCGCACACTCAGCATTCCTGTTCGTTTCCATATTATAGGTAAACGCGCTCCGCGTCAGTTCGCATTCAACCGTCGTTCATTATCATCGCGACTCATTTTAGTGTTAGTTTGTGACAATAAATATTA